>OW121740.1:156698690-157216190 GCA_933228675.1 Stomorhina lunata | reverse complement strand
AAAATTTATTTAAAATTTTTTTTTTAGAAATTTTTCTTTATTAAAATTATTATTAAAATAATTAATTTATATAAAATTTTTAGTCATTAAAATTTTTTTCAATAGAAAATTGTTTGTAATAAAAATTTTTGGGTTATCAAAAATGTTTCATCTAAAATTGTTGTCATTAATATTTTTCTTTAGAAAATTTTTCATTTTAAAAATTTTTTATAGAAAATTTTTTGTCATAAAAATTTTTATCTAAAGAAATTATTTTTATACAAAATTTTTCGTTTTAAAAATTTGTCCAAAGAAAATTTTTCATTTTAAACATTTTTTAGAAAAAAATTTTGTTTTTAGAATGTTACTATAAAATATTTGTTTTAAAAACTTTTCATATTTTTTTTTTTTTTTTAATTTAAATTTTTAATTTTTAAAATTTTTCTATAGAAAACTTTTAATTTTTTAAATTTTTCTTTAGAAAATTTTTGTCTTAAAAATTTTTCTGTAGACAATTTTTTGTTTTGTCTAAATAAAATTTTTCGTTTAAGACTTTTTCTAAAGAAAATTTTTCGTTTTAAAAATTGTTCTATAAACTATTTTTTGTTTTAAAAATGTTTCTAAATTAAATTTTTAGTTTTAAAACTGTTCCTAAAGAAAATTTTTCGCTATAAAAAATTTTTCTATAGAAAATATTTCTGCTATCAAAAATTTTTAGATAAAAAATATTTTCACAGTCAAAAATTATTCTGTAGAAAATTTTTCGTATCAACAATTTTTCGTATCAAAAATTTTTCTATATTTTTCACTATCAATTTTTTACAAAAATTTTTATATGAAAAATATTCTATAAAAATTTGTATATACAAAATTTTCAACAAAAATTAAAATATTTTTTTTTTAATTACATAATGTAACGGATTGGGATCAAATGCGAATACTCTTTCTTTTTGAAAAAATATTTTCTATAAACATTTTCATATGCAAAATTTTCTATAAAAATTTTTATGTGAAAAATTTTCTATAAAAATTTTTATGTGAACAATTTTCTATAAAAATTTTTAAATGAAAAATTTTCCAAAAAAATTTTTCATATGAAAAATTTGTAAGTGAGAAATTTTTCAATTAATTCAATTTAAAGTTCGAATAATTAATTCCCAAATAATGAGAAATTTTCTTTAAAAATTTGTATATGAAAAATTTTTTATAAAAATTTTTATATGAAACATTTTTTATAAAAATTTTTATATGAAAAATTTTCTATACAAAATTTTTATATGAAAAATTTTTATAAGAAAAAAATTCTATAAAAATTTTTATATGAAAAATTTTTCATAAAAATTTTTATATCAAAAATTTTCTATAAAAATTTTTATATGAAAAATGTTCTATAAAAATTTGTATATGAAAAATTTTCAATAAAAATTTTTATATGAAAAATTTTCTATAAAAGCTTTTATAAGAAAAATTTTCTATAAAAATTTGTATATGAAAAATTGTCTATAAAAATTTTTGTATAAAAAATTTTCGAAAAATAACAAAATTGTCGGGGTGAAAAATTTTCTATAAAAATTTTTATATGAAAAATTTTCTATAAAAATTTTTATATGAAAAATTTTCTAAAAAAAAATTTTCATATGAAAAACTTGTTAATGAGAAATTTTCTATAAAAATTTGTATATGAAAAATTTTTTATAAAAATTTGTATATGAAAATTTTTTTACAAAAATTTTTATATGAAAAATTTTCTATAAAAATTTTTAATTGAAAAATTTTCTATACAAAATTTTTATATGAAAAATTTTTTATAAAAATTTTTATATGAAAAATTTTCTATAAAAATTTTTTTTCAAAATTTGTATTTTAATAGAGATTTTTAGAAAATTTTTCATTGAAACATTTTTACAAAAAATGTTCATATAAACAAAAATGTCATTGTTCTAAGTAAGTATTTTTGTACATTATTCCTAGATTACATATATTATTATCCTTAAACATTATCGCTCTTAATAAGAGCCAAATAATACGAAAACCCATCATCTTCTACTTCCTTAATTTCTATCTTCCTAATCATTTTGGTCATTTTTATCTTATCAATTATTTGACATTTATTGAGGGAACATTTCGTATGTGTTTTATTTATTCTTTCCCAAATACTAAAAGACAAGTATGTGAAAAGCATAAAATTCCTTAGAGATTAACTTAAATCAAATAGAAATAAAACAAAGAATAAAATGAAATAAAATAAAAGATAAGAAAAACACTAAAGAAATCTAACGAAATAAAAGGTACCCACTCAGAAGCTAAACCATCGCCCCAAAATTATTTCATGGCACTTTTGCAATTTTTCGGTTTCCTTTTTATTTGACTTCCTTCTAAAAATGGGCTTGTTAAATGAAATATTATCTCTACATTCACATATTCATTAATGTTTAAATGTATTTGTTCTGTGAGGGAACTTTATTTTTTCCTTTCATTTCCGGTTTTTTGTTGAGGGTAAAATGGGGAGAAAATACCTAAACACACCTCGAAATAAAGTAGAATTAGAAATAATTCTATGATAAAAATATGTTTGAATTCAATAAATCATGTCTAGCGAAAATAAATTTATTTGTAGCTGCCGTTGCTGCTGTTTTTGTTGTTATTTCATTAAATGAACAATAAAACTTATGTTGCTATTTTTTGTTTTATTTTTTTGGTATTACTGTAGTTTTTGCTGTTTTTTTTGTAGCAGGGGAGGGAGTCCTTGGAAAAGAAAAACGAATCTGTCAAGAGCACTTTAGTTGGGCTTTTTGAAAATAAAAGAAATAAAATAAAAACCGACAACAAAATATGCGGCAATGAAGATTATTACAGCAGCAACAGACAATAAAAACATCACAGCAACAGACAATTCAGACAATAGGAATAACAACAGGACATCACAATTCAAGTTAAGAGAGTGCTCAGGAAGGAAGCGCAATGAGAACCTATGACAACAACAAAGGAACACCTGTTTAAGGAATAAAAACAAAAATAGCAACAACTATTGAAACCAAAGAAAATTTAAGCATAAAATGTTTTAGTATGAAAAATTTTCCGTAACAAATATCAATAACCGAAATTTTTATAGCGTTTTCTGCACCAAAAACTTAATAATGAGAACGTTTCTATACAAAACATTTCTGAAGCGAAAAAGTTTCTTCAGAAAATTTTTCCAAAATAATAAAGTTTCTATTGAATTTTCATATGTAAAATTTGTAAATGAGAAATTTTCTTTAAAAATTTGTATATGAAAAATTTTTTATAAAAATTTTCTATAAAAATGTTTCTATGAAAAATTTTCTATAAAAATTTTTCTATGAAAAATTTTCTATAAAAATTTTTCTATGAAAAATTTTCTATAAAAATTTTTCTATGAAAAATTTTCTATAAAAATTTTTCTATGAAAAATTTTCTATAAAAATTTTTCTATGAAAAATTTTCTATAAAAATTTTTCTATGAAAAATTTTCTGTAAAAATTTTTCTATGAAAAATTTTCTATAAAAATTTTTCTATGAAAAATTTTCTATAAAAATTTTTCTATGAAAAATTTTCTATAAAAATTTTTCTATGAAAAATTTTCTATAAAAATTTTTCTATGAAAAATTTTCTATAAAAATTTTTCTATGAAAAATTTTCTATAAAAATTTTCTATAAAAATTTTTCTATGAAAAATTTTCTATACAAATTTTTCTATGAAAAATTTTCTATAAAAATTTTTCTATGAAAAATTTTCTATAAAAATTTTTCTATGAAAAATTTTCTGTAAAAATTTTAATATGAAAAATTTTCTGTAAAAATTTTAATATGAAAAATTTTCTATAAAAATTTTTATACGAAAAATTTTCTATAAAAATTTTTATACGAAAAATTTTCTATAAAAATTTTTATACGAAAAATTTTCTATAAAAATTTTTATACGAAAAATTTTCTATAAAATTTTTCTATGAAAAATTTTCTATAAAAATTTTTCTATGAAAAATTTTCTATAAAAATTTTTCTATGAAAAATTTTCTATAAAAATTTTTCTATGAAAAATTTTCTATAAAAATTTTTCTATGAAAAATTTTCTATAAAAATTTTTCTATGAAAAATTTTCTATAAAAATTTTTCTATGAAAAATTTTCTATAAAAATTTTTATACGAAAAATTTTCTATAAAATTTTTATATGAAAAATTTTCTATAAAAATTTTTCTATGAAAAATTTTCTATAAAAATTTTTCTATGAAAAATTTTCTATAAAAATTTTTCTATGAAAAATTTTCTATAAAAATTTTTCTATGAAAAATTTTGTATTGAAATTTTTTATGAAAAATTTTCTATTGAAATTTTTTATGAAAAATTTTCTATTGAAATTTTTTATGAAAAATTTTCTATTGAAATTTTTCTATGAAAAATTTTCTATTGAAATTTTTCTATGAAAAATTTTCTATAAAAATTTGTATATGAAAACTTTTCTATTGAAATTTTTCTATGAAAAATTTTCTATTGAAATTTTTCTATGAAAAATGTTTGTATAAAAAATTTTCTATAAAAATTTTTATATAAAAAATTTTCTTTAAAAAACTTTTATATGAAAAATTTTGTTCCTAGGTTTTCTTAAAAGCCAAAGGTTTCTTTAAAAAAAAACTCATATTTAAAACTCATTTCAAATCTTCTCCCAGCAGGAGGACAGACAAAACTCCTCATGTTGATGAATTATTAGGATAATAAAAAAAAAAGGATTTTGACTGCAGAAACAAAAGGAATTGCCTACTCGTACGAAATATGTTTAATGTCTTATTTTTGCAAAAATCTTCTGTTTTATTTCCATTTTATTTTATTCATATGGACTTTTCGTTTATGTTAATGCTCGTACATTATTTATCAAAATGTCTTTCTTGCTTTCGTTCTTTCGTTTCTTATCTAAAAGTAGCTCCATTGTGCTGTAATATATTACAAGAGCAAAGGAAGCCAAAAACTCCCTTTCCCCCCCTATTACAAATGTCAAGGCTATTTATTATTATTTGATTTCGATGTTACCATAAAAGAATTTTTTTCCTTCTTTGTTTAAGGGCAGATATAGAATCAAAATCTATAACAAAACGAAACGTTTAAATTTTTTATTACAATCATAAAAAATTGAAGAAAAAAACATTTGATTATATAAAAAAATACGAAATACTGATGAGAAAAGGAAACTTAATATTGTTTTTTCGATTTTTTTTTCTGGAGCCTTAAATAAAAGGAAATTGTTCATTTTGATTGATTTATGTGAAGAACTTTTAACTTTAAGTCAAGTTTGTCCGTCTGTCTGTTTCAAGAAATCTAACCAAAAACATTCTAGTGAAATTATTTTTCCTATTTTTCTTTTAACATCTGGAAAAATTTTATTTAATTTTCTATCAACCGCAATGGATTTTCAATGTGGTTAGAATATTTTGCTATGAACTGTAAAAAAAATATATATTAAGACCACAAAAAATGTTGCTTTATTTCATATTTAAAATTGTTAGAGATGAATTAATATTGCACAGTTGGATGCCAAAAGAAATTATAAAAATGTTAGATATTTTTAAATACAATTTTATCAAAAGGTTGGAAATGATAATTTTTTTTCATACCTTCCAAAAAAAATTATCATATAATAATTTTTACAGTAAATTATTGTTGTACAATTTATTAAAGAAAATTTTTTATTCAAAAATTTTTGTATAAAATTTTTTTATATACAAATTTTGAGAAAAATTTTTATATAAAATTTTTGATATAAAAATTTTAGGAGATAAATTTTTTTATAAAAATTTTGAGAGAAAAGCTTTTCATTTAAAAATTTTAAGACATTTTAAAATTTGTATATGTCTAAAAATTTTTGAAAAAACTCTTTCTATTTAAAAAGTGTAATTAAATTCATGTGTTCTTCTTTATTTATTCACTATTTAAACCGAGGTGCCCTCAAAGTAGGGCTCCTCGGCTTTTTCGAAAATTAAAAACGATCCAGAATTTACATTTTTGATCCGATATAAAAGATTTTTATATACACGAAACCTGAGATCCACAAAAAACATCGCTACGTATGGTTTATCTCCAACAGTTTATGAGATATTCGTTACAATTTTGATAAAATCGGATCCAAATTTTTTCCGCTTTTTCCGAAATTTGTTTTTTTATTTCTAAGGAATGTATAAATACACCAAATGTTTGTCTGTCTGTATGTCCTTAATCCTAAGAAAAGTTGTTGTGCATGTGCCGACAAACATTACTAAGACCAAAATCCGACAGGTGGCGCCATTGAAAAATGCTTAAATCTTATATTCTTAAACGAGCAATAATTGTATGTATTTATATATATATATATAGAATGACTATCTCGAAAACGGCTCTAACGATTTTGATAAAATTTGGACAGTGGGTATCTTTTTTGATGTATAGGTCGAAGAAGAAGGGACTTTTGGAACCTTTGCCTCTAAGAGGGTAAAAACGGGTAAAAAGGGCAAAAAATCGAAAACGCTATATCTCCTTAAGTAATAGGTATAGAAACAAAATTTAAATTACGTTTTAAACAGCTATGGAAATAAACGGACAGGTGTTTGGTACTTTTTTGAAACTATGTCCGATAAGGGGTAAAAAAGGGTGAAAATAGTTTTTTTGGTACCTTTTTAACCCACTCTTATATTTTAAACTAAGGAATATAGAAAGAAACTTTGTACTGCAATCAATAGATGTAAAAGAAATATTGAATACGTATTTGGTACTTTTTTGATTTTGTGGCCAAAATGTGTAAAAAAGGGATAAACTGATAACTTAACATCTACAAAAGTAATATGAATAGGAAAATTATGTTAACTGCTTTCTAATAAAATGTACCGAATTCAATTGGTACCAAAGAAGTACCAATTATGCATATGGAACTTTTTGAAATAAGGGGATAAAAAGGGGAAAAAATTAGTAATGTTATAACTTTAAAACAAATTAATGTTTGTCTGTATGTATGTTCTTTATAGAATAGTAAACTGTGAATTTGATCATGTTATGCTCTTTAGCAAAGATGTTGCGGATAAGCCGGCGTAGGTTTTTAAGTTTCGACAGGTGGCGCCACTGAAAATTACTAAAAATTAATTAAATCGTAAACTGTACATTTGATCATACTATGATCTTTTGCAAAGTTGTAGCGCATGAGCCGGCGAATGCTTTTTAATTGATGTAAATAATTTCCGACAGGTGGCGCTACTGAAAATTACTTAAAGTCAATTTAATCGTAAGCTGTACATATAATCATGCTATAATCTTTAGCAATGTTGTTGCACATGAGCCGACGAAGGTTTCTTAGTTGGTATGAAGAAATTTCGACAGGTGGCGCCACTGAAATTTACTTAAAGTCAATTTAATCGTAAACTGTACATTTAATCATGCTATAATTTTTAGCAAAGTTATTGCGGATAACCCGACGAAGGTTTATTAATTGGAATGACCAAAGACCGACAGGTGGCGCCACTGAAAATTACTCAAAATTAATTAAATCGCAAACTGTGCATTTGATCAGACTATAAGTGCATTAAATCATAAACTGTGCATTTGATCATGTTATGATCATAAGCAAAGTTGTTACGCATAAGCAGATGAAGGTTTCTTAGTGGTATGAACGACTTCAGGCGGCGCCACTGAAAACTACTCAAAATGAATTAAATCGTAAACTGTGCATTTGATCAGACTATAATCTTTAGCAAAGTTGTTGCGCATGAGTCGACGGAGGTTTCTGTTTTTATGACCAATTTTCAAAATTATTTAAAATTAGTTAAACTGTAACTGTATAAAATAAAATATATAAAAACTTTAAAATTTGCCTCAAAATGCTTATCATAAAGCCCCGAGCAAGGCTCGGTCAACCAGGTACTTTAAATAAATCTTAAACTGTGCATTTGATCATGCTATGATCTTTAGCAAAGTTGTTGTGTACGAGCCGACAAAGGTTTCTAAGTTAGTATGACCAATTTCCGGGAGGTGGCACCACCAAAAATTACTCAAAATTAATTTAATCGTTAACTGTGAATTTGATCATGCTATGATCTTTAGCAAGTTTTTTGCACATGAGTCGACGGAGGTTCCTAAGTAGGAGCCATTAATGTCCGTTAGATGGCGCCACTGAAAATGATTAAAAATGAAAAGAATCGTAAACTATGCATTTGATTATGTAATGATCTTAAGCAATGTTTCTAAATTGGTGCGACTATATCTCGCCAGATTGCGCTACTGAAAATTAATCAAAATAAATTGAATCGTAAACTATGCATTTGATCATGTGTTGATCGGACAAAATCAATAAAATTATTAAAAATTAATTGGGTACTTGTGTAATGACTTTCCTTCCAACTTATTTTAGTTGATGGAACAGCAAAGCGCGCAGGGTACAGCTAGTTTAAATATAACCTTTAAGACAATTTTTTGTCGTTTTTTAGCCAAAAAAGTGATAACATTATTTCTGATATATAAAAAAAAATTTGTTAAGAAACATATGAAGACCTCATTTTAAAAGTGGATTAAGTACATTTTTTTTATTGAGATATAAAGAGTTTTGCGTTTTAGTATTTTTCAAAATATAGGTGACCAATTTTAGTAAATTAAATCTTAATTTTTAATCAAAACTTATAAAATTTTTTCTTTCATAAAAATAAATTTATAAAAACCATTTGGAGATTAGTAAATTTTTGAAAAATTTCCTATAAAAAGTAAATTTTTGAAAAATTTCCTATAAAAAGTAAATTTTTGAAAAATTTCCTATAAAAAGTAAATTTTTGAAAAATTTCCTATAAAAAGTAAATTTTTGAAAAATTTCCTATTAAAAGTAAATTTTTGAAAAATTTCCTATAAAAAGTAAATTTTTGAAAAATTTCCTATAAAAAGTAAATTTTTGAAAAATTTCCTATAAAAAGTAAATTTTTGAAAAATTTCCTATAAAAAGTAAATTTTTGAAAAATTTCCTATTAAAAGTAAATTTTTGAAAAATTTCCTATAAAAAGTAAATTTTTGAAAAATTTCCTATAAAAAGTAAATTTTTGTATATAAAAAAAAAGTAAATTTTTCAAAAATTTCCTATAAAAAGTAAATTTTTGAAAAATTTCCCATAAAAAGTAAATTTTTGAAAAATTTCCCATAAAAAGTAAATTTTTGAAAAATTTCCCATAAAAAGTAAATTTTTGAAAAATTTCCTATAAAAAGTAAATTTTTGAAAAATTTCCTATAAAAAGTAAATTTTTGAAAAATTTCCTATAAAAAGTAAATTTTTGAAAAATTTCCTGTAAAAAGTAAATTTTTGAAAAATTTCCTATAAAAAGTAAATTTTTGAAAAATTTCCTATAAAAAGTAAATTTTTGAAAAATTTCCTATAAAAAGTAAAATTTCCTATAAAATGTAAATTTTTGAAAAATTTCCTATAAAAAGTAAATTTTTGAAAAATTTCCTATAAAAAGTAAATTTTTGAAACATTTCCTATAAAAAGTAAATTTTTGAAAAATATCCTATAAAAAGTAAATTTTTGAAAAATTTCCTATAAAAAGTAAATTTTTTAAAAAATTTCCTTTAAAAAGTAAATTTTTGAAAAATTTCCTATAAAAAGTAAATTTTTGAAAAATTTCCTATAAAAAGTAATTTTTTTAAAAATTTCCTATAAAAAGTAAATGTTTGAAAAATATCCTATAAAAAGTAAATTTTTGAAAAATTTCCTCTAAAAAGTAAATTTTTGAAAAATTTCCTCTAAAAAGTAAATTTTTGAAAAATTTCCTATAAAAAGTAAATTTTTGAAAAATTTCCTATAAAAAGTAAATTTTTGAAAAATTTCCTCCAAAAAGTAAATTTTTGAAAAATTTCCTCTAAAAAGTAAATTTTTGAAAAATATCCTATAAAAAGTAAATTTTTGAAAAATTTCCTATAAAAAGTAAATTTTTGAAAAATTTCCTATAAAAAGTAAATTTTTGAAAAATTTCCCATAAAAAGTAAATTTTTGAAAAATTTCCTAAAAAAAGTAAACTTTTGAAAAATTTCCCATAAAAAGTAAATTTTTGAAAAATTTCCTATAAAAAGTAAATTTTTTGAAAAATTTCCTATAAAAAGTAAATTCTTGAAAAAGTTCCTATAAAAAGTAAATTTTTGAAAAATTTCCTATAAAAAGTAAATTTTTGAAAAATTTCCTATAAAAAGTAAATTTTTGAAAAATTTCCTATAAAAAGTAAATTTTTGAAAAATTTCCTATAAAAAGTAAATTTTTGAAAAATTTCCTATAAAAAGTAAATTTTTGAAAAATTTCCTATAAAAAGTAAATTTTTGAAAATTTTCCTATAAAAGTAAATTTTTGAAAAATTTCCTATAAAAAGGAAATTTTTGAAAAAGTTCCTATAAAATGTAAATTTTTTTAAAATTTCCTATAAAAAGTAAATTTTTGAAAATATTCTTATAAAAAGTAAAGTGAAAATTAATTTTTTTTTTGCATAGTAAGATCCACCTTTTCCCATTATTAACTTATTTTTATTGGAATGTGGACTTATTCCACTTTCAAAATAAAGTCATTTATGAAGAATTTATAATTTTTAAAAAAGAAACCTAATAAGGAAAACTGTAAGTGAAACTATGGTCCAACATTTTATTTCTTGTTGACGCTTCTTAAAAATATACCAATTTTTTACACTGTTTCTCACTTTATGCCTAATTTTCTCCAAATTTTTTATATATTTATATGTAATTTTTTATTCTGTGCAAATGACTTTTGCAACCCAGAATTATTAAGAGAAATATTCATAAAAAAATTTTTGGGGATTTTTAAAAAAATTTTGGGAATTGTGGGATTGACAAAATTTTTGTTTAATTTTTGTATTTTTTCTCATTGAAAAGTCCATTTAAGTACAAAATTTTAACCCACTATGTAGTTTGTTGAAACAAAAAAAAAATGCTGCTGATTTCAATTGAAAAAATCGTTTTTTTGTAATACTTTAGAGCTGTCAAAATTTCTCGGATTCTAATTAGCTAAAGCCATTTTGATTGGAATAAAACAACGGAATCATTTCAATTTCGAATCGAATTTGTGACTTATCTGATAATTATGGCCATGAAATCAAACACTGTCAATTGTTATTATACCATACGTATACTTAATATTTAGGCTAAATAACAATCATACGCCCCATATGTTAATTTCATAAGCAATATAATCTATTGCGTATAATTAATATCTAATAAATTATCCCCCTTATTCTTAATTGAAATTTAAAATTATCAAATTCTTATAACGGGAATTTTGTATAGAAAATTGAATTATAAGCTTGTCATAGCTATATTTTTTGTTTATGAATTAAATAGGGGGTAAGTTTGTAAAATAATTCAAAAAATTTATTTTAAAATCTCTTCCAATTCATAACATTTTAAAGTAAATTTCTTTCTAGTGTAAACTCTTACAACAACTATGGTAAAAAAGCCAACTTAAATATTACAAAAAATCAGCATTCAAAAATAAAGTCTATTTTTAGACTTTATATAATTTATAGAATATCATTGAGGAAGGAAGTGTAACCTTTATTTAATATTTCTAGTACAAACATTCTAATAACTTACTAACATATACACACATAAGGGCCAAAGTAAATACAAATACATGCATAAATGTATGCAAATGTATACACATATACATATTTACATTAAATACAGCCATATAAGGTAGCATGAATCTATATTTATTTCACTTCGTTTTTCCCCCTAATGTATGAGTATCTGACTATGAATTCCCAACGTTTTGTTTTATTCCAATTTTAAACGCTCATACGCTGTAAAAAAATTATAACAGTGGCAAACAAAATTCAAAAACGGTATAGAATGATGAGAAAAGAAAGTCTAGTTTAGTTACTTTAAAGATAGTTTTTTTTTACATAAAATAGGAAATATTCCACCACAAATTATCTTTCGTTCATTCCCCACTGTTCTAACATTTCCATATGTGTTTTGTAAGCTTGTCCTTTGAGTATTTATGGGAAAACCTTGCAAACTCTATATGTGTCTGTCTGTCGGACCGTCTGTCGGCATTTGGGTTTAAAATTTTAATAAATGCCAAAAGATAAAATTCAATATGTAAATATGAATATTTAAGTCTTTAGTATACGAAACCAACATTTTTCCTTCTTTTTTTTTTTGTTTGTGGAAAAATAGTGAAATATGAGCAGGTGGTTTATGATTGTTTTCGGTTAGTGGCCTTTTTTGATATTCGTTTTTTTTTTGTGCTTTAAGGGTTCAAGGCACTCGTTCGTTCGCAACTGTCAACACAAATGTCATCAACAATATATCAAACAATTAATGTTATATTTCCGTTAAGCGTTGAAAAATACATAAATCATATGAATCTAAAAATAGAAGTATTTTAAAAATATTTTGGAGGCAATAATCAGTGAAAGGGAATATGACAAATTGCAGTTACAATGAAAATTTTAAACGTCGCGAAAATGTAAAACATATCCTTTTCATTAATTTTGAAGGAGACATTTTTTACTTTCAAAGGAAATTTTTAAAAACATTTCTTATTTTTCCTACAAAAAAATTCATATTTTTAAGGGAAATTTTTCAAAAATTTCCTATTTTTATAAGAAATTTTTCAAAAATTTCCTATTTTTATAGGAAATTTTTCAAAAATTTCCTATTTTTATAAGAAATTTTTCAAAAATTTCCTATTTTTATAAGAAATTTTTCAAAAATTTCCTATTTTTCTAGGAAATTTAATATTTTTATAGGAAATTTTTCAAAAATTTCCTATTTTTATAGGAAATTTTTAAAAAATTTCCTATTTTTATAGGAAATTTTTCAAAAATTTCCTATTTTTATAGGAAATTTTTCAAAAATTTCCTATTTTTATAGGAAATTTTTCAAAAATTTCCTATTTTTATAGGAAATTTTTCAAAAATTTCCTATTTTTATAGAAAATTTTTCAAAAATTTCCTATTTTTATAGAAAATTTTTCAAAAATTTCCTATTTTTATAGGAAATTTTTCAAAAATTTCCTATTTTTATAAGAAATTTTTCAAAAATTTCTTATTTTTATAGTAAATTTTTCAAAAATTTCCTATTTTTATAAGAAATTTTTCAAAAATTTCCTATTTTTATAAGAAATTTTTCAAAAAATTCCTATTTTTCTAGGAAATTTAATATTTTTATAGGAAATTTTTCAAAAATTTCCTATTTTTATAGGAAATTTTTCAAAAATTTCCTATTTTTATAGGAAATTTTTCAAAAATTTCCTATTTTTATAGGAAATTTTTCAAAAATTTCCTATTTTTATAGGAAATTTTTCAAAAATTTCCTATTTTTATAGGAAATTTTTCAAAAATTTCCTATTTTTATAGGAAATTTTTCAAAAATTTCCTATTTTTATAGGAAATTTTTCAAAAATTTCCTATTTTTATAGGAAATTTTTCAAAAATTTCCTATTTTTATAAGAAATTTTTTAAAAATTTCCTATTTTTATAGGAAATTTTTCAAAAATTTCCTATTTTTATAGGAAATTTTTCAAAAATTTCCTATTTTTACAGGAAATTTTTCAAAAATTTCCTATTTTTATAGGAAATTTTTCAAAAATTTCCTATTTTTATAGGAAATTTTTCAAAAATTTCCTATTTTTATAGGAAATTTTTCAAAAATTTCCTATTTTTAAAAAATTTCCTATTTTTATAGGAAATTTTTCAAAAATTTTCTATTTTTATAGGAAATTTTTCAAAAATTTCCTATTTTTATAGGAAATTTTTCAAAAATTTCCTATTTTTATAGGAAATTTTTTAAAAAAATTTCCTATTTTTATAGGAAATTTTTCAAAAATTTCCTATTTTTATAGGAAATTTTTCAAAAATTTCCTATTTTTATAGGAAATTTTTCAAAAATTTCCTATTTTTATAGGAAATTTTTCAAAAATTTCCTATTTTTATAGGAAATTTTTCAAAAATTTATTATTTTTATAGGAAATTTTTCAAAAATTTCCTATTTTTATAGGAAATTTTTCAAAAGTTTATTATTTTTATAGGAAATTTTTCAAAAATTTCCTATTTTTATAGGAAATTTTTCAAAAATTTCCTATTTTTATAGGAAATTTTTCAAAAATTTATTATTTTTATAGGAAATTTTTCAAAAATTTCCTATTTTTATAGGAAATTTTTCAAAAATTTCCTTTTTTTATAGGAAATTTTTCAAAAATTTATTATTTTTATAGGAAATTTTTCAAAAATTTCCTATTTTTATAGGAAATTTTTCAAAAATTTATTATTTTTATAGGAAATTTTTCAAAAATTTCCTATTTTTATAGGAAATTTTTCAAAAATTTCCTATTTTTATAGGAAATTTTTCAAAAATTTATTATTTTTATAGGAAATTTTTCAAAAATTTCCTATTTTTATAGGAAATTTTTCAAAAATTTCCTATTTTTATAGGAAATTTTTCAAAAATTTCCTATTTTTATAGGAAATTTTTCAAAAATTTATTATTTTTATAGGAAATTTTTCAAAAATTTCCTATTTTTATAGGAAATTTTTCAAAAATTTATTATTTTTATAGGAAATTTTTCAAAAATTTCCTATTTTTATAGGAAATTTTTCAAAAATTTCCTATTTTTATAGGAAATTTTTCAAAAATTTCCTATTTTTATAGGAAATTTTTCAAAAATTTCCTATTTTTATAGGAAATTTTTCAAAAATTTCCTATTTTTATAGGAAATTTTTCAAAAATTTCCTATTTTTATAGGAAATTTTTCAAAAATTTCCTATTTTTATAGGAAATTTTTCAAAAATTTCCTATTTTTATAGGAAATTTTTCAAAAATTTCCTTTTTTAATAGGAAATTTTTCAAAAATTTCTTATTTGTATAGAAAATTTTTTAAAGACCTCATACTTTTATAGGAAAATTTTCAAAAATTTCTTATTTATATAGAAATTTTGTGAAAAATATCTGAGTTTTATGGGAAAAAAATGTCTAATTTTTATAGGAAATTTTTCAAAAATTTTTTATTTTTATAGGAAATTTTCAAAATTTTCCTGCTTGTATAGAAAATATTTCATATCTTGAAAGTGTTGCTTATTAAGGATAATTTATGTATAACTATAAAAATTAATTTTCTTGATAATTGCTGCCAATTTTCCTTTTAAAGGCTGTTGCTTTTTGAAAAATTTATATCCAAGAATAAAATTTCTACTAACAAATTATTCAACTAAACAGAATTTATTGCCATGACAAGTTTAACCCCAAACATCTTTCACCCTTTACAAAAAGATTTCCTCTATTTTCTAATTCAAAGACTAAAAGACAGAATTCAAATAATAATTCAAAAAACAAATTTAAACAGGAATGTCGAGAGATGGTGCTTCTTTCTTATAAAAAATTTATATTTCTTAGATTTTTTTGTTGTTGTAAGACTCATTTGTTATTCTTGAAAATGAGGAACAACAAAAGAAAAATGAATGAAACCAGATAATATATTTTCAGTTTCCACTAGAAAAAAAAACTTGCACACAGACACTCATACAGTCATTGTAACCTAAATGTATGCAATACTCATTCACATTTATCTTGTACTCAAAAAAAGTAGAAGAACTAAAAACTGGAAGCTATGGACAAAGAAAACAAAGAGTAATAATAAGAAATCTGTCGTCTGAAGCAGTAGATTCATTCTTTAAACTATTCAAGTTAGAATCGCTTCCCAAAGAAAGTAAAGTATAACTTATTTCGTTAAAAAATATAATTCATATATGGACTATGTTCTGAATATGTGTAAGCATTGTCTTATCCTTATAAATATATACATACAAATGTACACATGAATATGTATAATATAACAAGATGAACAAATATTGACAGTTTAAACGTTAAAGAAAATACGAACCCATGAAATAATACCCTGTATCTTCTACTTGTACTTCCTGCTGCGAGAATATGTGTTAAATCTCTTTTTTATAGTTTTATTGTAAAAAAATGTTTAATATGAACAAATGTATTTTTTTTCTTTTAGGCTCCAGTCATCTGTAAAAATAGTAATACACTTAAAACTCCCAGAAGCATAAAATTGGCAGTTTATTAGACAAATACTATGAAGAATTTAAAAAATAAAGATTTATTCTAAAAAAAGCAACAGAATCTCTAAATTTTCATTAGCAATTAAGGTCCTTTTCATATTGAGAGATCCTTAGAAAAATGAAGAGCAAAAATTTTAAATTTTATTAAAATAAGAAATTTTTTTAAATTTTCTTATGGGTAGAATTTTAAATTTTATTAAAATAAGAAAATTTTTTAAATTTTCTTATGGGTAGAATTTTGGATAAATTTCCTATAAAAATATGAGATTTTTAAAAAACTTTCTATAAGAATATACATTTTTTTTTAAAATTTCCTATAAAAATAAGAATTTTCAATAGAAAAATATGAAATTTTTTAAAAATTTCCTATAAAAATTAGAAGTTTTTGAAAAATTTACTTTAAACATAAGAAATTTTTAAAAACTTTCTATCAAAAATAAGAAATTTTTGAAAAATTTCCTATAAAAATAGGAAAAATAGAATAGGTAATTTTTGAAAAATTTCCTATAAAAATAGCAAATTTTTGAAAAGTTTCCAATAAATGTAGGAAATTTTTGAAAAGTTTCCTATAATAATAGAAAATTTTTGAAAAATTTCCTATAATAATAGAAAATTTTTGAAAAATTCCTGTAAAAATGGGAAAATTTTAAAAATTACCTGTAAAATTAAGAAATTTTTGAAAAAAAGTTCTATACAAAAGTTATTTTTTTGAAAATTTTCCTGTAAAATTGAGATTTTTTGAAAAATTTCCTAAAAAATTATTGAATTTTTGAAAAATTTCCTATAAAATAATGAAATTAGTGAAAAATTTCCTATAAAAATTGTAAATTTTTAAAAAATTTCGTATAAAAATAGGAAATTTTTGAAAAATTTCGTATAAAAATAGGAAATTTTTGAAAAATTTCGTATAAAAATAGGAAATTATTGAAAAATTTCGTATAAAAATAGGAAATTTTTGAAAAATTTCCTATAAAAATAGGAAATATTTGAAAAATTTCCTATAAAAATAGGAAATTTTTTAAAAATTTCCTATAAAAATAGGAAATTTTTGAAAAATTTCCTATAAAAATAGGAAATTTTTGAAAAATTTCGTATAAAAATAGGAAATTTTTGAAAAATTTCGAATAAAAATAGGAAATTTTTAAAAAATTTCCTATAAAAATATAAAATTTTTGAAAAATTTTCTATAAAAATAGGAAAGTTTTGAAAAATTTCCTATAAAAATGGGCAATTTTTGAAAAATTTCCTATAAAAATAGGGATAATTTTTGAAAAATTTCCTATAATAATAGGAAATTTTTGAAAAATTTCCTATAAAAGAAGGAAATTTTTTAAAAAATTCCGACCAAAATATAAAATTTTTGAAAAATTACCTATAAAAATATTACATTTTTGGAAAATTTCCTATAAAAATATGAAATTTTTGAAAAAATTATGACATTTTTGAAAAATTTCCTATCTAATTATAAAATTTTTGAAACATTTTCTATAAAATTATGAAATTTTTTAAAAAATTTCCTTTCAAATTATAACATTTTTTAAAAATTTCCTATAAAATTATGAAATTTTTAAAAAATTTCCTATAAAAATATGAAACTTGAAAAATTTTCTATAGAAAAATATGCATTTTTTGAAAAATTTTTAATAAAAATAACAAATTTTTAAAAATTTCTTATAAAAATATAAAATTTTTGAAAAATTTCCTATATTTTTTATTGCTTAAACTTTTTGCAAAATATGAAATTTTTCTGTATAAAATAAAAAGCCTTAACCAAGGTCAAAAATATAAATGAATTTTGTAATGCATGTGTAACCTCCAAGGGAAGTTTGTTACTAAAACTTTTTTGATAACCTAGAAATTTATGAATTTCATAATTTCGAAAACAATCTGCAACTTGTTAGATTATTTGCATAGTCCTTAAATCCTCTTATTAGTTAGAATATAAAAAAAAAATTGTTTAAACCATCATTAATTTCGCATATTAGCATTAAACTAAAGTTGTAATAATCATAATCTCTTTGACAAACAGAAAAAAAACTAAAAATATCATTAAAAGAAAACCAACAGAAAAATAACGTCAAAACTTAACAATACTTGTCACTTGCAAAGTTATCGCATTCCTTGTCCTACTGACATAATTTAAAATACAAAGAAAAAATCTTTATTATCCTGTGATGCTGCTACTACTTTTACTTCTACTTTTTAATGTTTACTCATACAGACGCACAAAAAGAAATCTACGATTTGTATGTGTGTAGCATTCACTCATTCGTAGAGGCATTCGTAAATATGTAAGTATAAATTTAAAATGTTAGTACAGAAGGTTGGGGAGGGGACTAAGAGGAGGGTGTAAGGCAAAAAAAATAAAAGAATTATTGATTTGCAACATTTGTCAGTGACATGTCAAAGTTTTTTCTTTATTTATTTTATTTTCACATTTTATTTCCTTTTTGCAGGAAAATCACAATAATTTATGTATGCGTTTATGTAAAGAAGGAATAAAGGTGTGTGCGTATAGGTATGTATATGTACGAAGAGTTTCAAGTATAACTGTAAGAGCTCAAACACCCAAATACAACCACCACCTTATACTCGACTTATTGAATTTTTATTGTGCAAGGTACAGGTAGGCAGAAAGGTAATAAAAAAGCTTGATTTTTCCTTTTTTTCATTTTACTCGTATTTTCCACAAAATCCCTCTAGGAGTCATATAAAAAATGAACAAACAAAAACACACTTTATAAAATACAGAAGTTCTTTCTTTGGTTCCTATGAACAAACGTAACAGCCTCAAACCTAAAAATGGCGTTGATGAGGTTGAGACTGAGGATGATATTAAAGGTGGCGATGGCGGCGTAAGATTTAATAAGGTAACGATTTTATAGGTACCATACAAATACCATAAATTAGACCGGCTTGATATGCCATGTAAAAGGAAGCAATTCAAAATTTATATTAAAAAATTTTATAGAAAAATTTTTGATAAAAAAATTTTCTATAGAAAAATTGTTGATAAAAAAATTTTCTATAGAAAAGTTTTTAATGAAAAAAATTTCTATAGAAAAATTTTTGATAAAAAAATTTCTTATAGAAAAATGTTTGATAAAAAAATTTTCTATAGAAAAATTTTTGATAAAAAAAATTTCAATAGAAAATTTTTTGATAAAAAAAATTTCAATAGAAAATTTTTTGATAAAAAAATTTTTTATAGAAAATTTTTTGATAATTTCCTATAGAAAAATTTTTGATAAAAAAATTTCCTATAGAAAAATTTTTGATAAAAAAAATTTCCTATAGAAAAATTTTTGATAAAAAGAATTTCTATAAAAAAAATTGTTGATAAAAAAAAATGTTTGCCAGAAAATTTTCTATAGAAAAATTTTTGATGAAAAAAATTTCTAAGAAAAATTTTTGATGAAAAAATGTTGTATAGAAAAATTTTTGATGAAAAAATTTTCTATAGTAAAATTTTTGATAAAAAAAATTTCTACAGAAAAATTTTTGATAAAAAAATTTTCTATAGAAAAATTTTTGATGAAAAAATTTTCTATAGAAAAATTTTTGATAAAAAATTTTCCATAGAAAAATTTTTGATAAAAATATTTTTGATAAAAAATTTTCTATAGAAAAATTTTTCATAAAGAAATTTTTATAGAAAAATTTTTCATCGAAAATTTTTTGTTAAAAAAATTTTCTA
This sequence comes from Stomorhina lunata, assembly GCA_933228675.1. Taxonomy (NCBI): domain Eukaryota; kingdom Metazoa; phylum Arthropoda; class Insecta; order Diptera; family Rhiniidae; genus Stomorhina; species Stomorhina lunata. Next base: position 157,196,433 of record OW121740.1, on the reverse strand, counting down.
TACAAAAATTTTAGATAAAAAAATTTTCTATACAAAAATTTTTGATGAAAAAATATTCTATAGAAAAATTTTAAATAAAAAAATTTTCTATAGAAAAATTTTTGATAAACAAATTTTCTTTAGAAAAATTTTTGATGAAAAAATTTTTTATATAATAATTTTGATAAACAATTTTCCATAGAAAAATTTTTGATAAAAAAATTTTCCATAGAAAATTTTTTTTAAAAAAAATTTCTATAGAAAAATTTTTGATAAAAAAATTTTCTATAGAAAATTTTTTGATGAAAAAATTTTCTATAGAAAAATTTTTGATAAAAAAATTTTCTATTGATAAATTTTTGATAAAAAAAATTTTCTATAGAGAGATTTTTGATAAAAAATTTTTTATAGAAAAATTTTTGATAAAAAAATTTCTATAGAAAAATTTTTCATCGAAAAATTTTTTTTAAAAAAATTTTCTATACAAAAATTTTTGATAAAAGAATTTTCTATACAAAAATTTTTGATGAAAAAATTTTCTATAGAAAAATTTTAAATAAAAAAATTTTCTATAGAAAAATTTTTGATAAAAAAAAGTTCCATAGAAAAATTTTTGATAAAACAATTTTTCAAAAAGAATTTTTGATGAAAAAATTTTGTATAGAAAAATTTTTAATAGAAAAAATTTCTATAGAAAAATTTTGAATAAAATAATTTTCTATAGAAAAATTTTTAATAAAAAAAAATTTCTATTGAAAAACTTTTGATAAAAAAATTGTCTATAGAAAAATTTTTGATAAAAAATTTTCCATAGAAAAATTTTTGATAAAAAATTTTCTTTAGAAAAAGTTTTGATAAAAAATGTTCTATAGAAAAATTTTTGATAAAAAATATTTTTTGATAAAAAAATTTTCTATAGAAAAATTTTTTATAAAAAAATCTATCAAAATTTTTGAAAAAAAATTTTCTATAGAAAATGAAGAAATGAAGTGACCTAACTCATTTTGTTTAGGAGTTATCGTACTTTTAACAGTCAGACAGATACGAAAGAAAGACGGACATTTTGGGGTTTGAGCCAATGTTAAGAAAATTACAAACGGAATGACAATCTCAATATACCTAAAATTTCTTTTTGATGGTGGGTATAAAAATAAAATGAAAAAAGGACATGGGTACAGAATATAGAGTTCAAACCTTTAGAATCGAATTTTAATCTGATTTCAATATTTAGACATTGACCGAGATAAAAAATATTTTTTGGTCCGGTCTACTTAACATAAATATTTAGGTCATAAATAAAATTTAAACAAGCTTAACGAAACTAACTTAGAGCGTTCTCTGGATTTAAGTGAATAACTATTTATGTTGGTATAAATAAAATTAAATGAATAAGAAATAATTTATAATATACATATGTATCTATTTACTTACAATAAAAATCCATTGAAAACTATGTGCTCGGTGAGTCTCCCTCTCCTATGGGTGATGCTATATTACTATCGGATGTTGACAATGGCCGGCATATGCCCAGCTTTGTTAGGCCCAAGGGCATACCTTTGAGTATGGCCACCGCCTCGTCGAGATCCAGACCCTGCAGCGAATGTTCACCAACGCTGACCAAACGATCGCCAGGAAAGATTTCGTTGGTGGTCTCGGCCGAACCTCCCCGTATTAGCCCACGTATTACTATAACACTGCCCTCGGGATCTAAGGGATCTTGATAGTCTAGTATCGAGAAACCAAAACCCTGTTCGGTCTTATCAATTTCGACAATGGTTACATCGGAACTCCAAAGAGCCAGGCCAGATACATTTTCCAATGACTTCGAACGTTGTTGATCCGTCAGAGTGGCAGTGCTAGAGGTATACAAAGAACTTTCCGACTGGGCTTTGGTCATCAAGTTTTGTAAACTTTGATGACCGCCGGGCAGAAGACTTCTCGTTTCAAAGGCCTCGGGATTTTGGGAAGTATTTATGATAGACGGCGCCTTAGCACCGCGTACACATACCAATTTGACATGTGAAGGCAGTTCTTTGAGAATCTTTACGACTTCAGTGTGCCTGAGACCCTGCAGTTTGTACTCGTTGACCTGCAACAGCTCATCGCCGGGTTTTAAGATGCCCTGACGTCCCACCGGTCCATCTTCCAGTATCGAGCGTATATAATGATGGGGTCGCTTCTCAATGCCACGCTCTACATCCACGGTGCCTTCTAGGCTGATTCCTAGACCTGAAAGTTTATTTATTTCGGCTACTATAATTTCACTGTCGGGAAACTCACTTTTCCAGGCGACCTTTAATTCCTCTGCACTGGGACAGGAATGTTCGGATGCATTCAAGGCAGCCGTTTGTGTGTTCGAATTCGCCACCAGGTCATTGCTGAGTTTTAGTGGTCCCACGGGTATCAGCTCGGTGTATTGTTTGCCCAATAAATCTGTGAAATTGTCTATGGTGGGTGTGCGCGAACCCAAAGAACCATTTACGGGTTTGTCTGAGTCCTTTATTATTAACGTTTCCTCCACATCCTGGGCATGACAGGCAGAGCCATTAGCCAAGTTTAAGGGTTTAGCTTCTGGGGTGGTTGAAGCTGTCTTTGTTTCTTGAGCCACAGGCGGCGGCGCTGTACTATGATCACTTTTATCTAGAACATAAGACATTTGCGAATCTACAGTTTCTCTAGAGGGTAAATCACCGAAATCCATTATAACAGCACCACCATCAGTGGCTATAGAATCACCATCTGAACGAGGAGGCAGCCACGAGAGTGTAGCTATCGAGGGCGAAGGTGGTAATGAAACCTGTGATTGTGAATCCACTGATATTTTCAATTCCGTTAAGGCTACTTGTAGGTGCTCAAATTTGCGTCCTCTCAAGAAACGTTCCAACGTTAAATGCACCTCTATATCAGTATTGCGTAAAATTTCAACGGCCTGATGATTGGTTACACCACTCAAAGTCTTGCCATCCACCTTAACTATGCGATCATTGATCTGTATCTGGCCACTCATTTCGGCCGCGCTACCCTCTATAATACTCTTAACGAAAATACCCGAGAGATCTTCTTCTTCACAGACATAACCCGCCACCGTTATACCCAGTCCATAGACGTTTTTCCTTAGCATAACTTCATAAGTTTCAGTTTCAGGTGAGTCCAAATAGTTGGAGGAGTTTATCGAACAACATTCATCGTTATCATCATTCGATAGGTTGCCAGTAGTTCGTGTAGTAGTTATACCAGCTATCACAGTCTCTATATGGTCCATTTGATGGGGTGTACTAACACTAGTTTTCATTGCTGATGATAACGCTGATGCGCTTAAGGGAGGTTGAGGCAAAGGCGGTGATACTATGGAGAATGGTACGATATCCAAATCTTTGGGATAGTTGCGCAATTGCGTAGCCGCCGATGTGGTCAATTCTTTGGGTATTGGAGGCAGTGGTAAGTCTGCTAATTCGGTATCGGGTGTGGGTGGGAAATTAAGATTTAGTGTAAGAGGTGTTTGTTGTTGCTGTAAAGAATCATGACTTGAAGACTCTTTGCGACTGAGAGAGGAGGAGAAATTTGCAGATAAACCACTACCACTGCCACAAATACCAGAAGTCACCGCCGTCGTCGTCATCGTCATATCTTCGGGGTTACTTTGATGAAATAGATGCCGCGTTAATTCTTCTGGGTCGGAGAGGAGCTTAGTTGGAATAATTGGTGCATGACTAGCTAATTGATGTTGAAAATCGGTGGTTGTTGTTTCCACCGGTCTTGCTACAATCAAACGAACCTGAGCTCCAGTCTGACGAAGAACCGTGGCCACCTGTTCGGAACTAAAACCACGCAAATTCACCTCACCAATTTGCAGCACATGATCACCGCACTGCAAGCGGCCATCACGTTCTGCAACACCGCCGGGCGTTAGGGCCTTAATAACCACACCGGTACTACGGCCGCCCACCAAAATAAAACCCAAACCGTTGCCATCGTTTATCAAATCGATAACTTCTACCTGAGACCATTCGGTGCTTAAAACCATATTGACATAGAGAGGTTCAACTTTTGAGGATCTTGGAGGTGGTGTTGGTGGTGCTGATTCTGATTCTGAGTCGGGTTCTGGAGGAGGGTATGGAATTCGTTGTAGTTGTTGTTGCTGTTGCTGTTTTTGGCTTTGGCTTTTAGTCTGATATATATGATGAAGATGATGATGTTGCTGTTGTTGTTTTTGATAGTGTTGCTGTTGCTGCTGATGCTGTTTATTGTGTTGAGGACATGTAGTAACATGACGTGTACAAATCAGGGATTTCGCTTTTCCAGTTTCAAACGTGGGAAATGTTTTTGTTAAATTTTTTGTAATTAAATTTTTCGAAGTTTGTTTAAATTTATATTCCTGATGAGCCTGATAATGAGAATGTTGTTGTTGTTGCTGATGTTGATGATGATGACGAGGAGGATGTGGATGTGGCTGCTGCAGCTGTTGATGATGATGGTGATGCTGATACTGAAGTTGATGTTGTAAGAGTAAATGGGATTGTTCTTGGGTTGATGTTGACGTTGTTCTTGTTAATGTTACTGATGCTGCTGCTGCTGCTTGTTGTTGTTCTTGTTGTTTTATGGTACGTCATATATTTGTTTCCCTGGTGGCTGTTTCAGCTGCTGCTTCTTCTCCTTCCTTATTTTTTATGTTTTTCAATGTTGAGTTTTCCACAACTTCGTGTTGTTGGATTTCCGTTTCCTTTTGATTTTCAATAGTATTTTGTTGTATTTGCAGCTCTCGGTGTATGATGATGCTTTTGTCGCTATCGCTGCTATTGTTGTTGTTGTTGTTGTTGTTATTGTTAGTTACATCTGTTGTTGTGTTGTTGGCTGTTGTTGTTGCTGCTTTTATTTTTTGCAGATATTCAACAGACATAGTATTTTGTTTTACTTACGTTTCGCGTATTTTGTTTTTTTCTGAGATTCTTTAACTTTTTCGTTTTAAAATCGCGCTAATTCGACACGCCCTTTAATACACAAGTTCATTATAACGTTAACCGCTAATACCGCCGATACTTGCTGTGAAAACTTCATTTTCGTTTTTTTTTTTTTTTGTAATTTTCTTTTAACACGTTTGTTCTTGTTGGATTGAAAAAAAAGGAACTTAGTTAAGGCATTTTTCCTTTTTCTTTAGCGTATTTTTTTAGAGATTTTAACATTTACAAAGATTTAAACTTTAATCCTGCACGTTTGTTTTTTGTATTTTTTGTAAATTAAGTTGTTTTTTCTTTTTCTTTCTTTTCTAACTATATTTCCTTTTTAGTTATTAAATAATTTGTTCGAAAATCACGTTTTTTCTTGTGGGTTCATGTTCGTTCATGTCACCATCATCATCATCACCATGTCGTAAGAATTGCTTGAACATTTTTGATTTTCTTTTTGTTTGTTCATGGTTTTACTTGCGGTTTATTTGCCTTTTACCTTTGAACGATATTGTAGTTGTTGTTGTTGTTACCGTTACACTTCCTGTCTTGGCGTAAAACCCCTTCCTCCTTAAGGATAAACTCTTGCTTTTCTCTGCTTCACAAATACTCGGTTCTATTTACATAAAAATAATTGTAATTCCTTCTTCTTGCTCATTCTCTTTAATGTAACAAAGCTAATATTCTCTTTCTCTTGCTCTCTTTGGTGCTAAGGTTTTACTCTCTTCTTTTTATAAAAAAAAAATGATTAGCATGTGTGTAACGGTTTTATATTATAACCAGTGTTGCCAGAAGATTTTGGATCATTTTACGAAAAAAAAAAATCATATTTTGGGGAAAAAAATCATAACTTTTAAAATTTTTAATTTTTATTTGTAAAAAAAATAAAAATAATAACAATTAAGAGTTTTATATTTGGCTGCGCCGAATCTTATATATCTACGAGGGTGCAGCTATTTCAAAATATGGACGAAACTGGATAAAATTTGTTACGCAAGTTGGTATTGTTGGTAAAATATTATAACTAAACTCGGTTGCAGTAGCTTTATAGTTCAACATTTAAAATATCTAAGTGGTTTCTCTAGTATTTACTTTGTAGAAAATTTAGTCTCATAACTGGGTATAGTTTAACATTAAAAAGCTGTTAAATACTTTTCATTGCGCTTAATATGTAGTTAGGATAAACATGTTGATAGTAATACGACAGGTCCATATATTCTGTTAGGAGTTACTAATGCATCTACAGTAGGGTGACAATATTTTTTTTTTTTTTTTTATTTCAAATGTTTTTCTACGGAATATTGTGACCAGCGTTACCGTTATGCGACTAAAGTCGCAATTTGCGACTTCTTAGGTGGCCTGCGACGCAAGCTGCGACTTTTCTTCCATGGCCCTTTTTTGCCACTCTTTCGAGTTTTGTGCCACTTTTGACACCTTTTTAGAAAATTATTTAAAATTTTTATTTTTAGTCCATATTCAATATCTCAACTAAAATTCCCTAAAATTATTGTAACTTAAGTATAAATGCCATCATTTTGGTCTCAGTTTGTTATCTAAAACCATAAAAGCAATATATATTTTGCACGATTTGCAAAATCTTCTTTTAGAAAAAAATATTTTTTGGCGCGCTTTTGCTTTTAGGTGTTAAATGGCAAAAATTCAGTTTACGAGGTAGTTTGGAATTTTTATACATATTTGTCGTATGTTATATCAACATGGAGAACATAATTGAGATATATATCAAACGATGCACAACTGAAAGATCTACCAATCCTTATCTATTTTGTAGGAATTCATTGAGGGGGCCGAAAAATATGCCAAAAAAAATTAAAAGTGGCGAAAACGTGAAATTAAAATTTAGAGGGCAATGAATTCATCCCCCAAGTATGGTGTCTATATCATAAAATAACGACTGGGTCCAAATGAAACGAAAAAAGAAGAAGAAATATGAAAAAAACATAAATGCTTCATTCGATTTTTAAAACTGTTTGATTTTTGCCTATATATAATATCTTTTCAAGTATGAATTGTTTTATAGTCTTTTGTTCATTGTTAAAAAAAAATGTTATAAAAAAAGTGTGCGACTTTTTTTATTGAAAGTGACTTTTTGTGAGACTTTTTTGTAAAAAGCGACTATTTTTGCGACTTTTTCAAATTTCTCAGCGGTAACGCTGATTGTGACACTAGGTCACAATATCAACGTTCTATGGGCGCGCATCGGTTCCAAAGTTTAAGAGCCCATTTATATGGGGAAAATGGATTGTTTTTTTGTTTTTGCGAAATTTAGACCAAAAATAAATAATTTTTACAAGAAAAAATAATAGAATATTAAAGAGAACTAATACAGCTTTATTTCAAATCATGAAACATCCATGAAGTAGTTTAAAAGTTATTTCAGTTTTCCCCCAAAAATGCATGTCCTTGAAAACGCGTCTAAGGATATGCACCAAAAATTGTATGTTGTAAATAGAGAAATTCCAAAGTTAGACATGATTTATCATTTAATGACATGTTACTAGTAAATAGTTCAGTTTTGTTTAAATATAATCAAATTTACTTAGTTTTTTTCATGTTGGAAAATGGTACATTTTTCTCAGGCCGGCTTCAAAAATCATTTTTTAATTTTTTGAAAATTTCGTTTAACAAATATTACAAATTTAGATTTGCTCTCCGTGTGTTAAACAGACAAATGGGAGAATATAATCCAAAAAATTACCGTTTCATCGTAACTGCGATTTCAAATTGAAGAATTTAGCGAAAATGTAAATTTTTGGACCAAATTCGAGTAAATGCTCGGTAAAATGTACTTGCATTCAATTTAAACAAAAAATATCATTAATATTATTGCTTAGTTTAGGGAAAACCTATGATGAAAGGTTATTTAATGTTGGAAGAGATTAACCCTTTCTTCACCGCGGTCAAATGTCAAAATTTGGATTTTCTGAAAATTTTCATAATTTTCCTTCATACAAAAAATTGTCACCCTAATCTACAGTATATAAAGTCTGGACTTAATATTGGTGCAATCTTAATATACTTGTGAACCGGCGTGGAATAGCAGGTTAGTCATCCGCCTAGCATACCTGAGGTCCTAAGTTCGATCCCCGGTTAGACCCCTCTTGGAAAAAAAAGCGGTTCATCTTATAACTCAGCTAGCCACTGGTTATTGAGTATTAGGCTATGTAAAACTTCTCTAACTAATACATGTGCCGTTCGGAGCCGGCGTAGGTCTCTTTAAATGAGTCTAAAAATAGAATCGTCTAAGAGAAGTAGCCCTTGTACCAATTGGAATGTTTTCGAGGAAATATATATATTATCTTAATATACTGAATGTACCTCCAAATCTTTTTGATAGTAGATATTACAAGTAAGAAAAGCTATAGCCGAACAAGCCCGACTATATTATACCCTTCACTACTGAGGTCAAATATGGACCAACAATTAAACATGTTTTCCTTATGTCTTAGAGACATATATACATGTACTATATGTTATTGTTTCAAAATTTCGAGATTTATATCATTTCTGGCTAAGGGCCTGATATGGGAGCTAGGGTCAATTGTAGACCGATTGTTACCACATTTTGGTTATTGGTTCATATTTATAAAGTATTTAGTTTAAGCAAAGTTTAAGTAAACAAATGCATTTATCTTTAGAGTTATTAACGTTTTTGTGAATGTGTCTTGTATGAGAGGTATGGTCAAATATGGACCGATTTCCACAAAATTAGGAACACTGATTAAGATTATGATAAGTAATATTTGTGAGGAATATTATTAAAATAAAACTAAATTTGTGGCTGTAAAGGACCAAAAACTCTATTCCGGGAAGGCATCGCTATGGGAGGTACCCGAAATAGTCATCCGATTTCACCCAAAAAGAATAGGGATCGTCCTTGAACCAATGAATATGAGCCTGTGCCAAATTTCATCAAATTATCTTTAAAGTTACGACCTGTAGAATCATAACACGAATACATGGATAACCGGCCAGCCAGTCGGACGGACATCGTTAAAACAACTCAGGAAGTGATTCTAGGTCGATTGGTATACTAAAGCTATGCGTTACAAACATCAGCACAAACCCAGTATATCCTTTCCACCTATGGTGGGTATAAAAAGGGGATGTTATATATACAAGAACTAAAGCCAAATGTTGATCGGTTGTTACAAAATTTTACACACTGGCTGGCATTTATACAAAGCTTATTCCTGCAAGCTTAGTGGCCATAGCTAATTTAATAGCTTTTAACTGGTATTTGTTACATTTTTTTTTTGTTTTCATATAAATGAAAACTATAGTCAAATATGAATCGATTCCTATAAAATTTGATATACTGACCAATAGTTGCATAAAACTTCTCTATTCCAAATTTTGTCGTCATAGCTATTACAATATTCATTCAATTTATCAGCATTAATGTGATTCCCGTCTCTCTCTAAATATGAACCGATTTCGCCCATTTTGAATACACAACTTTCTCAAGATATCGAAAATACTTTTGTAAAATTTTGTCCCTCTAGCTCTTATCGTTAAGACGCTATCGCTTTTATCTGACGGACAGACGAACACCCTTTTCTTTTTGTATTTTTGTGTTTCCGTAAGATTTTTATATGGGAGCTGTGGTCAAATGTTGACCGATTGCAACAAAATGCACACTGGCTGGTATTTACATAAAACCTTCATGTGCTAAATTTAGTGCCCATAGCTATTACAATTTATTAAATATTGCCATTGACGTGTATTTATGGTGGGATTTAGGCTGTTTTCGTAAGTTTTTTGTATGGGATCTATGGTTAAATGTGAACCGATTTCGATGAAATGTATGCGTCGTCGTCGTTACGCGTCGAGGAAAGGTTTCCCCACCAACATTTTTTTTTTTGGTTTTATCAAGAAACTATTTATTACAATAATAAATAATTGTAATAATTTGGGATCTTAGTGCAATACACTATAGTAAAACTTTTAAAAAAATTTTCAATTTTGCAAAAAAAAATATTTTTTTACATTTTGATGTGAAAAACTCCACAACCGTTGACTATATGAAAAAAATTGTCTTATCAAGGCTTTAAAGTAAATTTTGGTGAATCCGCCGGTGTTTCTTTCAACAAATTTAGATAAGCCATTCCCAAGATATGATAAAATCAATGAAAAAAATCGTATCCACTGAATTGTATTGTTTTTGTACTTAGAGGGCCATAATATGTACATTAAAATAGCTAGACTTCAAAGTAATTTCTTTTGTTGACCAGTGTAATTCTTATCCAAAATCTATTAATTAAAAATTTTGACTGATATTTTCTTTTTTAATTCTTTTCTATAATATTTTTGTATAAATAACACAATATCCTTTCGATTGATACATAATTGAAATATATTCCCAACTAAAATATATGCACAATGAAATTGTGGCCCAAAAATCTTCACAGTTAACATTTTCTAAGGTTTGAAAATATTTTGTAAAATTTAAATGATGAAGCTATCTAATTTCATAGTCTAAATTTTTCATTTTTATAAATTAGATTTGGAAATCTTCCCATTAGTGGAAAAAATAAAGAAACTTGTTTTATTAAGAAGAATATTCAAACTTATCAATTAAAATAAAAATGGCTTAATTAAAAATATCATATTTTTGGAAGAAAAAGAATCATATTTTTGACAAAAAAAATCACCAAATCATATTTTAGGTAAAAAAAATCGTCAAAAATATGATAAAATCATCATTCTGGCAACACTGATTATAACCCAGTAATATTAGAGTGTGTGTGTGTAAGTATTGAAGTTTTTTTTTTGTGTAATATCCATAAATGTGTTCGTGAGTGTGTGTGTGTTGCAACATTAATTAGTTTTGTGGCATGATTAAAATAATTCTTTTCATTCCCTCTTTGCCACGTCGTTCATTCTTACTTTTGCTTTATATATTTCTTTTTTGCCTTTAACTTAAAGTTAGCAACCAAAAACAAAAACACATGAATGTTATATGTTTAATGGGTCTATGTGTCATTGTTATCCTGGTCTAGAGGAATGGGTGGGTAACCTCCTCTTCTCCTTATGCCTTAAATTTAAGTAAAGGAAAAATTTTCTTCATATATAAAATAAATGTGGCAAATTGTCAATGATGTCGTTAACAATATGGTTGCTTCTCGGTTGCTTCTCGGCTGCTTGCCTGCCTGATGATATTAAACAAATCCGTCTTTTTGTTGTTGTTGTTGATTATTAACAATAATCAAGTTAATTTTGTTGTGGTTGTTTTGTTGATAATGATTTTGTTGACGTTGTTGCTATTATTGCTGTTATTGTTGTTGTTTTTGTGGTTCTTTTAGCTCTCAAGTATCTAAATAATTTGTTTATTTGTTATTAGTTAAAAACTTTTTTGTTTAAGACTTGTTTTTCCTACATTTTCCTTTAAATATTTCAAAAAAGGTGTGTGTCGTTTGACTTAAGTTATCTTGGAAATATTTAACTGCTTCTTAATGACTTCTCTTGATTCTTTGTTGGGAAAAAGAAAACCTTAATAAAGCCAACATGTTATACCAAATTTTTGTACAAATTTTCAACAATTTTTTGGATTGGCGAAAAAGTTTGTTTTTTTGGTGGTTTAGACACAAATTGCTTTAATTTTATTCTTAAATATGGTAATCAGTTAACGGTATTAGCCTGGGGCAATTCTACCTGAATAGGGTTTCTAAATCGTTTGATTAAGCTTTGAAATACGAGGGGAAATCTATAAGTCTGAATCTTTTTGAATTGCCCGCCTGTTTATATACATTCTAAGATGTGCCATTTTAAAGAGTGCTCTAACTAAAATTTGTAGTTGGATTTTCTTAAATAAAAATCAAACCTTTTAATATAAAAACTCTACAAAATACGCAAATATAATGACATATTATACAAAATCATTTAGCATTAAAATGTTTACTTAGTACTCGGGTTTTGCAAAATTATCGACTTTTTTCGGAAACCCTCCCATTAAAGATTTTACAGTTGCTTCTGATACCTTTTTGGAGCATGTGTTCCACCTGCGCTTAAAATCGGACATGTTCTTGGAAATCTTTCCTGTGTTCTTCAATTTCTTTTTTACCAGAGCCCAATACCTTTCCACAGGCCGAAGTTCTGGACAGTTATTCTTTGAGTACCACTCAAGTGCCTTTTTTCCATAATGGCATGATGCCAAATCGGGCCAAAAAAATGTAGTCACTCTGTGCTCTCTTAAAAAGAGTAACAACTGTTTTTGTAGGCACTCCTTTATATAAATTTCTGTGTTTATTGTGCCAGATGCCACAAATACTTTACTTCTTTTGCCGAAACTCTTGCCGAACATTGCCCCGTTTATCAGCAACATAAAAATCTTGGCCAGGAAGTTGAGAAAACTCTGCCAGTACGTATGTTTCATCATCCATCACACAACAGGTGTATTTTTTTATAAAATCAGACTTCAATTTTTTTGCTCGTTTTTTTGCTTCTAAGTTCTTTATAGCATTGCGTTCTGGAACCTTTTGGACTTTGTATGTCTTCAGTCCAGCATAAGCTTTGACTCTATGTGCAAAATTCATAGAACATTTGACCGTACGAGCTGCTTTTTTTAAAGAAGTGTCAGGCGCTCTTCGAAAGAGTCGCTCGACTTCTTTTGCCTTACCAATATCTGTAGGACCTTTTTTCCTCCCTGATCCAGGTTTTCTTTCAATGCTCAGATTTTCCTTATACCGTCTGATGGCATTAGAAACCGTTCGAGGGTCAACTTTCAAATTTTTAGCTATTTTTTTAAAAGTCCATGACGGATTTTTTTGAAAAGTTTAAATTATATTTTCACGAACTTTTTTTTCGCAGTCCATTTTGATTGAAATAACTATTGAAAATTAATAATTTCTAAAATAATAGTATCTGACATATCTATAGAAACTAACTTGATCAAAAAATAAATTATTTCTTGCACTATGGATAAATTTTGTCTAAAATAGTAAATGCATATTTTTTTAGAACACTCTTTATCTCTGGTTTAAATCAACCCAAAAAAATAATAAATTATGTACTTGTTTATTAATTTTTGAGAAAAAATGCTCAAATGAAAAATTATTCGTATTTGATCCCAATCTGTTAGATTTATTTATTAATGTAATATACAATTTATTTATAAAAGCCCAAAAATGTTTGTAGGGACAACCAATTCCTCGAAGCGTTTCGATGGGTGGTTAGGCCATCTCTTCAGTAGGAGTATCCCTGCTTTTCGACAGATTCAAAACCTCGCATTATTCAAACACAATCATTACGAATTATGCTTGTAAACCAAAGGTAAAAGCTCAGATTATTAACTGAACAAAAGTAAACACAAACATTTTTCAGTTTCATCTTCTTTCACTTGACACATTCTTGCTGCAGCCTTTGGCTACTATGTGCAGAATGTCTCTGACATTAATAAATAAATGTAACAGATTGGGATCAAATGAGAATAATTTTTCTTTTTGAATAATATTTACATGCCGACAATTTTGTTATTTTTTGAAAAAACCAAAACTAAGCTTGATTGTTTTCTGAATTTCAATGTGACCGTACAAATTCGTGATATGGTTTTACCGATCGAAGATTAAAACTAAGAGACATTGTGGACACCATAGACATCCCGCAGTTTTGAATGATCACTTCGTTATGAAAGTTTATCAAGATGGCGCCAAAGAAGGTGCCGAAAAACCAATCAATGTGCAAATATTATACCAACTTAAAGAGTGTTCTAAAAAAAATATGCATTTACTATTTTAGACAAAATTTATCCATAGTGCAAGAAATAATTTATTTTTTGATCAAGTTAGTTTAGATATTTCAGATACTATTATTTTAGAAATTATTAATTTTCCATAGTTATTTCAATCAAAATAGACTGCGAAAAAAAAGTTCGTGAAAATATAATTAAAACTTTTCAAAAAAATCCGTCATGGACTTTTAAAAAAATAGCTAAAAATTTCAAAGTTGACCCTCGAAGGGTTTCTAATGCCATCAGACGGTATAAGGAAAACCTGAGCATTGAAAGAAAACCTGGATCAGGGAGGAAAAAAGGTCCTACAGATATTGGTAAGGCAAAAGAAGTCGAGCGACTCTTTCGAAGAGCGCCTTCTTTAAGAAAAGCAGCTCGTACGGTGAAATGTTCTACGAATTTTGCACATAGAGTCAAAGCTTATGCTGGACTGAAGACATACAAAGTCCAAAAGGTTCCAGATCGCAATTCTATAAAGAACTTAGAAGCAAAAAAAAACGAGCGAAAAAATTGAAGTCTGATTTTATAAAAAAAAAATACACCTGTTGTATGATGGATGATGAAACATACGTACTGGGAGACTTTTCTCAACTTCCTGGTCAAGATTTTTATATTGCTGATAAACGGGGCAATGTTCGGCAAGAGTTTCGCACAAAAAAACAAACAAAATTCCCTAAGAAGTTTCTCGTGTGGCAAGCTATTTGCAGTTGTGGCAAAAGAAGTAAAGTATTTGTGGCATCTGGCACAATAAGCACAGAAATTTATATAAAGGAGTGCCTACAAAAACGGTTGTTACCCTTTTTAAGAGAGCACAGAGTGACTACATTTTTTTGGCCCGATTTGGCATCATGCCATTATGGAAAAAAGGCACTTGAGTGGTACTCAAAGAATAATGTCATTTTTGTACCACGAGAGGCAAATCCACCCAACTGTCCAGAACTTCGGCCAGTGGAAAGGTATTGGGCTCTGCTAAAAAAGGAATTGAAGAACACAGGAAAGATTTCCAAGAACATGTCCGATTTTAAGCGCAGGTGGAACACATGCTCCAAAAAGGTATCAGAAGCAACTGTAAAATCTTTAATGGGAGGGTTTCCGAAAAAAGTCGATAATTTTGCAAAACCCGAGTACTAAGTAAACATTTTAATGCTAAATGATTTTGTATAATATGTCATTATATTTGCGTATTTTGTAGAGTTTTTATATTAAAACGTTTGATTTTAATATAAAAACTCTACAGTTTTTATATTAAAATTTGGGGTACGACTCTTTTATCTCTCTTTTATCCATTTTCTACAGATTTAGCAACGAGTAACTAATTCTTGTTCACAAACTAAAATATATGGCTCGGCGGAAAAAGATTTCAGAATTACAATATTTCTCAATATAAAGATTCTTTCAAAATCTTTCTTTAGGAAGCGCATAGCTATCTACAAACTTAAATAAAGTGTGTTTTGAACTTTTTTTTTCGTTTGGTGCCTATTGATGTCATTACATGTGGAATATAATATTGTAAGAATGATAGCCAGGGCTTCTCTGGGTGAAGCATATCCGAAATATATAGTTTTTCAATTATGCCTAATTTGGATTTGAGGGCCGCTCTGTGATTTTTGGCTTATATATTAGAAAATACCTGCGAAAAGTTTACATTAACTCCATGTAATTTGCCCATACCCTCAAATAATTGGTGTAGAATATCTATGGCATAAACGTTGTGTTTTTGGTATCCAATAAGGCGCTCGCTGTTGACAATAATAAGATTGACAACGTCGTTCTTAACAAAATATGGACTAATGACATCAAACAATGACAACTTTAATACGCTACTGTCCAGTTCCATCGATAGAAAATTATGTTTCATAACTATAATTGAGTAAATGACAATCTGTAATCTGTAAAGAGTAGTTTGAAGTTTATATCGTAAACATTATATTGAGACCGAGTCTTTTACAGATTCAGGCTAAGAGGCAAAACATGAATCATTGAACCGCGATCTCGAAACCATCTCTAACCGGGGTCGTGTGAAAAGTGTCGAACTTAATGCATGCACGACCCGGTATACGAGTAGTATGCTTATGCACAAATGTAAAACAGATCATGTTACTTCATCTGTTTTCATAGATGGTGTAAATATTCAGGAATCGGACACCCTTGATGTTCTGGACATGAGAATTCAATGTGATGTTCGTTGGACTAAGCACATTTTTCAAGGGTCGAAAAAAGCATTTCGTTGCTTGTTTTTTTTTGTTTAAATGGTGTGAAAGATACTTCACAGTTCGATCAGTAAGTTGCCGATATGCCAGTGGACTGAAGGAAACACTATAGACAAAACTCGTCCTTTAGCATTACAGTATGTATGTGAAATTCACTGTCCGCAGAAGTTTTTCCTGACAGATGCAATATAGAATAATTCAAATCTAGTGCCCACAAAAACTATTCCCTCCATCCTCCTTCCTGTAACCTATCTTTATAGTTGTAATACAATGCATATCATAAGTGCTGGTATTAATTAAAAAAAAGTAAAGAATGGCCCATAGAGTAAGATTGTGGACTTTGATTTTAAAATGGATTCCAACATAGATTTTTAGCTTTTTAATCACACTTCTTAAAAAAAATCATAAAACATGTATTTCAGGATAGATTTTCTTTAGGACCGACAATGGTCCTATGAGATATATTAGAAGAGGGCTTTTTGGCTTTATGGCGTTTTGGCCATAGGCCGTATTCGCTAGTTATCATATACGTATAGGGAGTATACTGGGAATATACTTGTAATAGTCAATACCCCATCTTTATAGCCTTCTTTTGTACAAAATATCGATGGTTTCATGTTTCGAACAGATTGAATTACACCTGAGTAATGAGAAATACCTCTGGTGGAAGCAACTGGGGCATTTAGTATATAAACTACTTCTTCGAATCTAGGTTGGAACACATACGGCATTAACCAATTAATCCACTTTTATTATTTGATAATTCATATCATTAATCGGATCCAAATGACAATCATTCTAGAGTAAAAGCCAATTTGTAAATCTGATCAGAGTTGGAACACTGAATTGATTACATTAATTCAGGTAGAAAATTGTTGTTTTTTTAATCAGTAACGTTGAAATTCAATTAAAATTAAAGAATTTTCACAATTAGTGTTCTTCAGACTTGTTATCTCTACCGCTCTACAGACTACGCATTCTAATATCAATCCTCTCAAAGGCACTGCATAATAAAGAGTGCTCTAAATAAAATTTGTAGTTGGATTTTCTTAAATAAAAATCAAACCTTTTAATATAAGAACTCTACAAAATACGCAAATATAATGACATATTATACAAAAAAAAAAAATCGGACATGTTCTTGGAAATCTTTCCTGTGTTCTTCAATTCCTTTTTTACCAGAGCCCAATACCTTTCCACAGGCCGAAGTTCTGGACAGTTGGGTGGATTTGCCTCTCGTGGTACAAAAATGACATTATTCTTTGACTACCACTCAAGTGCCTTTTTTCCATAATGGCATGATGCCAAATCGGGCCAAAAAAATTTTGTCACTCTGTGCTCTCTTAAAAAGGGTAACAACCGTTTTTGTAGGCACTCCTTTATATAAATTTCTGTGTTTTTTGTGTCAGATGCCACAAATACTTTACTTCTTTTGCCACAACTGCAAATAGCTTGCCACACGAGAAACTTCTTAAGGAATTTTGTTTGTTTTTTTGTGCGAAACTCTTGCCGAACATTGCCCCGTTTATCAGCAACATAAAAATCTTGACCAGGAAGTTGAGAAAAGTCTGCCAGTACGTATGTTTCATCATCCATCACACAACAGGTGTATTTTTTTATAAAATCAGACTTCAATTTTTTCGCTCGTTTTTTTGCTTCTAAGTTCTTTATAGCATTGCGATCTGGAATCTTTTGGACTTTGTATGTTTTTAGTCCAGCATAAGCTTTGACTCTATGTGCAAAATTCGTAGAACATTTCACCGTACGAGCTGCTTTTCTTAAAGAAGTGTTAGGCGCTCTTCGAAAGAGTCGCTCGACTTCTTTTGCCTTACCAATATCTGTAGGACCTTTTTCTTCCCTGATCCAGGTTTTCTTTCAATGCTCAGGTTTTCCTTATACCGTCTGATGGCATTAGAAACCGTTCGAGGGTCAACTTTCAAATTTTTAGCTATTTTTTTAAAAGTCCATGACGGATTTTTTTGAAAAGTTTTAATTATATTTTCACGAATTTTTTTTTTCGCAGTCCATTTTGATTGAAATAACTATTGAAAATTAATTATTTCTTGCACTATGGATAAATTTTGTCTAAAATAGTAAATGCATATTTTTTTTAGAACACTCTTTAGTATTACATGCTAGGAGACTTACATCTTCAAAGCAGTGACTACTGTAGAAGTTGTCATAACACCGAGGAGTAAGAAACTGTCACTCACCTCCTCTGTTACTGCCCAGTCCTTGCTTATCTTAGGGCTTGTCATCTTGGCTACTCGTTCCTCTACGATCTATCTAAGGTCTCGAATTTTAGTAGTTTGTAGACGTTCGCACCAAAGCGTATTTTATTTTTGTTACAATAACAAAACACATGTAAATTTCACTCAATCGTCAGGCGCTTGAGTTATATAAACCCCACATTAATCTACGTCAGAAGTAGTTTGTTGACGTTCGCACCAAAGCGTAACAATTTCATTTATTTTTTAATTTTACTCTACAGTTGCAAAAAAGCCAATCAATTCGTTACAAAAAAATGTTTTCTCAATGTAATCAAAACGATTTTTGATGAAATTGTTATGTTTTGGTGCGAACATCTACATGTTTAGGATTAAATAGATTTTATATATATATATAATTCCCCGACAACATTCCAATTGGAATTCTATTTTTTAGACTCATTGAAAGGGACCTCCGGCTCCGAACGGCAAATGCATTAGTTAGAGGAGTTTTGCATAACCTAATACTCAATAACTAGTGGCTAGCTGAGTTATGAGGTGAACCGCTGCTTTTTTGCAAATTTAAGTGGGTCTGGCCGGAATCGACCTCTGGTATGCTAAGCGGATGACTAACCTGCTATACCACGGCAGATTTGTAAACAATAGGAACGTAAGGCGCCAGATATTAGCACTGGGCAAGGCCAATCACGAAATAGAGTGTCAGATACGACCACAACGAATTCACTTAAACTGACTTCACATTCCACATTCTAAGAGTTATTAAATCGAAAAGAAACAACATATTTAAAATACATCGTTTTTTCAAACAATATACATAGGTATCAGCCTATCAATCAAATTGTGACTTGATTTGTTTAAGTTTTTCATTATTAATCTTGGACCAATGAATTAAAACCAAATTTTCTTCAAGCCAAAGCAACCAAAGCTTTTTCATAAAGCCAATAACCAAAATTTATTTCTCAATAAATAATGTTGCCTTTCTAGGCTAATGTTTGGGCCAGCTGTTCAATATACAATATTTTATATTATACCTCGTGCCGTTATCCATTATTGGCATTACACTTTTCCACAACAACAACAACAACAAGCGAAAGTGAAAGTGTGGGCTATAAGCATAATGATTAGCTGTTTAAGTTTATGGCTCGTTAAATTCCTTTTTGTAGCACTTTTCTTAGCCAAATTGTTATAACACACACACACACACACACAGAGCTACTGCTACTGCTGCTCACTTTAAGGATTCAGGCAATTATTTCTAACTTATAAATCAAAGATTTTGTTGGCAAATTCGACGATTTGTAGTTTAATAATTTGTTAGAAGCAAGAAGAAGCAGTTAATTAAAAACACACCACATTTACCTTTGACCTCATAAAATTCTATACATGATTAAATATATAACATAACATATGTATGTATATAAACTCTATATTTGTATGTATAGAAGTATATATGTATGTATTTATGTATATGCTGGGTATGTACAAGCAACACGATGAAAAGAAAAATTATTACAACATTACAAAGGGTGTGTATGTTGTATTTAAATACATATTTCACACTGCAATACAACACAATACAATGTAATGCCACAACCAAACAAACAACTGCCAAACAAAGCCACTTTAATTAGAGATATCACTTTTTTTGTAAATTACACAATTTTTTTTTTTAAATATTGATTAATTTTTTATTAATTACAAAAAATCTTTGTAATTCTTAGCTTTTTATATTTTTTATAATTTTTTTTCTTTTTTTCTTACTATTTTCTTTTAATTACTTTCATAAATTTTTCACTTTTTTTTATTTTAGAAAATATTTCATATTTTCATACTTTTCTTAAATTTTCTCAAAAACTTTTTATAATTTTCTCCACCTTTATAACGCGCGCCTTAAATTTTTGTTTAAAGATTTCCTTTTTTTAAATTAAATTTCTTTTTGGATTTTTTTATTGAAAACATTTTTAAAGTTATGTGTCGTTTTTTTTTTTATTTTAATAACGCCCGCGTTAACGTCGAAAATTCCAGCACCCGCACGTTACAAAGTCTCTTAACCGTTTAAACTATTTCATAGTCGTTGGTAGAAATTTTCTTGGTGCTCAAGACTCAATACTCGTGCCATTAGCCCATAAATGTAACGGTATTTCCTTTATTACTCTTTCTCTCGTTTTTAATTTGAAGAATTCGTATTTATTTTATTGTTGTTATAACTCTGTTGCTTTTCCCAATTTTTGATTTAAAGCGCAAAATCCTTTTCTGTCATGTCTTGGCATGTTTCAAAAGTTTATTTTTCTTATTTTACTCTATTCCTCTCTCCCTCTCTATCTCGCTCTTTTAGTAGGTTTATTTACCCCTGAAGTTGGCTGCAGTTTATTTTTCTAGTTCTTCATTGTTTATATCCAGTAATAGTAAAAGTTTTGGATAAGTTATGCCCAAAAGCTTTTAATAGTAAAAGCTCTTGGATCATGAAAAAACACATGTCTTATTTGGTTTTAGTAGTCATCTAGAGACCACCCATAGCGGAAATTTTTTTTTTTGCTTTAATTCCCTTAATTGAGCCATTCCTTTGTTGTATTTAATGATTTTATACTTTAAAATAGATTCAAAATTCTATCACTCTAAATTTATAATTTCAAAATTTTATACCGGAATACTAATACTTATTTTAATATTAATCATAAGCAAAAAAAGAAAATATATTCACAGTGGGATGGCAAATATTCAAAATTTTGGATACAAGTACAATATTTTTATTAAAAAATTTGGATATAAAATTTTTTTTATAACAAATTTCGATATCAATTTTTTTATAGAAAATTTTTAATATAAAATTTTTTTTTTTTTGGAAAATTTTTGATATTAAGTTTTTATGATAAATTTTTAATATAAAATTTTTTTATAGAAAATTCTTTAACATTGAATTTTTTATATACAATTTTTAAAATAAAATTTTGTATAGGAAATTTTCAACATAAAATTTTGAAAACGAAAATAAAATTTTTTAAAGCAAATTTTCGATGGAAATTTTTTTAAAGAAAATTTTCAAAATAAAATTTTTTAAAGAGAATTTTCGATGTAAAATATTTTAAAGAAAATTTTTAATGTAAAATTTTTTAAAGAAAATTATCTATGTAAAATTGTTTAATAGAAAATATTTGACATAAAATTTTTTGTATAGAAATTTTTGATTTAAAATTTCTTATAGAAAAATTTTTATATAAAATTATTTTTAGAAAATTTTTTAAAACTATTTTCGATATAAACTTGTTTTTTGAAGTTTTCGATATAAATTAAAAAAAAATTCTATACTAAATTTTTTAAAGAAAATTTTCGATGTAAAATTTTTTAAAGAAAATTTTTTTGATAAAAATTTTAATAGAAAACAGTTGATTCGATTTTTTTAAAGAAAATTTGCGATACAAAATTTTAATAGAAAATATTTGATATAAAATATTTCTATAAAAATTTTCGATATAAAATATTTCTATAGAAATTTTCGATAAAAAATTTTGTATAGAAAAATTTCGATATAAAATTGGTTAGAAAAAATTTTCAATATAAAATCTTTTATATAAAATTTTCAATATAAAATATTTTATAGAAAAATTTCGATATAAAATTTTTTATATTAAATTTTCAATATAAAATATTTTATAGAAAATTTTCGATATAAAATTTTTTACAGAAGAATTTCGATATAAACTTTTTTTTGAAGAAATTTTTTAAAGAAAATTTTCGATAAAAAATTTTTAATAGAAAATTTTCAATAAAAAATGTTTGTAGAGAAAATTTGAATATAAAATTGTAACGGGAAAATTTTAGATACACAATTTTTTTATAGAAAAATTTCTATATAAAATTTTTTATAGAAAATTTTCGAGATATTATTTTTTAAAAGAAAATTTTCAATGCAAATTTTTTAAAGAAAATTTTCTATGTAAAATTTGTTAATAGAAAATATTTGATATAAAATTTTGGTATAAAAATTTTCGATACAAAATTTTTTATAGAAAATTTTTGATTAAAAATGTTTTAAAATAAAATTTCAATATTTTTATTTCTTATACGAAATTTTTTATAAAAAATTTGTTTATAGAAAATTTTTGATATAAAATTTTTAATACAAAATTTATGATATAAAATTTTTATAGAAATTTTCGATATAAAATTTTGTATAGAAAATTTTTAATACAAAATTTGAATAGAAAAATTTCTATATAAAATTTTTTCATAGAAAATTTTCTATGTAAATTTTCGATATAAAATTTTTTATAGAAAATTTTCGATAGAAAATTTTCAAAATAAAATTTTTTGTAGAATATTTTTAAATAGAAAATAATTTATATACAATTTTTTATAGAAAATTTTTGAAAGAAAATTTTCGATATAAATTTTTTTATAGAAAATATTTGATACGAAATTTTTAATAGAAAGTTTTAGACATACAATTTTTAAAGACATCAACTTTTTAATAGATATAGAATTTTTTCAGAAAATTTTTGATATGAATTTTTTAATAGAAAATTTTCGATAAAAAATTTTTGTATAAAAATTTTCGATATAAAATTTTTTATAGAAAATATTTGATACAAAATTTTTAGTAGAAAAATTAATATAAAAAGTTTTCGATATAAAATTTTTTTCAGAAAATTTTTAATAGAAAATTTTTGATATGAAATTTCTAATAGAAAATTTTCGACATAAAATTTTTGTATAAAAATTTTTAATATAAAATTTTTCATAGAAAATTTTCGATACAAAATTAATTATAGAAAATTTTCGATATAAAATTTTTAATAGAAAATTTTTGATACAAAATTTTTAATAGAAAATTTTCGATATAAAATTTTTGTATAAAAATTTTCAATAAAAATTTTTTATTGAAAATTTTTGATATAAAACTTTTGATTTATATGTTTAATAGAAAATTTTCGATATAAAACTTTTTAATACAATATTTTTGATACAAAATTTTTTAACAGAAAAATTTAGATATAAAATTATTTAATAGAAAGTTTTCGATATCACATTTTTTAATAGAAATTTTAATAAAAAATTTTCGATATAAAATTTTTTAATATGAAATTTTTTAAAAAAAATTATTAATATAAAATTTTTGAGTAGAAAATTTTTGATATAAAATTTGTTTATGAAAATTTTTTTATATACAATTTTCAATAGGAAATTTTTTCAAAACGAAAATTTTCAATATGAAATTTCTGGAATAGAAAATGTTTGATAAAAAAATTTGTAATAGAAAATTTTTGATATAAAATTTGTTTATAGAAAATTTTCAATATAAAATATTTTAATAACAAATTTTGGATTTTTTCTATATAAAATTTTTTATAAAAAATTTTTTATAGAAAATTTTCGATATAAAATTATTTATAGAAAATTTTCGATATAAAATTATTTATAGAAAATTTTCGATAAAAAATTGTTTAATATAAAATTTCTGATATTAAATTTTTTATATAAAATTCCCGATACATATTTTTTATATAAAATTCCCGATACATATTTTTTATATAAAATTCCCGATATAAAATTTTTTATAAAAAAATTTCGATTTGATAGAAAATTTTGGATATAAAATTGTTTATAGAATATTTCCATATAAAATTTTTTTAAAGAAAATTGTGTATAGAAAATTTGTGATACAAAATTCTTTAGAGAAAATATTCGATATAAAACTTTAATAGAAAATTTTCAATATAAAATTTTATAATAGAAAATTTAAGATATAAAATTTTTTAATATAAAATTTTGGATATACCGTTTTTAATATAAAATTTTGGATATACAATTTTTAATAGAATATTTTAGATATACAATTTTTTATAGAAAATGTTCGATATAAAATTTTGTATAGAATATTTTCGATATAAAGTTTTTTAATAGAAAATTTTGTTTATTTTTTTAATAACATAAAAAATTAACTTATCTTATTTTCATTTCATTAAGATAAAAGATACTTGTTTGTTTGTATCTATTTATTGTGTATCTATAGAATAAATAAAATGATCATGATGCATAAATTTAATTGCATGCAACAGGTGTTTACTGTGTGATTTTAGATACTAAAAACTATAAAAGACTTATTCGTTTTGTTTATTTCAAGAGGCTCAATGGTCTAGGGGTATGATTCTCGCTTTGGGTGCGAGAGGTCCCGGGTTCAAATCCCGGTTGAGCCCTGATAATTTTTTTTTTTTATTTTAAAATTTTATTCAATTAATTTTATATTAGCAATTTTTTAAAATTTTTCTATTATATTCTATTCAATTTTTTAAAAATTTTTAATATTTAAATTTTCTATAGAAAATTGTAATATACAATTGAAATTTACTATAGAAAATTTTAATATCCAATTAAAATTTTGTAAAGAAAATTTATATAGAAAGTTTTAATATTCAATTGAAATTTTTTTTCGAAAATTTTAATATTCAACTGAAATTTTTTATAGAAAATTTTGATATTCTATTAAGATTTTCTAATGATAATAATCATTTAAAATTTTTCAAATAAATTTTTAATATTCAATAATACAAACATTAAAATTTCGTTGAGAGTTAGAAAAAAGCCAGCCAAACGAGGTATCAACAATAAATGACACTTAAGAGTTTTGAAAAAATTTCTATTAAAAATTTCATTTTCCAAAAAAAAAAATAGCCTAAAGAAAATGTTCTTTAAATCTTATAATTAAGTACATTTAATGTTTAGGTTGACCTTTTTCTGAACAATGGACATCATCTGCTACTTTTAGTAGCTTGACTATCTTAAATAACCTTCCACTTCAATTGATAATTACAAAGAATTTCAAATGAATTAACATTCAGAGTAAATACAATACACCTGACAAAAGGGTAAATAAGAAGTACCTACACCTAATGTGTCCAAATGATTGACATTTTCTTTTGGTAGCTTTGGACTTTATGTCAAAGCAAATGACTCCCCACTCAAACATGTTGTCAAGGTAATAAAGACAACAACAAAGACTAAGCACAACAACTGGGAAAAGGAAAGGTTAAGCAGAAGTAGCAAAGGCAAACATTAAGGCCCTAATTTTTGGGGGCGTCTTTTTGTGTTTGAAAAATATGCATATTGATATTTTTCGAATACAAAAAGTCATTTTTAGAGCTACTATAGGAAGACTAAAAATTATATTCGCAAAATTTTTTTCTGTCAGAAAGATTTCATATAAAATCTTTAAACTTAGAGACCTTCTAGAAGGCCTTCTTCTTGCATTATATTATTCAAGTTCTATAATAAACTATTTCGGAGGTGTTTAGGAGGTATTTAGGAGCAAATCTAAAAAGTTGTCTCCAAAAATTATGTATAGCACAATAACTAGAGGTTATCTAGAAGAGGTCATTAAGGAAAATTGTAAGGCCCTTTAAACGTCTTTATTTTGTATTCTAATAGTACCATTATGTATTTTACATTTCAGATTATCATTTCCCAAGATTTATGCTCCCAACAAGATATAATTATAAAGGTTTTAAACTTAAAGACCTTCGAGAAGGACTTCTTAGTACATTATATTATTCTTATTCTATTATAAACAGTTTTTAAAAGTAAAACCTTCAATGAAGTTTTTCAATCTTAAAAGTAATTCCTTGAAAGACGTTTAAATATGCCGTTGCCAGGGCAATAATTCTTTCTTATTCAAGTATATTTGGGGGTACTTTGAAGGGCCCCCAAAACAAAAATTTTTCCCGCTGGTTGAAGAGTAAAGGACACCCTCTAAACACGTGTATGTACGTTTCTATGGTTCCAAAGTTGAGTTATATAAATTGACGGTAGTTGCAACTCTTGATTAAATTCAGTTCTCTCAGAATTCCCGAAAGTACAACAACGTTTCTATGAAAAAAAAAATCAGGTGTAAAATGTAAACAAAAAAAAAATTCCGAAAAGTGCAAAATAACAATAACAAAAATATTGGAAAAATGTTATAAGAATCTATTATTATTATTATTACAAAATTTATTGGTAAAATTTCTAACACCTGCGTTGTCATAGTAGCGCGGTTATGAATTTATTAACTGCCCTCAATGATAAGGGTTAGAGTTATGTGAACCCCGCTAAACAAAATCAATCCATCTTCAATAAAATTAATCGAAATTTAAAAAATTTTGGAAAAATTGTTATCAAAATTATTTGAAATTTTTCTCCATTTTTCTCGTTCACTTTAAAGACAAAAGTCAATTTTAAAATAAATTTTAAACAAAAAAAAAAAAAAAACAAAAGGAAAGGAAAGGAAAGCTTTTGCATTAAACTTTGTCCTGCTCGTATCTTGTTTTAATCTTATAAAGAATTGCAAAAAAAAAGGAAACAAATAAAATTACCTTCAAAAAAATGACAGAGGTTGAGTATTCAGATGATGAACGTTATGCCAATGAGTCTTTTGAGAACGAATCAGATGGCGAAGTTCCGGAAGTGTCGGAGATTTATAGTGAAGTTAGTGATAATGATGATAATGATGATGAAGAGGATTTGCCTTCCATTAAAATTAATACCGTAAGTTTTGTTGAGGTCTAAAAATAATGGAAAAACGAGTGTGAAAAAATTTTAGAGTAAAAATTTATATTCTAAAATATTTTCTAAAAAAATAAAAACTTTTTGGAAAGTATCCTAAAAAAAACAATGAACTTTTGAAAGGTTTTCTATAAAAATTTTCAAAAATTCCTAACAAAACTAAGAAATTTTTGAAAAATTCCCATTAAAATAAGAAATTTTTGGAAAATTCCCATAAAAATAAAAAAATTTTGTAAAATTTCTTATTAAAAAAATAAACTTTTGAAAAATTTTCTATAAAAATAACAAATTTTTTAATAATTTTCTTAAAAAAAATAAATTTTTGAAAAAATTTAAAAAAATATATAAGAAATTTTTAAAAATTTCCTATAAAAATAAGAAATTTTTGAAAAATATACTATAAAAATATGATATTTTTGAAAAATTTCCTGTAAAAATTACAAATTTTTGAAAAATTTCCTATAAATGTAGGAATTTTTTTTTTTTAAATTTCCAATAAAAATAAGAAATTTTTGAAATATTTCCTATAAAAATAGGACATCGTAAAAAAAATTCCAATAAAAATAAGAAATTTTTTAAAAATTTCATAAAAATAAGTAAGTTTTGAAATGTTCCTATAAAAATAAGAAATTTTTGAAAAATTCCTATAAAAATATGATATTTTTGAAAAATTTCCTGTAAAAATTAAAAATTTTTGAAAAATTTCCTATAAATGTAGGAAATTTTTAATAAAAATAAGAAATTTTTTAAAAATTTCCTTTAAAAATAAGAAATTTTTGAAAAATTTCCTATGAAAATACGAAATTTTTGAAAAATTTCCTACGAAAATAAGACATTTTTGAAAAATTTCCAATGAAAATAAGAAATTTTTGAAAAATTCCTATAAAAATAAGAAATTTTTGAAAAATTCCTATAAAAATAAGAAATTTTTGAAATTTTTTTTAATAAAAATAAGAAATTTTTTAAAAAATTCCTTTAAAAATAAGAAATTTTTGAAAAATTTCGTATGAAAATACGAAATTTTTGAAAAATTTCCTACAAAAATAAGAAATTTTTGAAAAATTTCCTATAAAAATATGAAATTTTTGAAAAATTTCCTATAAAAATATGAAATTTTTGAAAAATTTCCCATAAAATTATGAAATTTTTGAAAAATTTCCTATAAAAATATGAAATTTTTGAAAAATTTCCTATAAAAAAGAAAGTTTTTAAAAATTTTTGTTTTTAAAAATCAGAAATTTTTAAAAAATTTCCTTAAAAATAAGAAATTTTTGAAAAATTTCCTATAAAAAAATAAAGTTTCAAAAAATTTACTATAAAAAAAAGAAATTTAAAAAAAAAATTGAAAAATTTTCTATAAAATAAGAAATTTTTGAAAAATTTCCAATAAAAATTTTCCTATAAAAATAAAAATTTTTTTAAAAATTTCCTAAAAAATAAGAAATTTTTGAAAAATTTCCTATAAAAATTAGAAATTTTTAAAAAATTTTCTTAAAAATAAGAAATTTTTTGAAAATTTTCCTATAAAAAAATAAAGTTTTGAAAAATTAACTATAAAAATAAGACATTTTTTTAAAATTACTATAAAAATAAGGAATTAAAAAAATTCTATAAAAACAAGAAATTTTTAAAAAACTTCGTATAAAAAATAAAAAAATTTTGAAAAATTTCCTATAAAAATGCAAATTTTTTTTAAAATTTCCTATAAAAATAAAAAAGTTTTGAAAAATTTTCTATAAAATAAGAAATTTTTGAAAAATTTTCTTATAAAAATTATAAATTTTTTAAAAATTTCCTAAAAAATAAGAAATTTTTGAAAAATTTCCTAAAAAAAAACAAAGATTTTAGAAAAGAAATTTTTTCAAAAATTTCTTATTTTTATAGGAAATTTTTCAAAAATTCTTAATTTTTATAGGAAGTTTTTCAAAAATTTCGTATTTTTATAGGAAATTTTTCAAAAATTTCTTAGTTTTATAGGAAACTTTTTAAAAATTTCTTATTTTTATAGGAAATTTTTCAAAAATTTCTAATTTTTATAGGAAATTTTTCAAAAATTTCTTATTTTTATAGGAAATTTTTCAAAAAATTTCCTATTTTTATAGGAAATTTTTAAAAAAATTTCCTATTTTTATAGGAAATTTTTCAAAAAATTTCCTATTTTTACAGGAAATTTTTCAAAAAATTTCTTATTTTTATAAGAAATATTTCAAAAATTTCTTATATTTATAGAAAATTTTTCAAAAATTTCTTATTTTTATAGGAAATTTTTCAAAAATTTCCTATTTTTATAGGAAATTTTTCAAAATTTTTCTATTTTAATAGAAAATTTTTCAAAAATTATCTATTTTTATAGGAAAATTTTCAAAAATTTCCTATTTTTATAGGAAATTTTTTTAAAAATTTCTTATTTTTATAGGAAGTTTTTCAAAAATTTCTTATGTTTTAGTATTTTTCAAAAAAATTTTATGGGAAAATGAGAAATTTTTTGATTACAAAACTTGCTGTTGCTTGAAAATATTAATTCCTTTAATTTTTTACCTTAACAGGGTCCCATCAGAAGAACCAGTTTTGCCAAGAACTTTAGCACACACCACAAAACCGATGTTGTACCCTATGCCTCCTCGTCCGAGGAAGAGGATGATGTGATTGTGGGGCAAACAATGGCGGAAATAAATACACCATCAATGATGTTTAACTATGATACACCAAGATCATCTAACCATAACTTAGTACACAAGTCCATGTCAGGGGAAACGAGTAGTAATCGGCCAAGTACAGAAGCAGATCAAGAGACTTCCGAAGAAGAAATCAGTGAAGAAGAGGTATGTGAGGAGGAAGAGGATGAGGAATTCAAAAGAATAAAAGATATAGAAAAGAAATATCTGCAACAGAATTCAGCAAAAACACCAAAATCATCATTTCGTGAAGAGCCAAAAATCTCTTCAGAAGATAATGTCAATGAGGTAACCTATACATTATATGAACAGGAATGTAAGGTTCCTGAAAATACCAGCAATGACCGGGAGCCAGAGGAGGAACCAGAATCTGAATTTGATGATGGTAGTGAAAGTGAAAGTAGAGAACAAATTGACAATTCAGCTAAACAGCAAACATTTAGTAATGACAGTATTCAGCTTTTATACAGCTCCGAATATCAACATCAATTTTCAAAACAAAACAATTCTGTAGAATCTTTCGAAGAAGAAAATAATTTAATGCAACTCATACAAACCTCCTTAAAGTTTTTAAAGTTAAGCTCAAATGAAATGATGGAGCCTTTGCTATTAAACAAAAATGAATCAATGGGACCTATTGATGCCACACAAATACTGAATACCGATGAAATAGCCTTGGCAGTGGTAAATGCTCTTAAAGGTAATGGCTTGACTAATTTAATGAATCGGAATCATGATAGAGGAGATGTTCAAATTTCGGAACCAAATACTAATAGTGAAGCTTCAGAGGAGCTTTATATTAAACAAGACTCCAAAGAACATCAAGTTGGGGAGTATACCTTAAGAAAAGAACAAGATACTTCTACTGAAATAGTTGAGTATAAGGACGACTATGAAGAAGACGATGAGAAGGAAATTGAGTTAGAAGAAATTCAAAATGATAAAAGCCAAGTTTCTGAACAGGATAATTACGATGATAATGGCGATGTTTATTATAATGGTCAATTTGATTATCATATAACCAGTAGAACTCCTACTAGTTTCAATTCCGATGATTATATTTTTCATGCTAATTTTATAAAAACATTTAATAGAACGAGTTCAAAGGATAAATTCGGGTAAGTTTAAAAAAAATCCCCTAAAGATAAGAAATCTTTTAGAAATTTCGTAAAAAATAAGAAATTTTTTAAAAAATTTCGATAAAAATAAGATATTTTTGAAAATTTTCCCATAAAAATAAGAAATTTTTAAAAATTTTCTTATAAAAATTTGAAATTTTTTAAAAATTTCCTATAAAAATAAGAAATTTTTGACAAATTTCCTATAAAAATAAGAAATTTTTGAAAAATTTCCCATAAAACTAAGAAATTTTTTAAAAAATTCCTACGAAACTAAGAAATTTTTGAAAAATTTCCTATAAAAATAAAAATTTTTTGAAAAATTTCTTAGAAAAATAAGAAATTTTTGAAAAATAAGAATTTTTTGAAAAATTTCCTATAAAAATAAGTAATTTTTAAAAAAATTTCCTATAAAAATAAAAAAATTTTGAAAAATTTCCTAAAAAAATAAGTAATTTTTGAAAAAATTCCTATGAAAATAAGAAATTTTTTAAAAATTTTCGATAAAAATAAGAAATTTTTAAAAATTTCCTATAAAAATTAGAAATTTTTGAAAAATTTTCTATAAAATTTAGAAATTTTTGAAAAATTTACTAAAAAAAATAAGAAACATTTCTAATATCAATAAGAAATTTTTGAAAAAATTCCTATAAAAATAAGAAATTTTTAAAAAATCTCCTATAAAAATAAGAAATTTTTGAAAAATTTCCTATAAAAATAAGAAAATTTTGAAAAATTTCCTATAGAAATAAGAAATTTTTGAAAAATTTCCTATAAAAATAAGAAATTTTTGAAAAATTTCCTATAAAAATAAGAAATTTTTGAAAAATTTCCTATAAAAATAAGAAATGTTTGAAAAATTTCCTATAAAAATAAGAAATTTTTGAAAAATTTCCTATAAATATAAGAAATTTTTGAAAAATTTCCTATAAAAATAAGAAATTTTTGAAAAATTTCCTATAAAAATAAGAATTTTTTTAAAAATTTCCTATAAAAATAAGAAATTTTTGACAAATTACCTATAAAAATAAGAAATTTTTGAAAAATTTCCTATAAAAATAAGAAATTTTTGAAAAATTTCCTATAAAAATAAGAAATTTTTGAAAAATTTCCTATAAAAATAAGAAATTTTTGAAAAATTTCCTATAAAAATAAGAATTTTTTTAAAAATTTCCTATAAAAATAAGAAATTTTTGAAAAATTTCCTATAAAAATAAGAAATTTTTGAAAAATTTCCTATAAAAATAAGAAATTTTTGAAAAATTTCCTATAAAAATAAGAAATTTTTGAAAAATTTCCTATAAAAATAAGAAATTTTTGAAAAATTTCCTATAAAAATAAGAAATTTTTGAAAAATTTCCTATAAAAATAAGAAATTTTTGAAAAATTTCCTATAAAAATAAGAAATTTTTGAAAAATTTCCTATAAAAATAAGAAATGTTTGAAAAATTTCCTATAAAAATAAGAAATTTTTGAAAAATTTCCTATAAATATAAGAAATTTTTGAAAAATTTCCTATAAAAATAAGAAATTTTTGAAAAATTTCCTATAAAAATAAGAATTTTTTTAAAAATTTCCTATAAAAATAAGAAATTTTTGACAAATTACCTATAAAAATAAGAAATTTTTGAAAAATTTCCTATAAAAATAAGAAATTTTTGAAAAATTTCCTATAAAAATAAGAAATTTTTGAAAAATTTCCTATAAAAATAAGAAATTTTTGAAAAATTTCCTATAAAAATAAGAATTTTTTTAAAAATTTCCTATAAAAATAAGAAATTTTTGAAAAATTTCCTATAAAAATAAGAAATTTTTGAAAAATTTCCTATAAAAATAAGAAATTTTTGAAAAATTTCCTATAAAAATAAGAAATTTTTGAAAAATTTCCTATAAAAATAAGAAATTTTTGAAAAATTTCCTATAAAAATAAGAAATTTTTGAAAAATTTCCTATAAAAATAAGAAATTTTTGAAAAATTTCCTATAAAAATAAGAAATTTTTGAAAAATTTCCTATAAAAATAAGAAATTTTTGAAAAATTTCCTATAAAAATAAGAAATTTTTGAAAAATTTCCTATAAAAATAAGAAATTTTTGAAAAATTTCCTATAAAAATAAGAAATTTTTGAAAAATTTCCTATAAAAATAAGAAATTTTTGAAAAATTTCCTATAAAAATAAGAAATTTTTGAAAAATTTCCTATAAAAATAAGAAATTTTTGAAAAATTTCCTATAAAAATAAGAAATTTTTTGAAAAATTTCGTATAGATATTTTTTATAGAAAATTTAATCTTCGAAACTATTAAAAAAAAAAATTGTGTTTAAAAACATTTTCTAGAGAAAATTTTATATTTAGAAATATTTTTTGTAAAAAATTTTATGTTCGACTATATTTTCTTTAATAGATTTCTTCTTTCTTTAATAGATTTTTGAAAGTATTTTTTTAAGAACTTTCATATTCGAAATACATATATCCTACTAAATTGTTGATGTTCGAAAATGTTTTGTATAGAAAATTGTATGTTCGAAAACATTTTTGGTAGACACTTTAAGTTCCAAAGCATTTCTCATACAAAATTTTTATGTTTGACAATTTTTAACTTTTAATGAATATTTTATGTTCGAAATTATATTCAATAGAAAATGTTTTCAATAAAAATTTTTCTAAAGAAAATTTTATGTTCGAAAATATTTTCCACAAAATTTTATGTTTCTAAACTATTTTCTAACCAAATTTTGAGTTCAAAAGCATTTTTAATATAAAATTTTAAGTTCGGAAATATTTTTTGTAGAAAAATTTATGTTCGAAAATATTTTTCTGCGAAAAGTTTTCTAAAAAAATTTTTCGCTTGAAATTATTTTCTATAGAAAATTTATTGTTCGAAACTATTTTCCAAAGAAATTTTGTGTTCAAAAACATTTTCAATATAAAATTTTATTTTCGAAAAAATTTTATGTGAAAAAATTTATGTTCGAAATTTTGTGTCGAAATCATTTTCTAAAAAAAATTGTATATAAAAAAAATTTTTACATTCGAAAATGTTTTTAAACGAAAATGTTGTGTTCGAAATTATTTTGTATATAAAATTTAATGTTCGAAACTATTTTTTAACGAAATTTTTAATTCAATAGCATTTTCTATATCAAATTTTATGTTTGGAAATATTTTTCGAAAAATTTTTTGTTAAAAAAATTTATGTTCGAAATTTTATGATTGAAATTTTGTGTCGAAATTATTTTCTAAAAAAATTGTATATGGAAAAAAATTTTGCATTCGAAAATTTTTTTAAAAGATAATTTTGTGTTCGAATTTATTTTGTATACAAAATTTAATGTTCGAAACTATTTTTTAACGAAATTTTGAATTCAAAAGCATTTTCTCTATAAAATTTAATGTTCGGAAATATTTTTTGTAGAACAATTTATGTTCGAAAATATTTTTTTGAATGGGAATTTTATACTTGAAACTATTTTCTGTGGAAAAGATTTTCTTTGAAAAAAGTTCTGAGCTCGAAATTATTTTCTATAGAAAACTTAATATTCAAAACTATTTTCTAACGAAATTTTGTGTTCAAAAACATTTTCTATTTAAAATTTTACTGTCAAAAATATTTTATGTTCGAAAATATATTTTCAAATGTAAATTTTATGTTTGAAATTATTTTCTATAGAACAAAATTTAAATTGAATTAAAATTTTTAGCATAATTCTAATGTAAAAAGCAACTTTTTAAATTTGTATTACAGAGCAAAACTCCATCAACGCAAAAGTATGAGTTTCTCCAATGAGCGCATGCGTGAAATCGAAAGACACAATCAAATACTTTTGCGCAAGATTTTAACACAAAAGCCCACGTATACACTCAAAAATAAGACCTCACAAACTTCCGTGCAAAAGGTATAATAAAAAAATATCCTCCTAAAAGTTAATCATCTAACCTAACAGTCTCTTTCCAGCTTCCTTCGCAGACCAATGTACGTCTCACCACCTCGGCATTGAACCGCAAAAAACAACAAAGACAAATTGATTTGGACAATCAGGTTTTGAAGAAGAAAATCGAAGCCATTGCTTTAAGACGAAGGCCATTGATGCCCTAAGTTGCTACAAACTTACAAAAACGATTATATTTTAATTCAATAAAAACTGCAATTGTTACAAATCAATGAAAGCGAGTTTGTGCTAGTAAATATATATTTTATTTTTTGAAATCTTTATAAAATAAAGTCTTGTTTTGTCATTATTATTTAACATTTATGGAACATACATTCAAATAACATTTAACAATAAACAAGTCATGCTCTTAAATATTAACAATCATTAGATTTTAAACA
This sequence comes from Stomorhina lunata, assembly GCA_933228675.1. Taxonomy (NCBI): domain Eukaryota; kingdom Metazoa; phylum Arthropoda; class Insecta; order Diptera; family Rhiniidae; genus Stomorhina; species Stomorhina lunata. Next base: position 157,161,670 of record OW121740.1, on the reverse strand, counting down.
ACTAAATTTTCCTAAATTTCTACTTCTTTGGCTTTTTCATTAATGAAATTCTCACCCAAAGCCTTGACAGCCTTAAAAGCGGCCTCACCATTTTTCTCTTTAAATTCAGCTTCATTGATCTCTTTTGTTTTAGCTCTTTTTTCTATTTCCCGATAGATAAGTTGACCGATCTGTAATAACAAAAAATTGAATAGAATTTTAAAAATTTGTTTAATTTGGAAATCAGATTCCAAAAACTTACATAGACATCAATGGCGGCGTACATGAGCTGATTTTCATCCAAGGGTATAACATGCCACTTACTCATACGCACTTTTTTATTTTTATCTATGGCCTTTTCCACCTGAAGTTATAATTAAAATTTTTGTGAAAGAAGTTTTTTGTGAACAAGTTCAAATAAAACCAGGATTTTTTTATCTTACCGTATAGGCCGCTAAACGATCTAAACTCCAGCGACCGCCAGTCTCACAAACCTCATTGCACCATACGCCCAAATCTAAACCATTAACAATGAGATCATCCGCGCTAATTTCGGGAAAATCACGACCCAATTTACGAAAATCGCTAAGTAGGGGGACAAGTTTAGAATTATTAAAAAAAAAAATAATAAGGGAAATAATTCGACTTCTCGAAACAGAAAATTTGATTTATGAAAATTTTAATTCTAGAAAATTTCAGGTTCGAAACATTTTATATGAAAAATCTTTGCAAACAAATATTTCCTAGAAAATATTAAATGTTCGAAAACAAATTTTTAAATTAAATTTTTGGTTTAAAGCATTTTGTATGTAAAATTGCATGAATTGTATGTAAAATTGCATGATAGGTTTTGTTCGTAGCGTTCAATAGTTTGATATTCAAAAATATTCGATAGAAATTTTGATGTTCGAAAATATATTCTGTAAGAAAAATATCTATTTGGAAAAATGTTCTAAGAAAATATTTTCAATAGAAATATTTTTAACAGATTTTGTGAAAATTTTATGTTTCAAATAATTCCGAAAGAAAGATTGATGTTCTAAAGTGTTTTCAATAGAAAATCTGATATTCAAAAACTATGTAAATAAAAATAATTCCTAAATCATTTTTTTAAGAAAATTGTATAAATTTTAAATTGATAATGTTCGAAACAAATTTCTATAAAAAATTTTACAATTTAAATTATTTTTTATAAAGAAAAATATGTTCGAAAATATTTTCTATAGAAAATTTTATGTTCGAAAATATTTTCTATAGAAAATTGAATGTTCGAAAATATTTTCTATAGAAAATTGAATGTTCGAAAATATTTTCTATAGAAAATTGAATGTTCGAAAATATTTTCTATAGAAAATTTTAAGTTCGAAAATATTTTGTATAGAAAATTTTTTCTATAGAAATTTTGATGTGACGAAAAATATATTCTATGCAAAATTTGATATTCGAAAACATTTATTGCAGAAAATTTCATGTTAGCAAATATTTTTTAAAGAAATCATTTTATTCAAAAAAAAAATTTAGTTCGAAAATATTTTCTATAGAACAATTTGGGTTCAAACCTGTTTCAGTTCAAAATTTTTTTATAAAAAAATGTTACAAATTTTCTGTATTAAAATTTAGATTTTCAAAAAAATTTTCCTTGAATTAAAAAAAAAAAAGTTATAGAAAATTTTGCAAAAAATTTTAATATTCGAAAAAATTTTTCATATAAATTTTTTGCAAACAATGAAGTTTTCAAAAACGTTATCGAAAAAAAAAGTTCAAAAACATTTTCTATAGAGAATTGGATTTTCGAAAATATTTGTATGTTAAAAAAATTCTTTCAATAGAAAATCAAATTTTCAAAACCATTTTTTATAAGAATTTTAATATTTGAAAATAAAGAAAATTTGAAAATATTCGAAAATATAAATTCAAAAGATTTGTTAAAAAAGTTATCGCAGAAAAATTGGATTTTTGAAAATATTTCTATGTTAAAAAATATAAATATAAATATTTTTAACAAAAAATTAAAAAAAAAAGAACTTTCGAAATTTTGATGTTCCAATAGCGTCCTCGTCCAACGACAAGTTGTCAAATTGTAGTGATTATAATTATCATTATCAATTGATTATAATCAATTTAACTTCATTGAGTTCAATCGATTAGTTTTTACAGAAAATTTTGTTTGACAAAATGTTTTCAAAAATTTTTTGAGAGCCGTCCTAGATGCATTATTAATTCAAAATTACCAATCAAAACCTAAAGGTCCCATGCTAAATCTAAAAATTCCACTTACTTTTTCACATTAACCCCGTGCAAACGTACCCGCTTGTGTTTCAACAATGCCACCAGGGCAGCTGGCAGTTTCTTAAGATTTGTCAGTTGAAATATATAACAAGTCTTTTCCTCAGCACAAATTTGTATAACAGCCGATTTGCCGGGACCAGTTTGAAAAGAAAATGGCCATTCCATATCAAAGGCAATGGGCACCAAATCATCGCCGGGTTGCTTCTCCACCCATTGTCTAAAGATATAAACAGAAACAAATATAAAATACCAATATTTCCCTACTTATACAAAACCTACAATAAATTATCTGAGGCCTCCGCTATTTCACTGCCCTCCGTATAGTATTTAATCTCTCCACGATATTTAATAAAAGATAAAGGTTTCTTGGCTTCCTCTTCGGGTGATGCAGCTGGGCCACCCTCTTCGGCCATGGAGCGGGTGTTGCGTGTGTTTCTGGTGCTGCGTCTTTTTGGAGGATTTTCTGCATTTTCTTTGTCTTGTTTTTCCTGGCAAGAGGTATTAAACGATATTGATTGAAAAATTCTTTGTGAAAGTTCTAAATTTACCTTTGCAGTTTCGGCATCCTTTGCTTTAGTTTTTAGCGCGCGCTTACCAGCCATGTTTATGTTTAATTTTAATAAATTAATATGTTTTATTTAAAAATTTCCAACAACAACTCTTAATCTAGGTCTATAAACATCAACAACTTTAAGTTAAATGATTCTTGTGTTTTTGTGAAATTAGATTTGTTTATGTTCTTTAGCGCCAAAACTAGTTTTTCACAACAGCGTTGCCAACCTTTATGTTTGAGGGCGTTTTTACACTAAAACAGTAAATCTATTACAATTTGCAATATTAATTAAAGCTGTCGTCTTTTTACTTGGGGGATGAATCCATTACCCTCTAAATTTTAATTTCGTCACTTCTAATACTACTTAATGGCCGAAAAAAATTTGAATCACGCTTTTGCCACTTTTTTCGCATATTTTTTTGGTCACTTCAAGGAGTTCCAAAAAAATCAATAAGGATTGGTAGATCTTTCAGTTTCGCATTGTTTGATATATATCTCATAAATGTGCTTCATGTAGGTTTAACATACGACAGGTGTAAATAACGAAAATTTTAACGTACATTTTTTAAAATACCGATTTTTCGTCGAGCACACTAGCAGAAATGTATGAAAATTTCCAAAATACCGCGTAAACCGAATTTTCCGGCATTTAACACCTAAAAGCAAAAGCTCACCAAAACATAATTCTTCACTTAAATTTTATGAAGTATGTATTTGAAAAAAGCGCTTTAAATGGTTTAAGATAGCAAACTGTGACAAAATCAGATAAGACATAAAGGCGATGACATTTATAACCGATATGCATCAAAAGTTTGTCAAAAATATATTTATTAGCTGAGAACGCGAAGGTTTTATCTTAAAACATTTTACTGAAGCACATCGCGAATTTAGCACAAAATTGATCAGGAATGGTCTTAAAACTATTTTATAAAGCTTTACCTTAGATCTGAAGCGCACCAAAACATTATAAGGATTAACGGTTTGATGGACCAAATAAGAATTTCACATATTAAAAAGATATGCACCTATTAAAACTTATAACAAATTCTTTTGAATTAAATTTGTCATAAGTTAGGGCAGCAGAATTTCACTAAGACATCGCGGTTAAAAAATATTGTTTTTTTCACTTTCATAATTGCATTACTTCTTAGTGTTAACCTCCCTACTACGTAAGGGGTCTTTTGATGACCCAATGTGTAATTACTGGGTGCATAACAGGTAATAAACGGTTTATTATAAACCTGCTTTTCCGTCACACTGACATACAATCACTCTAACGACGACATATTGCATTGATCACAAGCCTTAAAAATATTTTAGAAATGTACAAATTTTAATTGTTCTATAAAAAAAATTTGGGGTCAAAATTTTACCCGAACACAACATGTGTATTTTTTTGAACATAATAGCAGGGTTAGAAACAGAACACCTGAAAATATATAAGTTGTGTCAAAATCGCACTCATGGCGTAAAATCATTGACACGAACGGATTTTACATCCACTAAGCTCTCTTAATAGAACACCAAAAAAATTTATTGTGCGATAAAAATTGTTTTTGTTTTTTTAACTCCGAAAATTAACACTATTTGATTTTTGCCCATATGTTTATATAAATTATACGGTCCATGTGTGTAATCTCAAAACTTGACAACAGCTGACGCAATTTTGTAAGTCGAATTATTCATTGTTTACAAATTATTTTGACAATTTTATAACTCAGTGCACTTAAGAAGAAGAAGGTTATTGATAAATGCTCTGAAAATTTAAACAATTATAGAAATTACAGCCTTTTTGAATTTCATGTGATTTCAAAATCATGTGGAAGTGATTTGCAGAACATACCCGAATGTCTTATTTTGGTTTGTAAAATACTAAGATTATATAAAATATAGAAAAATTTAGGTAATCACTTCTTATTCCTCTTTGTCATATAAGTTTATTTTAAAAACAAAATGTTCTCAAATTTAGAGCAATATTTTTTGTTTGATAGTTTTAAAGCCTTTTTCAGACTTTCCAATTTAGCAGTAAAAACGGCTAATAAAATTAATTTTTTTATTACTTCTTTTCATTTTTTTTAAATTTTAATATAAATTTTTTAAGTGAATTTATCAGAACTGTTTATTTAAAACTTTCTTAATTCATTATTTATATTTATTTATTGTAATAAAACAATTATACTAATATTTCATGATTTGATTTTATTTTATAAACATTAAAATGTTAAAGTTTCATTTTTGCAAATTCGATTTTTTAAATTTCGATGTTAAATTTTTTTATCTCTCTTTTATAAGTACAGATTTTCAAATTAACGGTTACAACTAGAAAAATTGTACGCCTCTCTGGCAACTTTCTATAATTTTTAAATGGTTGGCAACTCAAATCAAAACAGCTGCTGTAAAATTGCCGCTTTTTGCGAAAACAAATAAACATAACCTCAAATAAACAAAACAAATGAAAAGACATACTTCTAATTTATTTAATAAAAAAATAAATTAATATGAGTGAAACAAAAGTAAATACATTCTTTATCTCGGAAAAGATATCTAAAGTGCGCTGGGTGCCAGAACAGCTAAAAGAAAGTGAACGTTTCTTAAGTGGAAGCTGGGACATGCCCAAGAACTTTGTCAGAATTTGGCGTCTTCAAAAGAATCAATATGTGGACGATTACAATGAATATGTGCCTAGATGTAATGATAAATTTGCCATGTCTGGAGATGTCAGCGGCATAGAATTTGTGACAGATGATGCAGCCATAGTGAGTTGTAGTGATGGTAAGACATTTCCTGAATTTTAGAAACAATATTTCTTAATGATTTACTTTTAGGCCGCATATCTTTATTGAAAATAAAAAAGGCTGTAGATGAAGATACTTTGCAGGAAGAAGGTAAAAGTGAGTTATTGCATCATTTCGGTGCCAGTGGAGAGGCTGCTTGCTGCACTGCTATTTCTGTGTATGGCAAGGAGGTGGCTACGGTAGGGGAAGATGGTCGCTTGAATATTATTGATACCCAAGCTCATTTAGCTGTTAGACGTTCTCTGGATGCCGATAGTTTGTCTTTACTCTCTGTTCTATATGTAAATCCTCAGGAGGTATTGGTGGCCAATCGCATGGGAGTTATACGCATGTTTGATATACGATCTTCTGCCGAATCGACACCCTCGGCAGCTTTCATGACTTCCTGTGAAGATGATAAACGCTCAAATTATGTCTCCTGCCTAACTTCACATCCTACTCAGCCCCATATTGTTTTAGCTGGCTCAGAAGAAGGCTCCATTACTGTATGGGATTTGCGAAATCCTGGCTTTCCCGCTTCATATCTCTCGGCCCATAGCAGTCCTATCACAGACATTGGTTTTCATCGTTCTGATCCCTCAAAGTTATTTACCACAGCTGAAAGTGGTGAATTATGGCTATGGTCTCAACATTCCTCCAATACCGATAACATCAATCCCTGGTTAAATGGTGAACGTGCCAAGAATCGCATTAGTGTTACTTCGTTAATATCAGATTTACGCAAATCCATAAATTCTTTCGATTCTCAAAGTTCCAAGATAATGTGTGGCAGCGATAGTGAAGCATTTTATTTTGTGGATAATATTTTATAAAACCTAACAAGATGGAATTGCTTGAGAGGAAGCTAAGTATTCCCAGCTAGTTTAAGTTCGTATCTTTATTATTTTTTTAAGTTTTGTATTTTTGTTTCATTAAAGTTTTTCAACTTTTTGTATAGAAATTACAAAACATTTTTAAATGAAAATTCGAGTACGTGGTTGTTAAATTCAAGATTCCATTTAGAAGCAAACAATAGAGCTATGATAGAAAATGAAAAGATTTTAGTGTTCAAGAATTCAAGATTCCAATAGAAGAATTAAAGTGTTTATTTAAAATAGAAGATAATTAAAGAGCAGAAAAATGTATTAACAGATGCTGTTACAAGGTAAGACTCATTTAGTATTTTTATTTTAGAAAAAGGTTTTCAAAACTATATAGGGCCTATTATATGACTTAGAAATAATTTTCCACTTTTTTAAAGCCTAGTATTTCACTTTAAATTTATTTTTATGCCAAAGAACTAAAAATTCAATCGAAGACTCGATAATTCAATGAAAATTAATTCGCATGTTTGATACATGATCGTTTTTACAAATAAATTACAATTTTGTGAAAGTTATACCATATTCACATTATACATTTTTGTAAGATTTCATTTACGAAAATAACTTCTAAAACTTAACTCTATTCACATATAAATTTCCTGTCACTTATTGATTTTCCAAGTAAATTTTTTTGTAAATTTGTTTAAATTGCAAATCTTAAAAAAAAAGATGAAATATTAAAAACACTTTAATATTAAACCAGTTCACAATCCGTTGCAAATAGTCAAGCATCGTAGCATTTGCAAATCGACATAGCAAATAAAATTTGTTTATTGGCCCATGTGTTGCTATTCGAATCCAAATTTTCTCTGTCTGGCAATTTTGGTATTCTGTATTTCAATTCGTTTCAGTTTCTTTTGATTGTATGTATTCTGCGTTATGATCGGGGATCCGTTTTTCTCAGTTGCTATTAATATAAGATACAATAAAAATTGCATATGTGATTTAAATAACGCTAAGAATTAGTTTTTTTTTTATTTAAAATAAACATCTTTTGCATCATGAGTTTCGCCATTCCAATACTAAAATCTGCTCCGACACCTAGTTAATCGCCTCTATTTTGCATTTCGATTACGTCTCCGCATTCAGTTCCGTTACGATCGAAAATTGCTGTTTCAACAAAAATGGAATCAAAGGAAAATGAGCAACATTCTTTACAAAAGCAAACTGTCCATTGTATTTTATACTTAGTTTTATGAATTATTTACTATAAATAAAAATCGAAAGAATTTTCGTCAACAAAAAATCAACTGAAAAATCTCCGCTTTTCTCCGATCATAAATATGAAAAAAGATGATCGGGTCACTATAAAGTTTCCCAATAACACCATACACCGACCCGAAAGCGTAATTGCTAGCTTTTAGTCAATTATTTATTGAGCACCCCGGAAGTTGCAAAGGCCATTCGTACAGCTAAGCCTTCAAAGACAATTGGGCCTGACGGAATTTCCATGCTGAGGCTAAGACACCTAGGCGAGTGGGAAATTGAGTTTTTGACAGGTGTCATAAACCTGCCTATGGCCAGCCTTATTATACCCGATGTCTAGAAAGTGGGTAGATTGATCCCAATATTAAAACCTGGGAAACCTGCTAATAAGCGATTATCGTACAGACCGTACACAACTACAGCATTAACAGCCATTACCACTCAGATCGAACAATGCTTAAACCAGGGTCCAGAACGGCCCTTGTGGCTCTTGACTTGTCGAAATCCTTTGACACGGTAAGCCATGTCATCTTCTTCCAGGACATCCTGCTGTCCACAATGCCAACAAATTTGAAGAGATTTATAGTAAATTATCTGAGTGATCGTCTGTCGTTCGTAGAATTTAGAGAACGACAGGGCGGAGTCCTTTCGCCACTCCTGTTTAACTTTTACCTCTCTATACTCCCAGCTCCACCGCAAGGCGTTGAAGTGATATCATATGCGGACGACTGCACGATAATGACAACCGGTCGACAGACCTATGCGATAAGGTGAATCGTTATCTCAGTATTATCCATAATTTCTTCACTGAACGTAACTTGAAGATACAACCAACTAAATCCTAAGCGACCCTATTTACCATCTGGACAAAAGAAGTAAGCCTACAACTTGGCGTCGAGATCGATGGTGAACCAATTGCGATGTAGAAACAAGGTTCTTAAAACACTAGCCGGCAGTACTTGGGGAATGGACAAAGAAACCTTGTTGTCTACCTATAAAGCGATTGGTCGGTCAGTGGAAAATTATGCTGCTCCGGTATGGTCAGCGTTGCTAAGTGATATTCAGTGAAGAAATATTTAATGCTAATCTTGTCAAAAACAATTATTTTCATGCTTTTATTACTTAATATTTCGTAATCTCGGTATGAAGATTTTAAGAAAATCCAAATTTTGACATTTGACACCGGTGAAGAAAGGGTTAATATCGTCCAATATTAAAAAACATTTCAGCATAGGTTTTCCATAAACTAAGCAACAATATTTATTATTTTTTCTGTTAAAATTTAATACAAGCAACTGTAATCAATTTGCCAAATTTTATAATAAACGGTCTACATTTGGCCCTAGCTGTCATATAAGTCCAAATGACAGAAACAGCCTAAATGTATAAGTTTTGAGAATATGTTTGTATGATGACAAAATTTAGCAAATATTTGTCTTTATACAGGAAAAAGAACACCTTTGACCTTAGTGGTGAAGGGTATCGCACTTTCTTACTTGTTTTTTTTTTCAAATTTTAACATAAAAATTTAAAATAATGCTAAGTAAAAATTTCTTTTAAATTTTTCAAATACAAATCATTTATTTATATTTTTTAATTATTTGTTTAATTTTAAATATTTTAAAATATTTTTTGTTGTTTTTATTAATTGGAATTGAAAAATAAAAATTATAGAACGTTTAAGCTTAAAGATTGACTAGAGTTTTAAAATTCTAGCTTTTTTATTATTATTATAAATATTAATTGTTTGTATTTTTTGTTTAATTAAATATAATTTGTTTTGTTGATTTAATTATTTAAAAATTAGGTATAGAAGGAAATTTTGAAATACATTAGAAGCACCCTGACTTATAGCTAATATAAATTATTTGTTTTTTTTTCAGAATTTGATTATAATTTAAAAATACTTTGAAAATTTTGAGGACAACTAAAATTTGAATTCCAAAAAGACTGAATTTAATTTTAAAAATTAAAACTTTTGGTTTTAATTATAACTATTTCTGGTTTCTTTATGCGTGTTTTTTGATTTTCTTTTTCGTTAAAACTAGTTTTCTAATAAAAAAAATTTAAAACAAAAAAAGTTAAAAATTATCAAATAAAACTTAATTTTAGTACTGGGAATTTGTTAAAAGAGTTTTAAAAAATAAAATAATAACGAACATAAAAACTATTTGACTACATAATACAGAAGAAGCATATTTACACATTTATTATTATTGTTTGTTTGTTTGTTTATAAATACATATTAATATAATTAATTAATTACGTTGTATATTGGATTTTTAAATTTTTATCTTATTTTCTTTAATATTTCAATTTGAGCATAAATGCTAAAAAAATATGAAAACAATTTTCAATTATTTATTTAAATAGATTATAATAATTTTTAATTTCTTTGTTTAATTATCAAAAACCACTAGATACACAAATATTTTTTTTTTATTCGTTGAATTTGTTCATTTCTTTCTTATTTCTCATTTTTTTAAATTTATCCACTTTTTAATAAAATCTTTCCAATTTGGGTTTATTTAATGCAGCACAAAAATAATACCCTGAATAGTTTTGTGAACCGGGTGTAGCATAATCGCCGATGCCATGGGAATGTGTATGATGAGGATGTGTGTGCGAATGCAGGTGCGGGTGGGCATGTGGATGCGTATGATGATTAACATAATCGCCATAATTACTGGCATTTAAGGAATGTGTTGGATGATGTCCAGAGGCGGCAACTGCTGCTGCTGCAGCAGCGGCCGCATGATGATGATGATGGTGGTGATGATGTGCATAGGCATGATGGGTGTGCGGGTTGTGGGGATGATAGTGTTGAAAACCACCTCCACTGCGTTGTTTTTGTCACGTCAATAGATTGCTGCCATTATTGTTGGTCGAGTGTACGCGCATGTGTCGATTTAAGTTGCCCGATTGGGAAAATCTGGAAAAGGGAAAATGTTAAATTTGCCAATTATTGTTTTTATTCGAATATTAAATTTTTTTCGAATGTCTAGCATTCAAAAGAAAAACTATTTTAATTCGCTAAATGCCCCTAACACCTCTTGAAAAAAAAGAAATCTAAAAAATGTATGTAAAACCAAGGGGTTTTATTTTATCTAAATGCGTTTTAGAATTCTTTACGAATGACACAAATTTTAAAGGAATGAAAAATTCCTTTTTCTTTTAGCGAAAATGTGAATTTTTAGTAAAAATTTAAATTGTTAGTGTAAATTTGAATTTTAAGTGAAAATTTTAATTTAAGTAAAAATTTGACTTTTTGGTGAAAATTTTAATTTTTAGTGATAATTTTATTTTTTAGTAAAAGTTTGAATTTTTAGTAAAAATTTGAATTTTGATTGAAAATTTTAATTTTTATTGAAAATTTTAATTTATATTGAAAATTTTAATTTATATTGAAAATTTGAATTTTTAGTGAAAATGTAAATTTTTATTGAAAATTTGAATTTTTGATGAAAATTTGAATTTTTAATAAAAATTTAAATTTTTAGTAAAATTTAAGTTGTTATTGAAAATTTAAATTTTTAGTGAAAATTTGAATTTTTAGTATAAATTTAAGTTTGTAGTAAAAATTAGAATTTTTAGTGAAAATTTGAATGCATAGTAAAAATTTGAATTTTTAGTAAAAATTTTAATTTTAGTAAAAATTTGAATTTTAGTAAAAATTTGAATTTAAAGTAAAATTTAAGTTTTTAGTGAAAATTTAAATTTTTTTGAATTTAAATTAAAAATTTGAATTTTAGTAAAAAATTTAGTGAAAATTTGAATTTATAGTAAAATTTTAATTTTTAGTGAAAATTTGGGCTTGTAGTAAAAATCTGAATTTCTAATAAAAATTTGAAATTTTTAATGAAAATTTGAATTTTTAGTAAGAATTTGAATTTTAAGTAAAAATTTGAAATTTTTGTAAAAATTTTCAATTTTAGTAAAAATTTTCATTTTTAGTAAAAATTTGAATATTTAGTAAAAATTTGAATATTTAGTAAAAATTTTAATTTTAAGTAAAAATTTTAATTTTAAGTAAAAATTTGAATTTTTGATAAAAATTTGAATTTTTAGTAAAAATTTTAATTTTTTAGTAAAAATTTTAATTTTTAGTAAAAATTTAAGCTTAACTGAAAATTTAAGTATTTAGTAAAAATTTGAATTTTTGGTAAAAATTTTAATTTTAGTAAAAATTTGAATTTTAAGTAAAAATTTTAATTTTTCGTAAAAGTTTGAATTTATGGTAAAAATTTTAATTTTTAGTAAAAATTTAAATTTTTAGTAAAAATTTAAATTTTTAGTAAAAATTCAAATTTTTAGTAAAATTTAAGATTTTTAGTAAAAATTTTAATTTTAAGGAAAAATTTTAATTTTAGTAAAAATTTGAATTTCTAGTAAAAGTTTTAATTTTTTGTAAAATTTAATTTTTTATTGAAAATTATAATTTTCTTTGTGAAAATTTGAATTTTTAGCGAAAATTTTTATCAAAAAATTGACTTTTTAGTGAAAATTTAAATTTTTAGTAAAAATTTGCATTTTAAGTAAAAAATTTAATTTTTAGTTAAAATTTTAATTTTTAGTAAAAATTTCAGTTTTAAGTAAAAATTTGAATTTTAATGAAAATTTGAATTTTTAGTGAAAATTTTAATTTTTAGTGAAAATTTGAATTTTTTGTAAAAATTTTAATTTTTAGTAAAAATTTGAATTTTTAGTGAAAATTTTAATTTGTAGTAAAAATTTTAACTTTAAGTAAAAATTTGAATTTTTAGTGAAAATTTTAATTTTTAGTGAAAATTTTAATTTTTAGTGAAAATTTGAATTTTTTGTAAAAATTTTAATTTTTAGTAAAAATTTGAATTTTTAGTGAAAATTTTAATTTGTAGTAAAAATTTTAACTTTAAGTAAAAATTTGAATTTTTAGTAAAAATTTAAATTTTTAGTAAAAATTAAATTTTTAGTGAAATTATAGTTTTTCGTGAAAATTTGAATTTTTAGTAAAAATTAAGTTTTTATTGAAAATTTGAATTTTTAGTAAAATTTAAGTTTTTATTGAAAATTTTAATTTTTAGTAAAAGATTGAATTTTTAGTAAAAATTTGAATTTTTAGTAAAAATTTTAAACAACTGAAACAACAAATAAAACTTTTTAAATTGGTCCGACTTGATAAACTTCTAATAATCTAAACAGTGCTTTGAGGGTGATGTAGGGAATGTTAGATACCAAACAACGGTTCTGATTGGTCTTAATTTGGTAAGTCCAGACTTATCTTGGCCTATCCCTCATCTCAATTGTGGACACTGACCTGGTTTATAAAATCTAATATCTCTAATTTTCTTAAGATGTTCCTACTCACCTCAATAAACACAATTTACACTGATACGGTTTCTCGCCGCTATGGATACGCAAGTGTTTCGTCAGTGTTGAACTGTCCGAGAAAGATTTTTTGCACGCTGAACAACGATAGGGACGCTCACCCGAATGGGTTCTCATGTGCGTAGTGACACTGGAACTTTGTGAGAAACGTCTATCACAAATAGGACAACGAAACGGCTTCTGACCAGTATGTGTGCGTACATGAGCTGTTAGATTGGCGGCCTGCGAGAAACTTTTATTGCAATCGGGACAGCGATAGGGCCTCTCGCCCGAATGCGTTCGCAAATGGGTCTTAAGCGTACTGGGACGGGCGTAGGTTTTGCCACACAAACGACAAAGATTCGGTTTGCTATCCGAACCCTCTTCATTGCTGTCCTCGTCTTCGTAGCCACTGGTAACGCCCGAATTCGATGAGGCTCCCGATAATATTTGGTTGAAAGGTTTTGTGTCACGCATTTGTGTGAATAGGGTTGGACTTTTAGTGGGCGGCGAATAACTTTGACCCACTTGTGTGCTTGTATAGAAACTTTTTGGTGTTACAGCATCCATGAGTGGAGCTGGCGGTGGTGATGTATCTTTATCGAGGGCTTCATTTAAAGAGGGCAGAAGAGCTGAGGAATTTTGATTCGACTGCAGGGAAGGAGCTCGAAAATCTGCAGTAAACGAGTAGGTAGCAGCTGCTGGGTAATGTGAGGGACTTAATAAAGGAGGATACAAGACATTTACCGCTGAGGAGGAATTTGTGGGTGTCCATTGCATCTGCAAGTTTTAAAAATAATTTAAAAAATAAATTAGTTTTTTTTATAGAACTTTCGTATTAAAGAAACTAATAATTAGGAAATAATAAAAAAGGCTCACTTGTGAACATTGCATGGGCATTGTAGCATCAGCAGCCCCATAACCATGCATTGTCATGTTCATACTAACATTAACACTCATGCTGGGATACATGGCTGCAGCACCGGCACCCGCTGACGTAGCACTCATATGCTGAGAATTACACGAATTGCCCGCGACATTTCCCGTTACTGACGACGTTGACGAATTTATGGGATCATAATAACATGACTGCGCCGCCACATTATTCAATGCATTACTGTGCGATAACGTTTGCTGCTGGCCACCGACTAACGATGACGACAGCGATGAGGTCGGCGATGAGGCTGACGACGTGGCTATTGCTGACGCCGACTGATGATGCTGTTGATGGTGCTGATGTTGATGCTGGTGACTACTGGGTGAGACTAACATTTGATGCGGATGTACGGTATACGAGAGTGAAGCTTGATGGGGATTGGCCGAGAAGTTGTAAGATGCACCACACGGTGAGAAGGGAAAGAGGCTGGGTAGGGGATCAATGTCTAATGGTGGCAAGCCTGGGAATGTTGACGCCATTTCATCGGTGGACCAATAATTGGATACACAAGTATTGCCAACGCCACTATTTCCGGTGTTATTGTGTAAAACTTGTGAATTATTTTGTGCAGATCCACCAAGATCGCCGACAACAATTGGATCGAAACAGGAACCACAATCAAAATCGTTGCTCGGCAATGAGGATAGCGGTAATACTGTATTGCCCTGACACGAGAAACAACCAATACACGATGCGGCAGCACACTCTTGCTGGAATGGGAAATATGGAAAAATATCAAAAAGTTATTCAAGAATTGCAGTTAAAATTGCTAATAATTTATTAATGTAAATATTTTCCTAAAGTCAAGGGAAGATTTGGAATCTAAATTTTTTTTTATAATTGTTATATTTCCTAAAATAACCACTTTAATTTTCATAAAAAAATGAAGCTTTAATTTGAACCCTTTTATTATATATTTTTTGGAATGAACTCGGTATATAAATTTCTAACATTTGCAGCCAATTTATTTTGGATTTGTTCATCGTTTTATCGCTGCAACAGTAAAACACATTCCACATTGAACCGCCGTGGTATAGCAGGTTAGTCATCCGCCTAGCATACCAGAGGTTCCAAGTTCGACTTGAAAAAAATACATTTTCAAAAAAGCCGCGGTTCACCTCATAACTCAGCTAGCCACTGGTTATTGAGTATTAGGCTATGTAAAACTTCTCTAACTAATGTATTTGCCGTTAGGAGCCGGAGTAAAACGTAGGTCCCTTTCAATGAGTCTAAAAATAGAATCTGATGCAGCTCATTGTCTGAGAGAAGTACCCCTTGTTTCAATTGCAATATATATGCATTGCAAAAATGCTCAAGTGATTCAAAAGAGTTGGCTCTACTGTCCCCTTTAAGTACCTACGCCCTTTTCTGTACCCCGCCAAGTAACTCCATAAAACGCTTTGAGGCACCGGCCCATGGAGGAGAGTTGTATTCCACTTTAGGTTAGGAAACATCTAGAGTTCTACAGAAATTAAGCAAGAATTCATAGAAGCGAACGAAGAAATAACATTCCTTATGGTTTCTTTCCATGCTATGAGGGTTTGTAGGTCTATTAATGACTATGAGTCATTGTAAATCTATGAATACTTTAATGGCTTCTTCAATATTCTTAGACCTTTGGATGCCAATTATTTTATTCCGATTTCTTCCCTCGATTTAATAGATTTCCGATATTGCGACGGCAATCCCAACAAAATGTTGATGAGAAGCTTAGCAATACTATTTTTAATTTAATATTTCCTGCTTACGTTACCGCTTACTTTGTAATGGCTGAAGCATTGTTCAAATAAAAGTGATAAGACTGTGTAATTCCTGTCAAAGATTCTAGAACAAAAATTGTACAATATTTGACTTAAATCTGAAAGTTCGTCTCGAACATTTCGGGTTCAGAGAAAAGTCAAGCCCTTTCAATTTCGCTCGGAAGTTTTTTCTTTGTAATCTAGAAAGAAGTTAAGGTATACGATTTCTTGCCTTGATTTTATGGATTTTTGATATTCTGACGGCAATCCCAGCAAAACATTGGCGAAAAGATAATCAGAACTACTTTTAATTGTATGTTTTTTGCTTACGTAACCGCTTACTTTTCATCATATACATGGGTTGAAGCATTGCACTAATGAAAGTGATAGGACTTAGTGATTTCTGTATTACTAGGAAAGAGATTCTGGTCACAGAATGTCCAATGATAATTATACAATATTTGACTTGAATCTGGAAGTACACTAGGCTTTACAAAAAAGTCAAGGCCTTTCGATTTCGGCTAGGGGTTTTATCATTGTAATCTTCAAGAAGTTAACATTTTTTCTGCCGGAATCTGATTTCTTGCCTCTAATATTTCGACGACAATCCCATCGAAACATTGACGAGAACAGAAGCAGAACTACTTTTTACACTACCGCTTACTTGTCAGCTTACGCTAAAGCATTGCAATAGAAGGGATAAACTGAAGTGATTTCTTTATGACGAGAGAAGAGACTTACCGCAGAATCTCGAACAAAAAGTAGAAAAATTCTATATCTTTAAAACAGGATGTGTGTAAGTAAGTAACGCATGGACTCTAAAACGGTCCATACGTTATTTTGATGAAATTTTCAGGGAATCTTCAGAATATCCAGGCGGGTGACACTGTGAAATCTGATTTTTGATTTTTCTGTCGGGCGGAGAGGCGTGGCAAAATCCAATTTTCATATTCCATGGATTTTTATTTATAGGCCGTAAATTTCGTCAAAAGTTCAATTTAAATCGTATGGTAATAAAACACTAATGTTTGCTTAGGGTCAGCAACGCGGACCGGGTCAGCTAGTAAAATTGGAAGTGCATTCCAAATATTTCGTTCAAATCGTTGGTCGGGGGTTCTGCACCGAAGAAATCACAAGAGCTTTAAATTTTCATGAATAAGTTTATCTTCTTCGATGTCTTTGTAATCCAGAAATAAGTTAACCAGTTTCTAATTAGTTTTTAATTGTTTCAGCTTTTCGGTAAGTTGGAAAGTAAGCGGTCATGTAATCGGAAAGGATGCAACTAAAAAAACATCTGCTTATATTCCAAGTTGACTAGTTTCTTTACCATTACCCAGTTTCTATTCCGTTTTTTAATGTTTCAGCTTCTCGGTAATTTGAAAAGTAAGCGGTCGTGTAATCGGAAAAGATATAACTAAAAGAACTTTTGCTTATATTCCAAGTTATTTTTTAATGGAAATATCGGGTGATTTTGGCAGAACTGTATAAACCATTTTTGCTTACATTTCTGCAATAAGGGAATCACTAAAGTAAGCGGTATATATGACATTTAACATTAATCCAATTTCATTAAACTCATTATTTCGCTGTTTTAAACAAACAAGATTCAATAAAAAAAATTAATTCAGGTTTATCAAAAATTTTGGGACATCAAACATTTATTTAAAAAGTTTTACTGTTTTACATTAATTTAAAAAGTTTTTAGTGTATTGCACTAAGATCCCAATTTATTACAATTATTTATTATTGTAATAAATAGCTTTTTGATAAAACCAAAAATGTTGGTGGGAAACCTTTCCTCGACACGTTTCGATGGTTGGTTTTTATCATTTTTTGGTTTTATCAAAAAACTATTTATTACAATAATAATTAATTGTAATAAATTGGGATCTTAGTGCAATACACTACAGTAAAAAAATTAATTCAGTTTAACCTAAATTTTTATAACTTTTTTGGGACTCAAAATTTTTGTTTATACTTTTTTATGATTTAAATTTTTATTTAACTCATTTTTTTATTAACTTAATTAAAACTCATAATTACTAACGTTTGTGTCACTTCTTAAAATTTTCACTTTCTCAACCTCAACCGACGGTAAAACACTTTTTCTTTAATCAAAACCGTTAACACCTATACGTTTTAACGAACAAAATTTACCTGCGGACTATCCAACGCCAAACCGAATAATGGATTATTGGGAACATATCCCGTTTCAGGTTCCACAGGACCTCCATTTGAGACATCGCACGATATGTACATAGCTCCACCCTCTTGATCTTCCAGGGAATCTGCGTAATAAATGAAAAAGAAAATTACATGATTATACATTTTATAACATTCAGGAACAGCAAAAATGAAACGAATTTGTATTTTTGTGTAAAAGCATCCCTTAACGAAAGATTTTAACCACTTTGAGATAAATCTTACCCACGTTAGTCTGAGAATTTTATTTTAAATTTGTAATTTATTTGAGTTTGCGCAGGAAATCTTTAAGAGAGATTTATTTTAGAACTATTTGCATTATAAGGAAATTTTATTAGGAATTCCTAAATATTTGCAGAGGATTAAAATGCGTTATTAAAACAAAAAAAAAATTGTTAAAAGTTCTAGAAATTGTAGCAATCAGATAAATAGCACATTTAGAACTAGCGTAAATGTTTGTCTCAGAATTTTAAATCAGTACAAATATTCGTTAAGAAAAATTCTCGAAATCATAATTCCATACAAGTTTAAATGTAATATACATAATATATTACACTAGACCAGATAAAAAATCGGTGAGCTCGTCTTAGAGTATTATAAATTTAAAAGCAATATTTTAATCGAAAGCCGATATGCCCACTTTGTGTGAGTTTTTAAAGACAAAAATCTGTTTCGTTTCTAATTATGCCTAAATTGGCATTTTTTGTTTTTTGGTTCATTTTCTGAAAACTTTTAGTTTTTAATTCGCAGTACAATTTTAAACTTAATATTCAATTGTTCAAAATTTTGTTGAATTAAAGAAAATTTGGTTCAGCAGGAATTATACCTAATTACCTCAAATCACTTCAAATCAAAAACTAACCCTAAGAAAAGAAAAACAAATTTTTGATAAAAACAAGCTATATTTCTGTGGCTTGGTGCTAAAAGGGCCAATGTCAATTTTCGCATGTTTTGAGTTAGTCGTTACATTAGGTTTCTCTTTTTACTCTCTTTTATTTTATTTCAACAGCCAATCTTTAGCTCATCCCAGAACAGCTTCATAAGAAATTTTAGGGTCAATGTCACTTTAAACTCATCTACAATTGTTAGTGCTAAAAGGGCCAATGTTGAGATTGGCCCTTTTATTACTAACACATTTTTTTTTTATTTTTAAATAAAATTTAAATGCTAAAAGGGACAATGTCAACAATTTATTTTACATTTTTTTTTGCAATTTTATACAATATGTTATTAGATATATGTATATATGTTATAAGTTATTAGATATATACATATATCCTCTAAATTCAATAGTATTTGTAGTAAAATAACAAACAGTTTCGAGAAGATTAAGAATCACGCCTGATTCTGGGTAAAAATTTTAAATAAAAATTAAATCGAACATATTTTTTAGTAAAAATATTTGATTTTTTAGTGAAAAATCCTTAAAAATAATATAATCTTTAAAAGTAAAAATATTAGATTTTTTGGTGAATAATTTTAAAAATAAACAAGTAAGAAAGTGTTATAGTCGGTCAAGCCCGTCCATACGATACACTTTACCACTAAGGTCAAAGGTGTTATTTTTCCTGTATAAAGACAAATATTTGCTAAATTTTGCCATCATACAAACATATTCTCAAAACTTATATATTTAAGCAGTTTCCGCCATTTGGACTTATATGAGAGGTAGGGTCAAATGTGGACCGATTATCTCGAAATTTGCCAAATTGATTACACAGTTGTTACAAAAATTATGCCTGCGAAAAATAAACTTAAAATTCTCATTATTTTGGGATTTACGAGCGTTTTAGTGAATTTTGTCTCATTTATTGCATTTTGAGAAAAAAGTTTGTATGGGAGCTATGGTCAAATGAAGACCGATTTCAACGAAATTTGGTACAGTGATTTAGGTTTACAGTACCTGGTTGACCGAGCCTTGCTCAGAGCTTTATGATAAGCATTTTGAGGCAAATTTTAAAGTTTTTATATATTTTATTTTATAAAGTGTTAAAATAAATTTAGAGGAAAGACATTGTACAAATATTCAGTTAATTTTGAATAACTTTATTTATTTTGTCCGACCAACACATAGTTTGCATAGTATACATTTAAACTCATTTTAATAATTTTGGAAATTGGTCATACCAACAGAAACCTCCGTCGACTCAAGCGCAACAGTTTTGCTAAAGACTATAGTCTGATCAAATGCACAATTTACGATTTAATTCATTTTGAGTAGTTTTCAGTGGCGCCACCTGCAGTAGTTCATACCAACTAAAAAACCTTTGTCTGCTTATGCGTAACAACTTTGCTTATGATTATAACATGATCAAATCCAAAGTTTACGATTTAATTCACTTTGAGTACAACTTTGCTGAAGATTATAGCATGATTAAATGGACAGCTTACGACTAAATTGACTTTGAGTAAATTTCAGTGGCGCCACCTGTCGAAATTTCTTCATACCAACTAAGAAACCTTCGCCGGCTCATGCGCTACAACTTTGCTAAAGATCATTGCATGATCAAATGTACAGCTTACGATTTAATTAATTTTTAGTAATTTTCAGTGGCGCCATGTCGGAAATTAGTCTTATCAACTTACAAACCTTTGCCGGCTTATCCGCAACATCTTCGCTAAAGAGCATAACATGATCAAATTGACAGTTTACTATTCTATAAAGAACATACATACAGACAAACATTCATTTGTTTAAAAGGTATAACAATATTAATTTTTCCCCTTTTTGTCCCCTAATTTCAAAAAGTTCCATATGCATATTTGGTACTTTTTTGGTACCAATTGAATTCGATACATTTTATTAAAACGCAGTTGACATAATGTTCCTATTCATATTACTTTTTGAGATGTTAAGTTATCATTTTATCCCGTTTTACCCATTTTCGAATCAAAATCAAAAAAGTACCAAATACGTGTTTAATGTTTCTTTCACATCTATTGATTGCAGCACAAAGTTTCTTTCTATATTCTTTAGTTTAAAATATAAGAGTGGGTTAAAAAGGTACCAAAAAAACTATTTTCGCCCTTTTTACCCATTATCGGACATAGTTTGAAAAAAGTACCAAACACCTGTCCGCTTATTTTCATAGCTCTTTAAGACGTAATTTTAATTTTGTTTCTATGCCTATTACTTTAGGAGATATATCGTTTTCGATTTATATATATATATATGTATATATATATATATATATATATATATATATACATACAATTATTGCTCGTTTAAGAATATAAGATAAGCAGTATTTGTTTTAAATTTCATGAAAAAATATTGATTTTTGTGGGCAATATATCAATTCCGGGAAGTGGGACCTATGGGAGGTGCCATAAATAATAGACCGATTTTGACGAATTTCAATAGCCATGGTCCCATTATCAACAAAATGATCTGTGCCAAATTTCATCAAATTATCTTTAGAATTGCGACTTGTAGTTTGATTACAAAGTTTACATGGGGGTCCAGCCAGCCAGACAGACGGACGGACGGACATCGCTAAATCGACTCAGAAAGTGATTCTAAGCCTATTGGTATATGAAGTGGTGGTGAAGGGTATAAAAATCGGTGATATTTTCCTTATTATACTTCAAATAGAGGAAAAGGAGCTTCTTTGAAAATCTTAACTAAAAATTGTGTATGTATTTGGTAAAAAGTCTTAAAACATATAAAATCTTTAAATAGGCCTTAAATTAATAGACCTATACGTTTTTAGAAATAAGCATCATATTTTCGTAAGTCTCAGGAAAAATCAAATATTTGCTTGAATAGAGTTAATATGAGATGTCATTTTTACGTGAATATTTTAAAAACCCCCCACAAAGTGTTCAGTACTTTTAAAAAGTACCACACATTTTTAAAGAACCGAATTAAATTATTTATTTCATAAGGGGTTACCTTTAGGCTGTTTAATAAAAAATAATTACGTTTGTAATAATTTAGATAAGAGATTTCAATCCTTCTCTTAAATTTGATACATCTTAATAAAATTCTACACATTTTTTTTAATTTAACGCCACTGTTCAAATATTTGAAACTCCGCCCATTTCGTTAACAAAAACCACATGTAAAATATTTATTTGGTTGTGTTGGTAGACAAATTCACAAAGTCTGTGAGTGTGAACGTAAGTGTATAAAATGGACTTGAATATCTCTTCAAAGTGGTTGTTATTTTTCTATTCATTTACTATTAGGGCATTTTTTTTTTTGAGAATATCTTAAGGGATGCTTCGTACATATTTTCCAATTTCATTTCCATTAAAACAATTGATTTTTGATAATTTAATTATAATTTGAATGTACAGACAAATTGTCAAAATATTTGGAATTGTTTTACTTACCCAGAATTATTTTCAAGAGTTTGGAACTTTTATATAGCAATCCCATGACATGACTCCTTTAGCAGGTTGCTTTTGTTGTTTTTGTTTTTTATATACAAATTGATTTTTTCTACGTTTCATAATTTTTTATTTGTGTGATACTAAAATAAAGGAAATTGGAAATTATTGATGGCATTTTAGTGAATATTACACTTTTTTTTTGTAAAACTATACAAATTTTGTGATTTTGAAATTAAAATCCACTCTTTTTGTTCACAAATATTTAAGTTAAGTTAACAAATTATTTTTTCATTGTTTAAATTATGAAAAATTTACCAACTTGGGTTTGATTATGTTAATGTTATACAAGCGTAAGTTAAGGGCTTTTTTAATATCCTAAAAAAAATTGAACAATTGTCAAATTATTTTTTTTTCCGAGTTCGTATAAAATTTGAAAAAAATCTAAATTTTGTCCTTTGATCAAAAGGATAAAGAGAATAATCTTTAATTTACCATATTCCAACATTAAAAACTACATAAATTGGATTGAATTTCAACAAACTTGAATTAATAATCAGGTGTTAATTTTTTTTTCTTAATGGTAATTTTTTTGTTGCATATCCTTTGGTTTGTCGTCAAGGACAAATTTTTGGTTCAATAACGCAAAAGCTTTTTAATGGATTAGTTTTATTTCATTATGGAAAAGTATTAAAATTGTCTTTGACATAACTTTTTATTGTACATATACCGGAATGTAATGGAAACCGATCGTTTTCAATTTCTGGTATATTTTTCAGATAATTTCCGGTTATTTCAAAAAAAAAAAAAAAAAAAAAATGGGCTTTAATCCTTTTGACTGATATCTTATCTTTAATTTGGTTTGAATTTTTAGTAGAAATGGGGAAAATTATCGCAAAAATTTATCTGAAATCGATCGATTTCCATCACATACCGGATAAATTTTTTTTGTTGAATGAAATTTGACAAAAACTAATAATCATCTCATTTTTCCCTTAAAAAAGTGTTCTTAAACTCGTTAATCGATATCGTACCCGAAAATGAATCGATAATATTTTACGATTGACATTTCGAAGTAAAAAATGTTTACCATTAGATGTGGTAATGTGGTATAGTAACTTCGATCCCTGGCCAAACTCACTTGAAAAAATAAATTTTCAAAAAAGCGTCGGTTCACCTCATAACTCAGCTAGCCACAGGTTATTGAGTATTGGGCTATGTAAAACTTTTCTAACTAATACATTTGCCGTTCGGAGCCGGCGTTAAAACGTAGGTCCCTTTCAATGAGTCTAAAAATAGAATCGGATGCAGCTCATTGTCTGAGAGAAGTACCCCTTGTTCCAATTGGAATGTGGTCGGGGAATTATATATATATATATATAAATGTAGAAATAGCGGAAACACTTAAATAGTTCTAAGGTAATTAAGAGTAAAACGATCTGCTTTATTTTTGGGTTTCTAAAAAAATCGATTTGATTTTGGAGTTATGCAATAAGTTTTTGAATCAGTCATACTGATTCTAGAATCTAGATGAATATTACAGGTAGTACTCATTTAAAACGAATATTAAAAGTTCTTAATCAAGCAAAACCATTATGGATCCTTTTAGAAAGAACTACACTCTGTTACACAAAAAAAAAACTAGGAAAACGACCTTATTGAGTACATGACAAATCGTGCAGAAATACGTCGAAATTTAAGAGTTATGGGCAAAAAACCAATTTTAACGAGGTTCCTCAAGTTATCGACCCATAGCTCAGCTCAGTTTGTATCCGATTTTACTTTTTTTAGCAAATAAAAGAAAACAGATTGCGCTTCAAAATGGCATGCCATTTTTGACACATTTGTAAATCAAAAGTTACATTTTTTTTTTGGCTTTAGTAGATTTTTATTGCTTATTCTTATATAAAGGCCCATAAAAGTTGCTTATTAAATGTGGTTTGAATTTTTTAAATCAGGCAAAAAATTAGAAAGCTATTAAGCTTTTAATAAACCGACTTGGACATGTACTACGTACTAACATAATAATACGGCATGTTAACATTTTTACAAAAATAAATTTAAAAAGTTGTTTGCAATCAAAAAATGTGAACTTTGGAAAAAGTTAAATAACTTTTATTAAGGCCAAAACGGTTGAATCTGTTTCTTGGCATTAACAACATTGATAAGCCAATTATTCTTTGCATCTACCACTTTTCTTAATATATATGCAAGCTGAATGTTGCGAATGATAGTGTATCTCTTTCGCACATAAGGCCTAAATAAATTTTAGAAACGTCAAAATTGTCCAAAATAATGCTTCCGGTCCTATCATAAAATAATTCTTCCTTCTATTCAAAATCATCAAAGCGAAAGGTACGAAATAAACCAAAACCATTTCGAGAATAAACAAAATTATTCTAAAATTTTGATTATTCCCATTGCGCTCCAGGTTTGTTCTCTCCATTAAAATCTCCATTCCACAGCTTAACAACTTTTATAAATATAAACCGATAGTTTGTTTTTTAAGTAGAAACCCAGCAAAACTTTGGTAATGGCAAGTACTCTGATAACTGGTTACCTTGTAACGACTACAACATACCATCCGAATAAATAATAAGTTATTACAGAAGTACTTATTTGTAATTAAGATGGTAATTTAAACTGAATGGCCCCGGTTCAAATCCCACCAAGGGCAACAATTTTTTTTAGATTTTTTTTTTATTAAAAGAGTCTTTTTAAATGATTTTTGAATTTTAAGAACTTAAATATTATCTTCTGTAAAAAAAAATTTGTAAAACTAACTCACGTTAATGAAAAAATACCATCATGATTCAATTTTGATTATGTAGGGGATGTTGAATACCAATACCCAACTTATCTGGGTCATCCTTCATCTCAACTGTGGACACACACCTCCTCATGGTATCACCCGGGGAGATAGTTTAACACCCATTAATATTGTGAGTTAACACGTTTTAAGAGTTGTCCCATAAGATCGATAAAAATGGGTTAGGATTACGGGCTAGTAACCCTCTCTTAAAAAAAAATACAATGAAGAGAATAAAATTAGAATTGAAATGTCCCACTACCTAATGTTAGAGGAGGATGTCCGAAACTTCGATAGAAAGACCAAGTAGAGGAACAGTTTTCAAAGATTGGCCTATAAAATTGGAGAATATTCACACAAGATCGAAATCCATGGAATTCTAAAATATGCTCGGACTTTGACCTTAACAGGTTGTAACATTTAAGTAAGTAAGAGTCAATCTTATGTAAAAACTTATACAAAAAAGAAGATTTAAATTGTTTAAGTTTTAAAATAATTTTCAAAAAGTTTTAAAATAATTACAAAAAATCGTATAAAAATATTTTTCCAAAAATTACAACAAAGCAAAAAAAAAAGCAGGGAAAATCAAAGTTATTTTCACATGATTTTGGATCTATAAATAAAATTTTTTTATATTAATTAAAAGCTGCTAAGTTTTCAACATATGAAGTAGCTCAGTGGAAGAGTCTCTGCCTAGCAGTCGGAGGGTCTGGGTTCGAGCCCCCATGTGATCATAAAAAAAATTTTGTATTTCGTTTAAAAATATATGTTTTTAATAAAACAACAACAAAAAAGTTGTTTCTGTTGTTGTTGTTGCTTTCAAATTGCTTACCCAAGTCATTACTTTTCTGCAATTGGTAAGTACTTGCCTCCAATGACATCCTCATGTTAATATAATGACTTAAACAGCGAATGAGTAAGTAGTTCGTGTTCAATAGTTTAACTGTTTAACTCATTATTTGGTAATGAAAAGTTTTACTGGGAATAATTGCTTTTGAATTTCAAAGATTACGAAAAAATAAAAAAAGCGAATATTTTATCAATTTTTTAGAATATAAGCCTAATTTATTAGAATATAAGTTCTATGCATACAGTTTATAGAAGCTTGATCCCCTCATTTTCCAAAACTGTTTAAAATTTTCAAATCGCTCTGCAAATGTCAGAGTTGAAGGTACTAAAGTATTACGACCTGCCCGAAAACAGTTTTTTGCGAATATCTTAAAATTTTGCACTTATTTTCAAATCTTTGAAAATGGCTTTTGTATGGTTGCTTGCCAAGTTTTTACAAAAGTTGCTCATTTGTAACACCAGGTTATTTTTGGGATTACAAACAAAAAAAAAAAAAATTTGCAAACAAAAAAATAATTTCCAAAAAGACTGTTCGAATTAACCCCTTGCAACACGATTTAATTTCGAAGAAACATTTTAATTTACTACTACTGCTTTTGAAACATTTAAATATGCGGCGGGCATAGCCCGTCAATTTCGAATTTGGCACAGAAAATGTTTGCGGGCGACACTCGTCATTTCTCCTTAAGGGGTTAAAAAAAAATTATCAGTGTTTCTAAAAGATAATTTTGTTGCAGAATTTCGATTTTTTTTACTTAGTTCAAGAAAATAAACATTTTTCGAGTTACGCGAAATTTTATTGCGCAACCTCATCCATTTTTAAAATAACGCTATATCTCGAAAACTAGAGCTAAATTTTTTGCAATAAGGAGTACCCATAAATCCGATACTTTTGCAATCTACTTTTTTGAACACGGATATGGTAATTTATTTCTTTTTAATTCGAATATACAGGCATGTCACAAATTCCTTTCGGAATTAAAAGCATTCTGTAGTTGAATTCCAATCGAAATAATTGGATTCCGAAAAATTTTAAACGCTCTAAAATATACAAAACAAGATTTCTTCAACTGAAATCATTAACACAATTTTAAAAAAGTCGAAAATTTTTTTCAAAT
The DNA here is from genome assembly GCA_933228675.1 of Stomorhina lunata. NCBI lineage: Eukaryota > Metazoa > Arthropoda > Insecta > Diptera > Rhiniidae > Stomorhina > Stomorhina lunata. The sequence continues at coordinate 157,134,650 of OW121740.1, read as the reverse complement.
ATTGAAAAGCAGAGAAAAACTAATTGCAGTTTGAAAATAGAAACTGGTTTCTATAGAATCAAAATATGGAATTCATTATAAAGAGTGCTCTAAATATAATTTGTAGTTGGATTTTCTTAAATAAAAATCAAACCTTTTAATATAAAAACTCTACAAAATACGCAAATATAATGACATATTATACAAAATCATTTAGCATTAAAATGTTTACTTAGTACTCGGGTTTTGCAAAATTATCGACTTTTTTCGGAAACCCTCCCATTAAAGATTTTACAGTTGCTTCTGATACCTTTTTGGAGCATGTGTTCCACCTGCGCTTAAAATCGGACATGTTCTTGGAAATCTTTCCTGTGTTCTTCAATTCCTTTTTTACCAGAGCCCAAATACCTTTCCACAGGCCGAAGTTCTGGACAGTTAGGTGGATTTGCCTCTCGTCGTACAAAACTGACATTATTCTTTGAGTACCACTCAAGTGCCTTTTTTCCATAATGGCATAATGCCAAATCGGGCCAAAAAAATGTAGTCACTCTGTGCTCTCTTAAAAAGGGTAACAACCGTTTTTGTAGGCACTCCTTTATACAAATTTCTGTGCTTATTGTGCCAGATGCCACAAATACTTTACTTCTTTTGCCACAACTGCAAATTGCTTGCCACACGAGAAACTTCTTAGGGAATTTTGTTTGTTTTTTTGTGCGAAACTCTTGCCGAACATTACCCCGTTTATCAGCAACATAAAAATCTTGACCAGGAAGTTGAGAAAAGTCTGCCAGTACGTATGTTTCATCATCCATCACACAACAGGTGTATTTTTTTATAAAATCAGACTTCAATTTTTTCGCTCGTTTTTTGCTTCTAAGTTCTTTATAGCATTGCGATCTGGAACCTTTTGGACTTTGTATGTCTTCAGTCCAGCATAAGCTTTGACTCTATGTGCAAAATTCGTAGAACATTTTACCGCACGAGCTGCTTTTCTTAAAGAAGTGTTAGGCGCTCTTCGAAAGAGTCGCTCGACTTTTTTTGCCTTACCAATATCTGTAGGACCTTTTTTTCTTCCCTGATCCAGGTTTTCTTTCAATGCTCAGGTCTTCCTTATACCGTCTGATGGCATTAGAAACCGTTCGAGGGTCAACTTTCAAATTTTTATTTATTTTTTTAAAAGTCCATGACGGATTTTTTTGAAAAGTTTTAATTATATTTTCACGAACATTTTTTTCGCAGTCCATTTTGATTGAAATAACTATTGAAAATGAATAATTTCTAAAATAATAGTATCTGACATATCTATAGAAACTAACTTGATCAAAAAATAAATTATTTCTTGCACTATGGATAAATTTTGTCTAAAATAGTAAATGCATATTTTTTTAGAACACTCTGCCTAACGAAATTGAGTTCGGTATACAGGTGGTGATCACACAGCTCAAGACGCAGTTAAAACTGTAAAAAACACAAGTTATATATCTGTGATAATAAGTAATAATGGCTTAAGTCGAAATTTTGTGTTTTGAGATATTAAGGGTTTTGTTTAAAAAGGTTTAGTATAAAAAAGTTAAAATATAAATGCTTATCTTTTTATTAATAATGATATTTTATACTTGAAATTTAGCTGAGTGATCTTGAAAAATAATTAAGAATATGTAATAAAATTAAAAAGCTCTTATGTCAACTTAAGCCATTATCATTTATTGCCACACATATTATTCAAGAAAACGTTGTATGCTTTTGTTAAAATATTGGATGTTAAGATTTGGTTATAAGCGCATAAATTTGCCAATATCTTTGCATGTACATTAGGGTGGTTCGAAAAAAAAGTTGTGTGGGGTGACTGACTAGGATAAAAGATAATGTAAAAATAATTCTAAATTTTTTTTTTTATTGTTTTACCACGCCTACAAATACTGCCCTTATTGTATTTTGTCAACTGTCAACAAAATACTAAAAGGGCGGTACTTTTAGGCGTGGTAAAAAATAAAAAAAAAAAACATTTTTTTAAGATTGTCTTAATATTATCTTTATTCCTAGGGGGTGACTGACACCACTTTTTTTGTTTGTATGGAAGGAGAACCGCTCTAATGTACATATCCGTCTTTGACAGGTAGTATATCTTCAATATTTTTTAAGATATCATAAAAATTTAATAATTTTTATTTTCGCAGGGAAAGACTTTTTAGCAGAAAAATTCAAGAAAAGTTGCCAATAAATTGTAAAGTTATTGAGTTTTGTTTGCATTTTTCTACTGTGCAATGTATACAATTTTAATAATCGGTCCATATTTTACCCTAGCTCCCATATTAAGACCCAATGTCGAAAATGGCTTTATATATGTATATAACTTTTAAGAATATCGATGGCTTAACATAAAAAAGGCCTAACTCGATTTTTTATTACTTTACAGGAAAAGGAAAAAAGTTAATAAAATTCGTAAAACTTTAGATAAAACAAAAATTGTAATACAATTTAAAAAAAAGCAACACATTTTATTTAACATTTAAACAAAAATTTGTTGGATTTAAAATTTTACGGTTTTCATTAGGTTTTTTGCTTCCCCTGTAAAGTAACAAAAATCGAGTTAGGCCTTTAAAAATTAAGCCTTCGATATGTTTGCATGTTGGGAAAATTTTGTTAAAATTATATTAATAGAGCCCCTATGTTCCACTGGGAGTCAAGGACAACAGAAGAAGAAGAATATTAGTATTCTAGGATTCATAGGTTGAATTTGTCAAAGATTTAACCCAGAAGTTTGTGCAATCTATATAATTTAATTTTGCGATCTGCTTTAGAATCTTGTCTCCAAAAGGGTATTATTATGTTTTATATAACATTAGTATTTTTCTGATGCGACCAGAACCGGAATAATGAAAGCTTTTACATATTTGTCAAATTTTTGTTTCAGCTCAAGTTGGAAAAATTTTTAAATCTGTGCCTTTTATTGATTTATTTTATAAATACTTAATTACAACCAGTGATTCTTTCTAAATTAAATTAAATTTTAAATAACATTGTTTTTTTTTAAGTTTTACTGTAGTGTATTGCACTAAGCTCCCAATTTATTACAATTATTTATTACTGTAATAAATGTTTTTTTGATCAAAAAAATTAAAATTATTTTCATTATATTTTTCATTTTCACTGCACCTTATTGATAAATTGTATTCCATAATTATTTGGGTGGTATATCCTTAATAATTTTTATAATTTCTTGTTTAAAACTATTTAAATTAGATCTTATTTTAATATAAAATATTTTGTGCTTTAAGTTGACTTTGTTATTCGATTTTTTAGGCAATTTTTTCTTTTATAAAATATTTTAATTTTTTTCTAATTTGATTTAATATTTCAATTTAAACTTAAGAAACCGTTACGCGTTAACGTTTTTCTTTGAAAAAGAGACGATTTAAAATTTTATATTTTATTTTGTATCTAAAGGAACAACTTGCAACGACGAACTAAAGACACCAACTAATTTTAAATATCAGATCAATTCAGAAAAACTATCGTTCAAAAAATATATTGATGGATGGGTTTCGTTAAAACAAAAAAAAAAAGAAGAAATAAAATAAAAATACATGACAAATACAGAAACAAAAACAAACTTAACTAAAGTGACAACCACAAAGTACTAAAATCTCACACACATACTTACAAAGACAAAAACAGCAACAAAAATAACAACTAACAAGTACTTAATTACAAATACAACAAAAACTATTGAAAGACAATAAGAAAGAATATAGCCCTTAAAATAAGCCAAAACAGACACACATACATTTAGTATACACCAAGTGGTTGAACCAGCTCAAAATATACATACATATATATTGAAGTCCCTCCTACTCCCCTTTATCCTCTGGCTGGTCTTCTTTTTGACACATACATATTTACACACATACATACATACACTAAGAACAGCCTAAAGTATTGTACTTATCCTCCATTCACATAGAAAGTGTCATATAAATCAGTTTTTTAGTTTGTTTGTTGTTTTTGTTTTAGTTTTTATTACGTATTTTACTACCCCTTGTTCCAATGTATTCGTTCTTACACTCACTCACACACACATACATTCACTTACTACCCAAGATTACCAGAACAACAGAATTAACAACTTTTTATATACCCTTCACCACTATAGGTGGAAAGGGTATATTGGGTTTGTGCTGATGTTTGTAACGCATAGAAATATTGGTCTGAGACTAGAGATGGGTTTAGACCTGGGTATTTACCTAACGCTGGGTATTTACCTATTTATACCCACCTTCATACCCGTGTATTTATCTAATTTCGGGTAAATACTCATTTGAATAACAAATACTCGTTGTTACGTAGAGCAACAGAATTTTTAACATTTTCGAATTTTTCTGAGGTACCTCCTGCATTTGAATTCATTTACACAATGGCAAAGGCGCTAAATTATAAGGCCTGAAATGGTTTTTGGGCCAAAACTTTTGTTTGGATGAAATTTCTCCAGTAAATTAGTGGAAAGAAACTTGTGGAAGTACGCAATTAAGCAAATTAGATGTTCAATTTTAACAGCTCCCTGTACTTCAGCTGCTTCTGAACGTCCCCTTAGCACCCACAGCATCTTCTTTTAAATTTTTTTATTCTGATTTTTACCCACATTTTGGGTAAATACCGAAGTGCTTAGGTAAATACCTGGGTATTTACCTTTAAATACCCAATTTACCATTTGGGTATTTACCCTTGTCCCATCACTATAAAAAAACCGTGAAAATGAGAAACCGCGGTTTCGGTTTTAAAACACCCAAAACCGGCCGGTTTCGGTTCGGTTTTCGTTTTTTTAATAAAACTATTTCAGTTTAAATTTGTAGGAACATTTAGATAAATTCATTAAAACATATTATAACCCACCTTGTAACGACTACAACATACCATCCGAATAAATAATAAGTTATTACAGAAGTACTTATTTGTAATTAAGATGGTAATTTAAACTGAATGGCCCGGTTCAAATCCCACCAAGGGATAATTTTAAGAACTTAAATATTATCTTCTGTAAAAAAATTTGTAAAACTAACTCACGTTAATGAAAAAATACCATCATGAGTCAATTTTTATTATGTAGGGGATGTTGAATACCAAACACGATTCTAATTGGTCTTAACTTGGTAAGCCCAACTTATCTGGGTCATCCTTCATCTCAACTGTGGACACACACCTCCTCATGGTATCACCCGGGGAGCTAGTTTAACACCCATTAATATTGTGAGTTAACATGTTTCGAGAGTTGTCCCATAAGATCGATAAAAATGGGTTAGGATTACGGGCTAGTAACCCTCTCTTGAAAAAAAAATACAATGAAGAGGATAAAATTAGAATTGAAATGTCCCACTACCTAATGTTAGAGGAGGATGTCCGAAACTTCGATAGAAAGACCAAGTAGAGGAACATTTTTCAAAGCTTGGCCTATAAAATTGGAGAATATTCGCACAAGATCGAAATCCATGGAATTCTAAAATATGCTCGGACTTTGACCTTAACAGGTTGTAACATTTAAGTAAGTAAGAGTCAACCTTATGTTAGAACTTATACAAAAAAGAAGATTTAAATTGTTTAAGTTTAAAAATAATTTTAAAAAAGTTTTAAAATAATTACAAAAAATCGTATAAAAATATTTTTCCAAAAATTACAACAAAGCAAAAAAAGCAGGGAAAAACAAAGTTATTTTCACATGATTTTGGATCTAAAAATAAAAATTGTTTATATTAATTATAAGCTGCTAAGTTTTCAACAAATGAAGTAGCTCAGTGGAAGAGTCTCTGCCTAGCAGTCGGAGGGTCTGGGTTCGAGCCCCCATGGGATCATAAAAAAAATTTTGTATTTCGATTAAAAATATATGTTTTTAATAAAACAACAACAAAAAAGTTGTTGCTGTTGTTGTTGTTGCTTTCAAATTGCTTACACAAGTCATTACATTTCTGCAATTGGTAAGTACTTGCCTCCAATGACATCCCCATGTTAATGTAATGACTTAAACAGCGAATGAGTAAGTAGTTCGTGTTCAATAGTTTAACTGTTTAACTCATTATTTGGTAATGAAAAGTTTTACTGGGAATTTAATACTAAAATGCAGGAAAATAATTCAGGTTTTTTAAATATGAGGGATTTCTTAAATAAGTCTTGTTTCTTTTGGAGAAATTGCAAGCATTTCTAAACTCTCATGAATACTTTGTTTTAGAAGCAGAAATCTAAGAGTAAACTTAATTCACGATTATGATGCTTTTTAACGCTTGTCTGTAAAATATTATATCGAACTGACGAATTTTTGAAATACCGAACAGTTTTCCATACAGCCTCTAGGTTCAAATGTATATGGGCAATCGGTTTTAAATGAGTCAAAGTTCCATGTCGCCGTCTTTAAAATTGATTTTCAGATACAAATTTGCTACGATGTTTGTATCAAGTGAAATATTAAACTCTATTAGCGTTTGTCAAATGGTTCCTTGCGTTTGCTTGAAATTACACGTTCCTAAAATACGGCCCAGGTTATAAAATTTACCATGAGAATCGTGAATATTTACGTTCCCTTACACCTGTCCATTCGTCCATTGTAAACACCTTTTGCTTGTTTCATTCTTCTGCTTCATTAAATAGACAAATTACGTGCAAATTTATGATAAGCTAATGTTATTTCTGAATAATACCAACAAAAAAATATGAAAAATAAATAGCTAAAACCTCGGTTTTTTTCTACGGTTTTCGGTTTCGGTTTTGAGGCATAAAAAACCGAGGTTTCGGTTTCGGTTAAAACCGAACTGCAAACCCTAACTATCTGAGACCTACCTTTTAGTATACCAATCGACTTAGAATCACTCCCTGAGTTGTTTTAACGATGTCCGTCCGGCTGGCTGGCCGGATATCCATGCAAGCTTGTTATCACTCTACAGGTCGTAATTTTAAAGATGAAATTTGGCACAGGTTCATATTTTGGTCCAAGGACGATCCCTATACTTTTTGGGCGAAATCGGATTACTATTTCGGGTACCTCCCATAGGGATGCCTTCTCGGAAAAGAGTTTTTGGTCCTTTACAGCCACAAATTTAGTTGTATTTTAATAATATTCAGCACAAATATTGCTTATCATAACCTTAATCAGTGTTCCTAATTTTGTAGAAATCGGCCCATATTATAGATCTCGAAATTTTGAAAAAATAGCACATAGTATATGTATGTATGACTCTAAGACTTAAGGAAAACTTGTTTAATTGTTGGTCCATATTTGACCTTAGTAGTGAAGGGTCTTACTTGTTATACCCTTCACCACCATAGGTGGAAAGGGTATTATAAGTTTGTGCTGATGTATGTAACGCATGGAAACATTTGTCTTAGACCCACCTTTTAGTATACCAATAGGCTTGGAATCACTTTCTGAGTCGATTTAGCGATGTCCGTCCGTCCGTCTGGCTGGACGGCTGGCTGGCTGGACCCCCATGTAAACCTTGTAATCAAACTACAGGTCGCAATTCTAAAGATAATTTGATGAAATTTGGCACAGATCAATGGGACCATGGCTATTGAAATTCGTCAAAATCGGTCTATTATTTATGGTACCTCCCATAGGTCCCACTTCCCGGAATTGATATATTGGCCATAAATATCAATATTTGTTGATGAAATTTAAATCAAATACTGCTTATGTCAACTAAAATCACTGTACCAAATTTCGTTAAAATCGGTCCATATTTGACCATAGCTCCCATACAAACTTTTCTTTAAAAAAGCACTAAATGAGACAAAAATCACTGAAGATAATGGGAATTTTAAGTTTATTTTTTACATACATAATTTTTGTAACAACTGTAATTAATTTGCCAAATTTCGAGATAATCGGTCTACATTTGACCCTAGCTCTCATATAAGTCCAAATGTCGGAAGCAGCTTAAATATAAAAGTTTTGAGAAAATGTTTGTATGATGGCAAAATTTAGCAAATATTTGTCTTTATACAGTAAAAATAACACTTTTGACCTTAGTGGTGAAGGGTATCGTATAGTCGGGCTTGACCGACTATAGCACTTTCTTACTTGTTTTTTTTTGTCATTCAATATCACTCACTATTGGAAGACATCAGATACTGTCGGCAAGAGAATGAGTACGAAAAAAGTGGTAACCCGAAAAAATGAATGAAACATTTTTTTAAAAGTCAAACTGTCACAGAGACCACACTCACACCATTGAATCAATGTGACATGAGCAATAAACCACTTACCACTACTGATCACCCATCCGTCCAGGGATCTTCTTGTTTGCCGACAGCTCTTACGAATCCAACCGACACATTGAAACTGCTGTAAAAGTTTGTGAGAAGTCTAAACAATTTTAAAAAGCTTACGCTTCCTTTTTTCTTAATTCTTGAAGTGTGTTAGTAATATGGGCTTAAAAGACCTCCGATATTTTAGAGAAAACGCCTCAGCGGATTGGTTTCCAATGTTATTAAGCTGGGAATGAAAATGTTCGAGACAATGAAAAATATTTCGATTAAATTTAAGTAAAAAACTTGGTACAATTAGACGTGCCAACAGGCAGTCAGGTCCCGAGTGGAAGCTTTTAGTAACTGAAGTAATAACCAAAATTCATTTACTGATTTGTAACGAAAACAGGCGAATAGTACTCGTATATCTGCCAAAGTATTAAGAGGCAAAAAAGCTCCGTACGAGCAATGTCTTCGTGCTAAGATTCTTTCTGCTCCTCGGGGCAGTATGAGTTTCTGGTAGGGTTGCCAGTCAGGCTGGATTTGACTGGATTGTTCAGCTTTTTTAGTGCTTGTCCAATGTCAAGCTTAAATTAAATTTGTCCAGCTGAAAGGTGAAGAATTGAAATTTTTTGAATATTTTTAAAGAAAAAGTATTTTTATGAAAAAGAACGCAATAAAAACTTTTGCAAGACTGTATATTTTTCTTTTTCACTTAAGTGATTTGTGCATTGATTAATTGATTGCTTGATTAAGTTTATTTTATAATAAAATTACAATTTATGAAATTTACCCATTGTACTTATTTTACCTCAATGGCCTATATCAAAAACCTGTTGAGGTCAAAGGCCGAGCATATTTTAGAATTCCATGCCCTCAAATTCGTAGGTCAAGCCTTGAAAATTTTTCCTCTACTTGGCCTTTCCATCGAATTTTCGGACGTATTCTTTTACGAGTTCATTCCAAAGATTTTCCGTAGAATCTTCCTCTCAAAAACGCCAATAGCTTCCCCTGCTTGTGCCCATGATTCAATGATTCAATACCATATATTATACGGGTAGTATAAGCGTTTTGTAGAGCATAGTTTAAGTTCTTACAGAGAAAGCTTTATTTCTTATCTGCCTGCTTATGCTAAAATAGCATCTGTTGGCAAGTATGATTGTACGTTTGATTTCGAAACTTATGTTGTTATTTATGTTGACGGCGGTAACAGGTAAACAAAATCTTTTACAACTCGTAGCTATAGTTCTCAACGATCACATGTGGTCCAATTCTTGAGAATTGCCTGCTTGCAGAAACCAGCAGTTTTGCTTTGATTCATTGACAACTAGATCCATTTTATTAGATTCCCTTTCGATATTTGAAAACACGACAGTCAAATCGCGCAATGTGCGTCCTATGATATCAATGTGAGGAAAATTGCATCTCGAACGATTTCATTTTTTCTCGATATCCCTGCAGTTATTTACGGTATTCGCAATTCGGTTTGTCATCGATGCAAATTATTAAAATTATTAATGTCCAGCTAATTTTTGGGTTGTCAAGCTTTTCTTTTCCTTATGTCCAGCTTTTTCAGGATTTGTGTCTGGCAACCCTAGTTTATGGTCATTTAAACGAGCTAAGAATAATGATATCTTTACATAAACAACATAAAAGTCTCCAAGTCAAGATGTCATTTCAGTAGTGGTCTTAGAGTAAAGCGGTTCGATACTTGCACTTTATTTATTAATTTGTAACATACTTACAACCCTACTAGGCAACTTTTAATTGAATTCGTACGATCTTCGGAAGACCTGCTGGCCTTTCTAACGGCAAAATGGTGTCATCCAATGCAGTGTTTTGGCGAAAGCAAAGTTGTGGCTCTGGATATTTCCAAGGCGTTTGATAAAGTGTGTCACGAAGTATTTTTATAAAAAACTTTTTGTTTTTGGTGTCGCTAATAGCTTTCCTAGATTTATTTATTTATTTATTTATTTATTTATTTGTTCATTAGTCTATGGATACAATATTATCCTTACAGACTACTTAATATAAAAAAGAGTACAATATTATCCTTACCAACTAATTAATATAAAAAGAATACAAAAAAGGGGTATAACAAAGTTAAAGTATATTATTTAAGATTATTTTAAAGTCATTATTAGGTATACTTATGTCCAAAAAATCACTAAAATCATTAAATAATCTCATTGATCTAGTCAGCGGTTCATTTAATGCATATTCAGTATTGTGAAAGTCAATATAAAACAAATTTCCTCTAAGTCTGAGAGATCTAGAAGGAACATAGAATTTAATTGATTCAAGTAGAGCTGGACAGTCAATAACTCCACAAACAATATTATTCAAAAAGTTTAAAGAAAGATTTATATCGAGCTTGCTCAGAGGTCGCACAATAAAAGTTGTTATAGATACGATCTCATCAAACGAGTTAATATTAATTCTGGGGAACAGCAAGGCGTACTTTCTCCTACTCTTTTCTTATTTTAGCAAACAACCTTTACGTCAAACTGTTAAAGCTCATCCCACCCACGCACAGTAGGAAATTATGGCCAAAACCCCCAAAGTTGTTTTTAATTTCTTTTAATAAATTTTGATGTCAGATTAGAGCTGACATTTCAAAACATGTAATCCCAAATTTTTACCATTCTGCATTGTCTACTAAGACTAATAATTCCTCAAAGTTTGAATATTTATTTTTATGTTCTTAAAAAAAATTACTGTATATTTGAACCTATAAATAAAATTCGGATAATATTGGAAAAAGTGTGAAATTTTTAGTTATTTTCTTTTTTGGTTTGAAAAGGAGATACCTTGTACTAATTAACCGCGCCAGTTTCGATATTTTTTGACCTACGCTTTATGTAGAATTTTGGCAGTTAAAACAACTATAATTTTTTATTTTTTTTTAATTTTAAATACAAAGTTTAACAGACCGCCAATTTTTTTTAGAGATTTTAAGAGGTTGTAGCACAACTGCTTCGTATAGCTCTATGAATTTCCTATCCATTTGCATCCAATTTTAAGAGTTATAACGTTTTTAGTGACACCCCTTTTTCGCAATTTTATGCAATTTATCGCAAAAAAATCACTACTTGAAGTGAAATTTAGGCATGATGTAATATTTTTATGCCATTTCTTTAGTTTTCTTTCCAATTTAATGCAAAAATTATATATAAACATAAAAAAACAACAAAATTTTTAATTTTAAGTGACCTTTATATAGTCTATTTAAGTGTACAGGTAGTGGTCACATAATTGTAGTCCAGTTTTAAGTGACCACAGCTTTTACATTTTCTTAAAAAAACTATTTCAGTTTAGCTAAAGGTATATTATTTACATACACAGAAAATTTCAAGAAAAAAAGTTAAGAAATGACCAAGTTATTGAGTTTTGGCCGTATTTTCCCACTGTGCCACGCTACAGAGAAAATAAGTTTTTCTGCCGTACAGTTCGTATGTGGAATTAGTTTTTCATTAAGAAATTAGTAATCGTCGACCTATAGCGCTTGACAGTGATGGCAACGTCGTACTCAAATATTAAGTTTTTCGGGATCTTGATGCATTGGTATCGCCCCAAATTTGTTAAAAATGTTATAAATTTAGTGGCAAATTTCGATCAAAATTAACAAAAATAGTTATTTTTAAGAATGGTTTTATTGTTTCATTAAAAATATTTTATTTAACCCTTAACAGACATGGGGACTAAAATGACCCAACATTTTTTTTGAAAATTTAAATGTTTGGTTTATTTTAGGGATTAACTTTTTTTAATTCTGTTGTCATCACTTAAGCTGTAAAACAATTTTGGGGGTTTCCCTTCATAAATTTTCGAAAAAATATGGGTCATTTTAGTTCCCATGTCTGTTAAGGGTCATATGGTTTATATTTTTGGATTTTATTACAACATCTGTCTATTTTAACATGCGGATCAAAAATTTTGAAATTTTGAATATTTTTTTAACAAAATTTTCTAAAACTTAAAAAGTGAGTTTTAAAACGGTCCTTAAAAAAAGTACCATTTTCCAGTATAAAAAAAAACTATGTAAATTTAATTATATTTTAATAAATTTAAACTAATTAGTACTTATAAGTCTTTAGATGATAAGGAAAGTCTTACTTTGTAATTTCTGTACTCCAAAAATAATTTTTTTGCTGCATATCCTTAGGCGTGTTGAAATGACGCGAATTTTCTGGGGCAAATTGAAATAACTTAAAAACTACTGCATGTATTTTTAGTTTTTATAACTCTAATTAGAGCTGATTTAGTTGTTTTCTACATCCAATTATTAATTTTGCTAAAACATATCTTAATTGGTTGAAATTGACCAAAAACCCCAAAAAGTCCCATTTTTTCCTAGAAATAAATGTTCTGTGCGCCACCTTAGAACATTGACCTAGGAAGACAAAATTTTTTTTCTGAGCTTCTTAGGACGTAGAGCATCGATTTTTAACCCAGGCGTATCGAATTTCAATAAAAGTTGTTTTTCGCTCCATCCTACTATGCACATCGAAGGCTAGATATCAACATAACTCGAAAAGCGCTTCGATGAAATCCACAAACGTGGAGAAAGTCAATTGATGAGAAGTTGCAAGCTTTAAACTATTCGTGGAATGACGTATTCCTAACATCTCGCAATAGAGTACGATATAAGAGTATGTTTGAGCCCTATGCTCCACTGGGAGTCAGGGATATCAAAAGAAGCAGTATTTTTTAGTATGAAACTTTGTAACGAAAGTTTTCTCCCATACCGTTAAATAAGATGAAGAAGATGTCTCAAAAACCCGTTATATTGTATTCTTCCAGCGGAGTATAAGGCCTCAACCATCCTTTTATATCGAACTCTATTGCGAGATGTTAGGCATACATCATTTCATCAATAGTTTACTGCTTGTAACTCCGCAATAATTGACCTTTTCCACGTCCACACGAAGGTCGCTTCCTTGTGGATTCCAACGAGGCACTTGTCGAGCAATGTTGGTATTTCGCCTTCGAATTCGATTTGGTTTGTAGCTTTTAGTAGATCTTTATTTCTTATGCGATTTGGTCACCATATATTAAGGATTTGCCGCAAATCTGCAAAGGTTTGTAGGCGCTTATCGATGGTATTTGTGCGTTTCTAAGTTTCGCAGCCGTAATACAAGATGGACTTGACATTCGAGTTATATATTCGTAACTTAGTTGTTCTTGATATTTGCCAAGATTTCCAAATAGCTCGAATGCCAAATGCAGATTTTGCCTTATTAATAGGCGATTCATAATTCTCGTCGGAGCCACCTTTTTTTTTTGTTTAAAGGTAAATACACATCCAATAACCTCGTTATCCACATTGATGTGTGGCGACGGTGTTTGCGCCATACCCTCCAGGCATAATCTTTGTCTTGGAAATATTGATTTCTAGCCCAGCGGCCCGAGATTCAACAGTAATAGCGCTAGTGTTTTCTTGAAGGTGACCTGGGCTTTGGCTTAGAAGACATACGTCATCGGCGTATTCCAAGTCCTCGAGTTGTTTAAAGGGCGTCCATTGGATACCACGTCTACCATTCAGTGCCGGGCGCATTATAAATTTCGATGACAAGGATAAAAAGTATAGATGACAAGATACATCCTTGTTTTACTCCAGTAGTAACTTCGAGCGGATTAGACAATTAACCTTTATGTAGAACCCGGCATTTAAAGTCCACGTGCATTGCCCGAATTAAGTTCAGAATTTTCGTTGGCATGTTACGATTATCTAAAATTCTCCATAGATAGCTCCTGTTGACACTGTCTTCATAAAGTCGATAAACACTAGGTAAATTATATTTTATTGTATTACTTATTAATTTTTTCCTTCTGCAATTTGGCTTCTTTTTGTTCGACAGTTTTGTGTACTTAGAAATCTGTATATGATTTATATTCCTTAGATCTTTTAAATTCCGAAAGATCTACGATTTAGAATATCATAAACGATAGTTAGATAGTTCAAGGCATTAATAAAGAATGTAAAAGGTATCCACTTCTTTCTTATTGCTTCCTCATTAGCATTATTTTTGTTTTATTTTAAACATTACCTTAAGTTGCTATACCCAAATGGGTTAAATATTGGCAACAATGTTTAAATGTACAATTTTTGTTGTTGTATTGTTTTCTGGACTAGTTTTATCTTGCTTTTGTCCACCAAAATTCTTAACCCTATGTCCAATAGTTCAAAACATTTATTTGTGCCAGTCGTCTACTAAAGTTAACAAAGAATCTTATACAAATATATATAAGGGCACTTTTTAAATATATGGGTGATTCCATAACAAATATAACTTTTGGTCATCAATACATTAAAAAGTAGTGGGTACATTGAAATAATCATTCCGTTTTCGTAATTTCCATAATAAAGAGTGCTCTAAATAAAATTTGTAGTTGGATTTTCTTAAATAAAAATCAAACCTTTTAATATAAAAACTCTACAAAATACGCAAATATAATGACATATTATACAAAATCATTTAGCATTAAAATGTTTAATTAGTACTCGGGTTTTGCAAAATTATCGACTTTTTTCGGAAACCCTCCCATTAAAGATTTTACAGTTGCTTCTGATACCTTTTTCCACCTGCGCCTAAAATCGGACATGTTCTTGGAAATCTTTCCTGTGTTCTTCAATTCCTTTTTTACCAGAGCCCAATACCTTTCCACAGGCCGAAGTTCTGGACAGTTAGGTGGATTTGCCTCTCGTGGTACAAAAATTATATTATTCTTTGAGTACCACTCAAGTGCCTTTTTTCCATAATGGCATGATGCCAAATCGGGCCAAAAAAATGTAGTCACTCTGTGCTCTCTTAAAAAGGGTAACAACCGTTTTTGTAGGCACTCCTTTATATAAATTTCTGTGTTTATTGTGCCAGATGCCACAAATACTTTACTTCTTTTGCCACAACTGCAAATAGCTTGCCACACGAGAAACTTCTTAGGAAATTTTGTTTGTTTTTTTTGTTCGAAACTCTTGCCGAACATTGCCCCGTTTATCAGCAACATAAAAATCTTAACCAGGAAGTTGAGAAAAGTCTGCCAGTACATATGTTTCATCATCCATCACACAACAGGTGTATTTTTTTATAAAATCAGACTTCAATTTTTTCGCTCGTTTTTTTGCTTCTAAGTTTTTTATAGCATTGCGATCTGGAACCTTTTGGACTTTGTATGTCTTCAGTCCAGCATAAGCTTTGACTCTATGTGCAAAATTCGTAGAACATTTCACCGTACGAGCTGCTTTTCTTAAAGAAGTGTTAGGCGCTCTTCGAAAGTGTCGCTCGACTTCTTTTGCCTTACCAATATCTGTAGGACCTTTTTTTCTCCCTGATCCAGGTTTTCTTTCAATGCTCAGGTCTTCCTTATACCGTCTGATGGCATTAGAAACCGTTCGAGGGTCAACTTTCAAATTTTTATTTATTTTTTTAAAAGTTTTTTTTGAAAAGTTTTAATTATATTTTCACGAACATTTTTTTCGCAGTCCATTTTGATTGAAATAACTATTGAAAATGAATAATTTCTAAAATAATAGTATCTGACATATCTATAGAAACTAACTTGATCAAAAAATAAATTATTTCTTGCACTATGGATAAATTTTGTCTAAAATAGTAAATGCATATTTTTTTTAGAACACTCTTTATTGGCTCAAAAAGGAGATATCCTGGATCCTTATAATATTACATATTTATATTTTGGCTTCTTTTTTTCCCATATTTTACAACACAGTCGCGCCGATCCTTCAACATCACATAAAAGCATCTCCTCTGAGACATT
This sequence comes from Stomorhina lunata, assembly GCA_933228675.1. Taxonomy (NCBI): domain Eukaryota; kingdom Metazoa; phylum Arthropoda; class Insecta; order Diptera; family Rhiniidae; genus Stomorhina; species Stomorhina lunata. The sequence continues at coordinate 157,118,663 of OW121740.1, read as the reverse complement.
GTCATTGCCCGGGGCCTTGTTGCGTTTAAGGCATTTAATAGCGTTTTTCACTCATTATATTGATGGTGGATGGCTTTAGAAGCTAGGGCAACAAAATTTGGTAAGAATATTGCTCATTTTTTGAAAAAGTTTGATATTGAAATTCGGCCAAATCGCTTCACATTTGACTATATTTTGCATATAAACTTCTTACTGAAGCAGTTTAAATACCAATACTGTATCCCAGCCATTATAGGGCAATAAAATTTGGAACGAATATTCCTCATTTCTTACTTAATATTAAAATTTAAGTGAAGTCGGTTAACATTTGACTACAGAAATAAAGTATATAGGGAACAAAATTGTAATTTTAGAAATTTTTATGATATTAATAAAATTTTATAGTGAGCTTATGAGATCCGGCAAAGCTGAATATTACCTCGTACTTTTTGTATTTGGATTAGTTTAAGGCAACTTATGAATTGTAATCAGGGACCGAAAATAACTGTTATTTTTGAATTTTTTATTAATAAAAGCAACCGCAAGGAAATGTCGAGGAATAAAACTAAGTATACCATTTTGATAGTCTAGGACCAAATTTTCATAAAATGCGATGATTAAAAAAAAAAACAAAAATAACAGTTATTTTTAACTTTTATTTTTTTCGAGCAATAATAAAAGTTATTTTTAAACTTTTATTTTTTCGAGCAAAATTAACAGTTATTTTTAACTTTTATTAGTTCGATCATGAATCAAAGTTATTTTGTGACTTTTATTTTTTCGAGCAGAAATAAAAGTTATTTTTTGACTTTTATTTTTTCGAGCAGAAATAAAAGTTATTTTTGTAGTTCAATAATTTCAATAATAATGATTGCGAAACCCAACTCCAATTATTTTTGAGCATATGGAAATTATTTTCACTGAAAAATTATTTTTGTTTGAAAAAAATTTTCAATAAATTTATCATGAATTTAAACAAAAATAACTTCTGCTCGAAAAAATAAAAGTCAAAAAATAACTTTTATTCATGCTCGAAATAATAAAAGTCAAAAATAACTGTTATTTTTGCTCGAAAAAATAAAAGTTAAAAAATAACTTTTGTTTTTGCTTGAAAAAATAAAAGTCAAAAATAACTGTTATTTTTTTTATCGAAAAAATGAAAGTCAAAAAATAACTTTTATTTTCTGACTTTTACGATAAAGGTTATAACAGTTACTAGGGTGTTCATTTTACTCGACTATTAATTGTTTAAGTAATGAAATAACTTGAAAATGGGGTTTTTTATTTACTCGGAAAATCGATTAATCGTTAAAAATTACTCGAGTTAATCGAGTAAAAAATTCATCTTAAAATTACTCGAGTAAGATTTTTTTTGCAAGCTTTATATACATATGTATATATTTTTAATACAACAATTTTTTTAATAAAATTATAGTGTTTTATTAACAAAAAAGTTTGACAATTCGCAATTAAAAAAAAAAAATAGTTTTTTTAACAAATTAACATTTTGTCACCCTAAATATTTTAAGTGAATTTATTAACTTCCATATATAAAAAGCAATCTTTCGATTTCATAAATCCTGAGTTTGATCTAATAGATAAGTAGGCTCTACGACTATCTTTTACCTATGTTTACAATGGGATCTACAACTGGACTAAAGTAGGATCTACGATTACATTGCGTCCTTTAACTGAACTATAGTAGGACGTACTGTTACTATAGTAGGACCTACGATTACACAGGGATCTTTAACTAAACTATAGTAGTATCTACGAATACATTGGAGACTTCAACTGGACCATAGTAGGTTTTACTATTGCAATGGTACCTTCAACTAATCTATAACAGGAGCTACCATTACATTAGGACCTTTATATAAACAATAGTAGAAATTACGATTATACGACTAACGATTATTACATTGGACACCACAACAGTTCTATGGTAGACTAGGTTATTTATATCTGAAATTATATTTGGCCAACGTTTTGTAACAGTTAACAGTTTAGAAATACGCTGAGACAAATTTTAGTCATTTTATTTTAAAAAAATACTTACAAAATTATTGAAATAATTTTACTCGAGTAACTCGATTACTCGTGGAAAATTACTCAAATAAATCTCTATTTGAAATTAGCCATTTTATTTTACTCGAGCGATTAATCGATTTTATTTTTCCGATTAATCGAGCAAACATAACTCGAGTAAACACCCTAACAGTTACGGTCCCCGATTGTAATAGTAATGGGTGTTTTTTTTTAGAGGTATAGAACTTCGAATTGAAATAAAACACAAGAAAATCGTTTTAATGTCCATCAATTTGGCTTTATTGGAAGGATAATTTTATGCCATTAATGTTTAAATATGATTTCGGGCATGTGGCCGCCGCGGCTGGCTCGAATAAAGCCAATTCTACAGGTCCAATTTTCAACTACTTTTTCGAGCATATGGGGCCGTATGTTGGCAATAACGCCACGAATGTTGGCTTCCAAGTCCCCTAACGTTTCTGGTTTGTTGGCGTAGACGAGCGACTTCACATATCCCCAAACAAAATAATCCAGTGGTGTCAAATCGCACGATCTTGGTGGCCAATTGACAGGTCCATTCCGCGAAATTATACGCTCATCGAATGTTTCCTTCAATAAATCAATTGTGACGTGCGCTGTGTGGCATGTAGCGCCGTCTTGTTGGAACCACAACTCATCCACATTCATGCCATCCAATTGGGGAACAAAATGGTCGGTTATCATGGCTCTATACCGGTCTCCATTTATGGTAACTGACTCTCCAGCATTATTTCGGAAGAAGTATGGCCCAATGACTCCACCAGCCCATAGAGCACACCAAACAGTCAGTTTTTGTGGATGTAATAGCGTCTCAAGGGTCTCATGTGGATTCTCTTCACTCCAAATGCGGCAATTTTGCTTGTTGACGTAGCCATTCAACCAAAAATGAGCCTCATCACTGAACAAAATTTTGCGATGAAAATCAGCATCGAGATCAATCTCATATTCGGCCCATACACCAAAATCACGACGCATTGCATGGTCTCGCGGCTTTAATTCTTGCACAAGCTGGATCTTGTAAGGTCGCAAGCCAAGATCTTTGCGCAAAATCTTCCATAAAGTTGATGGACAAAGCTCCAATTGCTGTGCACGGTGGCGAATCGATTCATTCGGGTCCTCTTCAACACTTTGCTCTACAGCGGCAATTGTTTCTTCGGTGCGCACTGTTCGACGTCGCTGCGGATGCGTATTATCACATAGAGTAAACGTAGTGCGAAAACGATCCATGGTTAACCGAATTAATTGCTCTGATGGACGATTATGTCGACCATAAAATGGACGGAGCTTGCGGTAAACTTCGCGAACTGAACCATTATTTTCGAAATAAATTTGCACGATTTGCAAGCGTTGTTCTTTTGTCAACCTGTTCATGATGAAATGGCAAACCAAACTAAATATTAATCACTTGACAGCTGACAAAATGGCCGCCAGTTAAAAAAGTGATGCCAACTTAGAGTTCTATACCTCAATAAAAACACCCGTTAGAATGTTTAGATATTTTTACAATGTGATACAATGCTAATAAATTTGGTTTTTATTTAATATGAAATCTCCCATATATGAACTTATTCTTACGTAGTTATGGTGACAATCCTCTTTGACTACCTCCATACTCAAACTCACACTCGTATAAAAATTAATTTCTTCTTCTTAACCAATGAATAACGTCTACCATTTCAATTCCGTCCGCTTTTAAAAATACAAAAAATTTAAGACAAATGTGTACTCGTATGCTATGGATGTGGACGGACGGATGGATGGAATGGAATAGAATGATGGAGATGGTTGAATGAATGTGTCGCTTTATTTGTTGTTAAAAATTTTATGTATTTTTGCTTCTGTTGTTTTCTACCTTAACTACATATGTTTTGTCTTTTGAGCTTCTTTGTCTTTGTTTCGACGCTTCCATTTCCATTTGTACTTAGTTCCATACATCCACTCCTCCATTGTACGGAATATGTCGTTGCTTTGCATTTTTCTTCATTTTGCATTGGAAATGAATATGTGCACATTTATTCCTCTTGGCAGCCAAATGTTCATTCAATTGTAATCAGCCACAAAAATTATAAATCTCTGTAGTTTTCATTAGTGTGTAAAGTTTTTTTTTTCAATTTTTTTTTGCATGATATTCGATATTGTATTTGTGGTGAAATTGGTTAAAATTATGAAATATTTTTTTTTTTTTTTAAGAAAAAAAAAAACTGGAAGTTTATTAGCAAACATATTTGAATGTTGGCAATAAGTTTAAGAATACATTTGTATTCTCTGCATAATTTACTTATTTTAGAATCTTAACTATTTAGTTCAGTTTGCATACTTTTCTATATTACTAGTAAGACCCGTCTAACCTTGTTAGTCCAATAAATATTTTTGTTTACGAACAATTTCATATAAAGAGTGCTCTAAATAAAATTTGTAGTTGGATTTTCTTAAATAAAAATCAAACCTTTTAATATAAAAACTCTACAAAATACGCAAATATAATGACATATTATACAAAATCATTTAGCATTAAAATGTTTACTTAGTACTCGGGTTTTGCAAAATTATCGACTTTTTTCGGAAACCCTCCCATTAAAGATTTTACAGTTGCTTCTGATACCTTTTTGGAGCATGTGTTCCAACTGCGCTTAAAATCAATTCCTTTTTTACCAGAGCCCAATACCTTTCCACAGGCCGAAGTTCTGGACAGTTGGGTGGATTTGCCTCTCGTGGTACAAAAATGACATTATTCTTTGAGTACCACTCAAGTGCCTTTTTTCCATAATGGCATGATGCCAAATCGGGCCAAAAAAATGTAGTCACTCTGTGCTCTCTTAAAAAGGGTAACAACCGTTTTTGTAGGCACTCCTTTATATAAATTTCTGTGTTTATTGTGCCAGATGCCACAAATACTTTACTTCTTTTGCCACAACTGCAAATAGCTTGCCACACGAGAAACTTCTTAGGGAATTTTGTTTGTTTTTTTGTGCGAAACTCTTGCCGAACATTGCCCCGTTTATCAGCAACATAAAAATCTTGACCAGGAAGTTGAGAAAAGTCTGCCAGTACATATGTTTCATCATCCATCACACAACAGGTGTATTTTTTTTTTTAATCAGACTTCAATTTTTTCGCTCGTTTTTTTGCTTCTAAGTTCTTTATAGCATTGCGATCTGGAACCTTTTGGACTTTGTATGTCTTCAGTCCAGCATAAGCTTTGACTCTATGTGCAAAATTCGTAGAACATTTCACCGTACGAGCTGCTTTTCTTAAAGAAGAGTTAGGCGCTCTTCGAAAGAGTCGCTCGACTTCTTTTGCCTTACCAATATCTGTAGGACCTTTTTTCCTCCCTGATCCAGGTTTTCTTTCAATGCTCAGGTCTTCCTTATACCGTCTGATGGCATTAGAAACCGTTCGAGGGTCAACTTTCAAATTTTTAGCTATTTTTTTAAAAGTCCATGACGGATTTTTTTGAAAAGTTTTAATTATATTTTCATGAACTTTTTTTTCGCAGTCCATTTTGATTGAAATAACTATTGAAAATTAATAATTTCTAAAATAATAATATCTGACATATCTATAGAAACTAACTTGATCAAAAAATAAATTATTTCTTGCACTATGGATAAATTTTGTCTAAAATAGTAAATGCATATTTTTTTAGAACACTCTTAACAGTAACTCAAATTACTGTCCCAATGATTTTAAGTTCTTTACGAATATTAGTGTAGCAGCAAAGTTGTTGGCTCAATCTCTCTGATATTTGGTATTATTGTATATTGGATTCGTGTTGACAACTATAATCAAAAACATCATTGTGATACTTACCGTTAATAAAAAATAAAAAAAAACAAATTTTTATTGGGACGGTTTTTTGACTTTAGATTTATTTACATAAATTTTTAATAAAATATTTTGTATAGCCTTTATTCGCAGTAATTAAGGCTTCTTACGACGCGGTATACTCTCTACTAAATGTTTACAATCATTTGGAGCAATGCCGTTCTAAGCTTCCACCACATCTGCCCTCAGTTCATCTAAATTACAGGGTTTTCCGACAACACCTCTCTTAGAAACGCCACAGAGGTGCGAGATGGGGTTATATCGGGTGACTGGGGTGGCCAGTCAAGGACTTTGTACCCTTTTTGCAAACCCTAGACCATTATAGTGCCACCGTCAAACTTAAGAGGTTTTCTCGCATCTTGCTTCCTGGACTCTGAGTTGGTCTTATGTCTTTCTTCCTGGACTCTGGAGGACTTTTCAAAGATTATTTGGTCAGATAAGACAAAAATTAGTCGTCCTGGGTCGGATGTGAGAGAATGTCGTTCTCAAGAGCCAGGAAAGGAATTACAACCAAAGGACCTAAGACTACCTATAAAGCTTGGCAGTAACTCTATAATGATATTGTTGCAACGATGACTGCGTGGTGCTAGGTCAATGCTTTAGCCACCAATTTTCCCGTTCTCTGCGAAAATTTTGGATTCTTGAAGGAAAATGTCATTTTTTAACTGGACAATGACCTCAAAAACACCGCTAAACTAACACAACTAACACACGTCGAATAGAAGGCGTTATGAAGGCTATGCAAAATATTAAATTAAAAAAATATGTAAATAAATCTAAAGTCAAAAAACCGTCCCAATTCTATAGAAAATTTTTCGGTTTAAAAAAATTTTCTATAGAAAATTTTTCGGTTTAAAAAAATTTTTCTATAGAAAATTTTTCGGTTTAAAAAATTTTTCTATAGAAAATTTTTCGGTTTAAAATATTTTTCTATAGAAAATTTTTCGGTTTAAAAAATTTTTCTATAGGAAATTTTTCGGTTTAAAAAATTTTTCTATAGAAAATTTTTCGGTTTAAAAAATTTTTCTATGGAAAATTTTTCGGTTTAAAAAATTTTTCTATAGAAAATTTTTCGCTGTAAAAAATTTTTCTATAGAAATTTTTTCGGTTTAAAAAATGTTTCTATAGAAAATTTTCGGTTTAAAAAATGTTTCTATAGAGAATTTTTGTTATCAAAAATTTTTCTATGGGATTTTTTTTTTTTTGGATTTTGTTTTAATTATTTTTTATTAACGGTAAGTATCACAATGATGTTTTTTAATTATAGTTGTCAACACGAGTCCAATATATAATAATTGAGCCAACAACTTTGTTGTTACACTCATATTCGTAAACACCTTGAAAAGTATTAATACAAAAGTGCATATCTTTGCAACAACGCCCTCTATCGATTTGTTCTTGAATCATAATCCTGTGTTGAACCTTTTAGAATAATTCGCCCCTGATTCGATCAGTAACATACAGTAAATAACTTTTTTTTATATAAAGAATGTATCTACTTAGTTTAAACAATAATTGTTAGGAAAATTCTTGTCACTACTCAAACGAAAGGTTAAGAGATTAATTTACAATCAGTTGTCATAAATTTTTAACATTTTTTCTTTATTTATCGGATATATTCTTGTCATAGAATATCACACTGTTCTCATATTCATTTTTATTTAGAAATTATTAGAAATTTATTTGTGATTATCGATCAAATGTCTTTTTAATTCGAAAGAAAATTTAACTATGCCGGTAGGTATCGATTTATTACAGATGAATCAGCGTCAGATAGTCTTGTTGTTTTTACAAATAAAAAATTAAATAACTTAAACTAATAAACAAAAATGCTTACAAATCTAGAAATATAAAATCGGTCTATACTTGACCCTAGTTCCCATAAAGAGTGTTCTAAAAAAAATATGCATTTACTATTTTAGACAAAATTTATCCAGTGCAAGAAATAATTTATTTTTTGATCAAGTTAGTTTCTATAGATATGTCAGATACTATTATTTTAGAAATTATTCATTTTCAATAGTTATTTCAATCAAAATGGACTGCGACAAAAATGTTCGTGAAAATATAATTAAAACTTTTCAAAAAAATCCGTCATGGACTTTTAAAAAAATAAATAAAAATTTGAAAGTTGACCCTCGAACGGTTTCTAATGCCATCAGACGGTATAAGGAAAACCCGAGCATTGAAAGAAAACCTGGATCAGGGAGGAAAAAAGGTCCTACAGATATTGGTAAGGCAAAAGAAGTCGAGCGACTCTTTCGAAGAGCGCCTAACACTTCTTTAAGAAAAGCAGCTCGTACGGTGAAATGTTCTACGAATTTTGCACATAGAGTCAAAGCTTATGCTGGATTGAAGACATACAAAGTCCAAAAGGTTCCAGATCGCAATGCTATAAAGAACTTAGAAGCAAAAAAACGAGCGAAAAAATTGAAGTCTGATTTTATAAAAAAATACACCTGTTGTGTGATGGATGATGAAACATACGTACTGGCAGACTTTTCTCAACTTCCTGGTCAAGATTTTTATGTTGCTGATAAACGGGGCAATGTTCGGCAAGAGTTTCGCACAAGAAAACAAACAAAATTCCCTAAGAAGTTTCTCGTGTGGCAAGCTATTTGCAGTTGTGGCAAAAGAAGTAAAGTATTTGTGGCATCTGGCACAATAAACACAGAAATTTATATAAAGGAGTGCCTACAAAAACGGTTGTTACCCTTTTTAAGAGAGCACAGAGTGACTACATTTTCTTGGCACGATTTGGCATCATGCCATTATGGAAAAAAGGCACTTGAGTGGTACTCAAAGAATAATGTCATTTTTGTACCACGATAGGCAAATCCACCCAACTGTCCAGAACTTCGGCCTGTGGAAAGGTATTGGGCTCTGGTAAAAAAGGAATTGAAGAACACAGGAAAGATTTCCAAGAACATGTCCGATTTTAAGCGCAGGTGGAACACATGCTCCAAAAAGATATCAGAAGCAACTGTAAAATCTTTAATGGGAGGGTTTCCGAAAAAAGTCGATAATTTTGCAAAACCCGAGTACTAATTAAACATTTTAATGCTAAATGATTTTGTATAATATGTCATTATATTTGCGTATTTTGTAGAGTTTTTATATTAAAAAGTTTGATTTTTATTTAAGAAAATCCAACTACAAATTTTATTTAGAGCACTCTTTATAAAGACCCTTTGCGGGAAGTGTCATAAATATACTTTAATCTCAAGAAATTGTTGCTGTGTTAACAAAATTTTCCACTTTAAAATTCTTTGTCTTAATTTTCAATGGGAAGAAATTCTAATTTACAGCAATTTGGGTAACTTGCCAATGGTTCCATGGGTTTGCCCAATTTATAACCTTCCGGAGCCTCTACATTGCCGCATCTAAAGATAGAAATTTACATAAAATTGTTAAGAAACATTAAAAATTTCCTTATAAATTTTTACTTACGTTTGAAATTGAACTATTCCATGTTTCTCACATATCATACGGCCACAATTTGAGAAGGGATCTTTCGCCTCATCGCCATACGACATGATGACATCGCCAACAACACATTTTTCGGGGTGTTCTGAAATTATACAATATTTATGTTAATAGATGTTAAGTTGCAGGGATGTTAAGTTGAATGATTAGGGCTATCTGATTTACTCGAAAGATCAACAGATGAAACTGTAATAAGATTATGATTCAAAATTGCTGTCAGCCAATCCAACAGAATTCTCCAAAATAAACAATATTTACAATAAGTTTGATACGTTACTATCAACATCCCAAGAAAAACAGCTGCAATGAAACGGCTAAAATCTGGAAAGTCGGCACGTCCTGTATGTTCTGGATATCTTAAAATATCTCGACTATCACCAAACTCTATGTATTTAATGCTAATGTTAAATCTGTGGTTGGTTTGAAGACATGGAATATTTCGAGTCAAGAAATGAGCAGATTACAAGCATTTTTTAATCTGTGCCTTATGTAATTTTAAACCAAGATCTATGGCTGCGCATTGATGAAGAAGCGTTACATATACCAAGAAAGCTAGGACTAAGAAAGCCAGCTACTGATATAAATCGTCAAGCTATCTAATATAGTTCCCAAGGTTGCAGAAGTTTTGCCAGGCTGTTTGCTGGTCTTGCAGACCTTCTGGAGGCGCCAACCTGATAACGAGTTGCTTGAGTTTGAAGTATCATGAAACGAAATGAACATCATGACTACTTAAATCGAAATTTATACTCACTTGTATCTTCAAAGACTCCTCTAGATACTCCCGCCTTATTAGCAATAATAAGACCACAAATAAGATTTATTAGCAGTAGAAATTTCATTGTTCTTTGGAAACCAGATGCTAGTCTGAGACTGAACAATTGTTTATTAATTGATTGTTAATTTTTAATTTAAAAACCTCTTTTGCGATAAGAACTTTTTTAATCTATTCTGAGTAGAGCGGTAAAATTTCAATTGATTAATCGAAAACCTCAAGCGAAAGAGAGAATGTGGGATTTCCTTTCAATACGTAAAGATCGTCCTAACATTTTCTTAAACTGCTCTCACAGATTCGTACTTTACGCTTACAGATCGCCTGATCTTTGGAACTTGTTGATAACCTTTAAACCAGCCAAGGGCGAACAAATTATTTGCTGTTACAAGTTATAGGTGAAAAAATTCAACCGAAAATTGTAAAGAGCATAAATATACTTGTACGCTCCAATTTTTTTACAATCTCTCCACAAAAAATTCAATCGTTCGCTCTAAATGATTGGAAGCAGAAACACACAACTGAGTCTCTTCAATTTTCTCTACTGCTACCAGAGAAATCGAAAATTGTGCATATATGTTAGTGCCATTCACCGATTTTAACCAATTTTTGCCAATGGACAGCGTTTTTCTATGGGAGTGCTTAATCTTAAAATGATAATGTGCTCTGAGAATTGTATTTGATGTATCCCAGCTAGCAATTTGGTGATTGTTGACGATAATATCACCAAAATGAGTCTTTTGGGATTCGTATAGATGATCAAAAACTGATTAATCAGCTTGGTGATCTGAAAAAGATTTCAAAAAGACTCTTTAAAACGTTTAGAAAACGACTAGTTTACAAAAGCACATTTTGACTGCACAATTCTTGCATAATGTGTGCAGTCAAAATCTTATCGTGCAAACGGTCCTGTTTGTTTTTTATGTTATTTTAATCAGTTTGGTAGTCAAAAAAGACCACAAAAAGACTCAGAAAACACCTTGAACGCGCCTATTTGAAGCAAAATGTGTGCAATCAGTTTGGTGATCAAAAAAGTGTACAAAAAGACTCATAGACGCTTAGCAAGCGACCAGTTAAAAATAGCACAAAAAATCTTGTAAAATGTGCGTAATATCGGGTGTTTTTTATTGAGGTATAGAACTTTAAGTTGGCATCATTTTTTTAACTGGCGGCTATTTTGTCAGCTGTCAAGTGATTAATATTTAGTTTGGTTTGCCATTTCATCATGAACAGGTTGACAAAAGAACAACGCTTGCAAATCGTGCAAATTTATTTCGAAAATAATGGTTCAGTTCGCGAAGTTTACCGCAAGCTCCGTCCATTTTATGGTCGACATAATCGTCCATCAGAGCAATTGATTCAGTTAACCATGGATCGTTTTCGCACTACGTTTACTCTATGTGATAATACGCATCCGCAGTGACGTCGAACAGTGCGCACCGAAGAAACAATTGCCGCTGTAGAGCAAAGTGTTGAAGAGGACCCGAATGAATCGATTCGCCACCGTGCACAGCAATTAGAGCTTTGTCCATCAACTTTATGGAAGATTTTGCGCAAAGATCTTGGCTTGCGACCTTACAAGATCCAGCTTGTGCAAGAATTAAAGCCGCGAGACCATGCAATGTGTCGTGATTTTGGTGTATGGGCCGAAAATGAGATTGATCTCGATGCTGATTTTCATCGCAAATTGGTCAATTGGCCACCAAGATCGTGCGATTTGACACCACTGGATTATTTTCTTTGGGGATATGTGAAGTCGCTCGTCTACGCCAACAAACCAGAAACGTTAGGGGACTTGGAAGCCAACATTCGTGGCGTTATTGCCAACATACGGCCCCATATGCTCGAAAAAGTAGTTGAAAATTGGACCTGTAGAATTGGCTTTATTCGAGCCAGCCGCGGCGGCCACATGCCCGAAATCATATTTAAACATTAATGGCATAAAATTATCCTTCCAATAAAGCCAAATTGATGGACATTAAAACGATATTCTTGTGTTTTATTTCAATTCGAAGTTCTATACCACTAAAAAAAACACCCATTATAACTATTTTTAGGTGATGAAAAAATGCCACAAAAAGACTCGTAGGAAATAGGAAATTTTTCAAAAATTTACTTTTTATATGAAATTTTTCAAAAATTTACTTTTTATAGGAAATTTTTCAAAAATTTACTTTTTATAGGAAATTTTTCAAAAATTTACTTTTTATAGGAAATTTTTCAAAATTATTGCTTTTTATAGGAAATTTTTCAAAAATTTACTTTTTATAGGAAATTTTTCAAAAATTTACTTTTTATAGGAATTTTTTCAAAAATTTACTTTTTATAGGAAATTTTTCAAAAATTAACTTTTTATAGGGAATTTTTCAAAATTATTGCTTTTTATAGGAAATTTTTCAAAATTATTGTTTTTTATAGGAAATTTTTCAAAAATTTACTTTTTATAGGGAATTTCTCAAAATTATTGCTTTTTATAGGAAATTTTTCAAAATTATTGCTTTTTATAGGAAATTTTTCAAAAATTTACTTTTTATAGGAAATTTTTCAAAAATTTCCTTAGGAAATTTTTCAAAAATTTACTTTTTATAGGAAATTTTTCAAAAATTTCCTCTTTTTTAGGAAATTTTTCAATAATTTACTTTTTTAAGGAAATTAAAAATTTACTTTTTTTTAGGAAATTTTTTAAAAATGTACTTTTTTTAGGAAATTTTTCAAAAATTTACTTTTTATAGGAAATTTTTCAAAAATTCCAAAATTTACTTTTTATGGGAAATTTTTCAAAAATTTACTTTTTATAGGAAATTTTTCAAGAATTTACTTTTTATAGGAAATTTTTAAAAAATTTCCTTTTTTTAGGAAATTTTTCAAAAATTTACTTTTTATAGGAAATTTTTCAAAAATTAACTTTTTATAGGGAATTTTTCAAAATTATTGCTTTTTATAGGAAATTTTTCAAAATTATTGCTTTTTATAGGAAATTTTTCAAAAATTTACTTTTTATAGGGAATTTCTCAAAATTATTGCTTTTTATAGGAAATTTTTCAAAATTATTGCTTTTTATAGGAAATTTTTCAAAAATTTACTTTTTATAGGAAATTTTTCAAAAATTTCCTTAGGAAATTTTTCAAAAATTTACTTTTTATAGGAAATTTTTCAAAAATTTCCTTTTTTTTAGGAAATTTTTCAATAATTTACTTTTTTAAGGAAATTAAAAATTTACTTTTTTTTAGGAAATTTTTTAAAAATGTACTTTTTTTAGGAAATTTTTCAAAAATTTACTTTTTATAGGAAATTTTTCAAAAATTCCAAAATTTACTTTTTATGGGAAATTTTTCAAAAATTTACTTTTTATAGGAAATTTTTCAAGAATTTACTTTTTATAGGAAATTTTTAAAAAATTTCCTTTTTTTAGGAAATTTTTCAATAATTTACTTTTTTTTAGGAAATTTGTCAAAAATTTACTTTTTTCTAGGAAATTTTTCATGAATTTACTTTTTATAGGAAATTTTTCAAGAATTTACTTTTTATAGGAAATTTTTAAAAAATTTCCTTTTTTTAGGAAATTTTTCAATGATTTACTTTTTTTTAGGATATTTGTCAAAAATTTAATTTTTTCTAGGAAATTTTTCAAGAATTTACTTTTTATAGGAAATTTTTCAAAAATTTACTTTTTATAGGAAATTTTTCAAAAATTTACTTTTTATAGGAAATTTTTCAAAAATTTACTTTTTATAGGAAATTTTTCAAAAATTGACTTTTTATAGGAAATTCTTCAGAAATTTACTTTTTATAGGAAATTTTTCAAAAATATACTTTTTATAGGAAATTTTTAAAAAATTTCCTTTTTTTTAGGAAATTTTTCAATAATTTACTTTTTTTAAGGAATTTTGTCAAAAATTTACTTTTTATAGGAAATTTTTCAAAAATTGACTTTTTATAGGAAATTTTTCAAAAATTTGCTTTTTATAGAAAATTTGTCAAAAATTTACTTTTTATAAGAAATTTTTCAATAATTTACTTTTATAGGAAATTTATAAAATTATTACTTTTTATAGGAAATGTTACCCTTTTGGAGGAAGTGGTCCACCTACGCTTTAAATCTGTCATGTTCTGGGACCTCTTTCATGTGTTCTTTAATTTCCTTTTTACAAGAGCCTGGACTCTATCATATAATGATCTTACACTTCTAAACATTAATTTGTCGTATGGTCCTTTCGATAAGTCCCATAAAAAGAGGGTGTACGATTTTTATTCTAATTCTAATTGTATGTGCCTTAACTTTCTCTTATTGGATAATCGTACTCATTAGTTGTTTCCGCTAAAGCGGTATACCCTCTTTTTTATGTTACTTATCGAAAAGACCATACGGCAAATCAATGTAAGGAAGTGTTATTTGAGGACTGTGTTATTTGAGAAGTGTTATTTGAGGACTGTCGATTTATTATTTGAGGACTAACAACGGAATAGACTTTTGGATTAGATTTCATTACTCAATAATTTTGCTTGGTTAGATCGATGTTGTTAGCATTATTGGTATTCTAAAATTAAGATCGGTCTTATACTTATATAGACATAAACTAATTAGGAATTATATTGGAAATAAACGACGTTATTACTAACAATTAGAATGGTAAATAATTCTAATTAAATTTATAACAAAAAAATATTAAAAAGATTTTAATTTTTTATGGGAACAAATTTTCTTTCACAGCATTTCGGATAGGGGGCTAAGGGTTCTACGGGTTCGCCCAATTCAAAGCCTTCTGGGGGTCCAATGGATCCACATCTGTATAAATATAAAAAATTAGTATTTTAAATTAATTCATTTATATTCCTTCACTTACGTTTGAAATTCCACAAAACTGTTTTTACCACACAACATACGTCCACAGCTTGAATGAGGATCCTTAGCCTCATCACCTGGTGACATTATGACATCACCAACCACACATTTACCGGGATGTTCTATTAAAAAATGTATTGAAAAAAAAGTTTAGCAAAATTCACTATAAATTCTTAAAAACGACATTACTTGGATCTTTATAAATTCCTATTGAAAGCGCTGCCGAAGAAGCGTTTATTAGGCCACAAATTAGACTTATTAATAAT
The DNA here is from genome assembly GCA_933228675.1 of Stomorhina lunata. Classification (NCBI taxonomy): domain Eukaryota; kingdom Metazoa; phylum Arthropoda; class Insecta; order Diptera; family Rhiniidae; genus Stomorhina; species Stomorhina lunata. The sequence goes on along the minus strand of OW121740.1, from coordinate 157,103,428 downwards.
AGGAATTTCATATTTGTTCTAAATTTAAACTTTAAATGCCAGATGTTAGACTGAGACTGATTTTTGTTTATTTTGAAAATCTAATTTTATTGCCTTTTAAATTATAATTCAAAACAAGTTTTTTTTCTGATAAGAATTTCTGAATGATGGCAATGAGTTTAGATCGACTAGTTAAATACCCTAAATAGCCTAAAAGTCTAAATTTGTAGTTTTAGACATTTATGCTATACAAGGTATTAGGGTATTTAACTAGTCGATCTGTCAGACTGCACTTTGGTAAGTGATTCCATTATAAAGATATTTAAGGATTTACCAAAAAAGGAATTTCCCATTTTTCAGTTTTAGCCTCTTAGCTTTTATAATTGTAAAACAATTGACTTGATTTTTATAAAACATATTCTAGACACCTAAGAGAATAAAATTTACTAAAACCTTTTCGAATCCGTTAAAAGAGTCTTAAGATATTGAAAAAATACATCAAAATTTAAAACATAAAAATTTGTATGAAAAAATTTTATTTTTTTAGTTTTAATAAATTTGTCAACATTTAAGGGTTAGCATAATTATTAGATCATTAGATGACCCTATAAGTTTCTTTTTTTATATTAACCTACAAAAACTAAGACAAGATAAATAATTCGAAATTGTAATAAGGACTGAGATTCTATAGAACACGAAAATGTTACTATAATTTTTGATACAGTCAATAAATTTCAATAGAAAAAGAGGTTTGTTATGGTAAATTTTGTGTGAATTTATTTTTTAACAAGAAAGTGCTATAGTCGGTCAAGCTCGACCATACGATACCCTTAAATAACCATTCAGGTTATTTTTTCCGTATAAAGACAAATTATTTTTCTCGTATAAAGACCAATAATAGCAACATTTTGCCATCATACAAACATTTTCTCAAAACTTATATATTTAAGCTGTTTCCGTCATTTGGACTTATATAAGAGCTTTGGTCAAATGTGGACCAATAATTTCGACAAATTGATTTACAGTTTTTACAAAAATTATTTGTGCAAAAAACAATCTCAAAATTCTCCTTATCTTCGCATTTACAAGCGTTTTAGTGATTTTTTTCTAAGAAAATTTTTTTATCAAAAATTTTTCTATAGAAAATTTTTTTTAACAAAAATGTTTTTATAAAAAATTTGTTTATCAAAAATTTTTCTATAGAAAATTTTTTATCAAAAATTTTTCTATCGAAAATTTGTTCATCAAAAATTTTTCTATAAAAAATTTTTTATCAAAAACTTTTCTATAGAAAATTTTTTATCAAAAATTTTTCTATAGAAAATTTTCTATAGAAATATTTTATTAAAAATTGTTCTATAGATTTTTTTTTCAAAAATTTTTCTATAGAAATTTTTTTTATCAAAAATTTTCTATAAAAAATTTTTGTATAGATTTTTTTTTATAGAAAATTTTTTTGTCAAAAATTTTTCTATAAATAATTTTTTTACCAAAATTTTTTCTATAGAAAATTTTCTTATAAAAATTTTTGTATAGAAAATTTTCTTATAAAAATTTTTGTATAGAAAATTTTCTTATAAAAATTATTCTATTGAAAATTTTTTTATCAAAAATTTTGCTATGGAAAATTTTTTTATCAACAATTTTTCTTTAGAAATTTTTTTTATCAAAAATTTTTCTATAAGAAATTTTTTATACAAATTTTTCTATATTTCTTATCAAAAATTTTTCTATTCAATTTTTCTATATTTCTTATCAAAAATTTTTCTATAGAAAATTTTTTTATCAAAAACTTTTCTATAGAAAATTTTTTTATCAAAAACTTTTCTATAGAAAATTTTTTTATCAAAAATTTTTCTATAGAAAATTTATTTATCAAAAATTTTCTATAAAAAATTTTTGTATAGAATTTTTTTTATAGAAAATTGTTTTTGTCAAAAATTTTTCTATAGAGAATTTTTTTACCAAAAATTTTTCTATAGAAAATTTTCTTATAAAAATTTTTCTATTGAAAATTTTCTTATAAAAATTTTGGTATAGAAAATTTTTTTATAAAAATTTTTGTATAGAAAATTTTTTTATAAAAAATGTTTCTATTGACAATTTTTTTATCAAAAATGTTTCTATGGAAAATTTTTTTATCAACAAATTTTCTTTCGAAATTTTTTTTATCAACAATTTTTCTTTAGAATTTTTTTTTATCAAAAATTTTTCTATAAGAAATTTTTTATACAAATTTTTCTATATTTTATCAAATTTTTATCAAAATTTTTTCTATAGAAAATTTTTTTATCAAAAACTTTTATATAGAAAATTTTCCTACAAAAGTTTTCTATAGAAATTTTTTTTATCAAAATTTTTTCTTTTATCAAAAATTTTTCGATAGAAAGTTTTTTTATCAAAAATTTTTCTATAGAAAATGTTTTTATCAAAAATGTTTCTATAGAAAACGCTTCTACCAAAAAAAAAATTTCTATAGAAAATTTCTTTTCTAAAATTTTTCTATAAAAAATTTTCTTACAAAAATTTTTTTATAGAAAATTTTTTTATCAAAAATTTTTTTATAGAAAATTTTTTTATCAAAAATTTTTTTATAGAAAATTTTTTTATCAAAAATTTTTTTATAGAAAATTTTTTTATCAAAAATTTTTTTATAGAAAATTTTTTTATCAAAAATTTTTCTATGGGAAATTTTTTTATCAAAAATTTTTTTATAGAAAATTTTTTTATCAAAAATTTTTCTATGGGAAATTTTTTTATCAAAAATTGTTTTATGAAATATTTTTTATCGTGGTATTTACGAAAATTAAAAAAAATCATCGGCTACTGGTGGTATTGGCCGTCTACTCCTGGTTATGAGGCTAACCGCTTTTTTTTTTGAAAATTTATTTTTTCAAGTAGGTCTGGCCGGGGATCAAACTTTTGACCTCTGGTATGCTAGACGGATGACTAACCTGCTATATCACGGCGGTTCATATTTTTTAGTTCAAAGCGAAAATTCGTTTTGGTGTCTGCTGGACTACACGTCAGTCGCAGAGGGTTAAGCCCTAATTTAATTGGAAAGTTTGCTAACAATAGGTCTTTATTTAACCACAAAATCCTTATGACAATTATTAATGAAATTATTTAAAATCTTATAATTATATTCTAGTGTAGGGTATCATACAGTCAGGCTTGGCCGATATTAGTTAACCAATCGTTTAATCTTTATTTACTATTCAATTAGTATTTTCATTGCCTTTATTCACTTTTCCTCATTCTCAATTAAAACAAATTCCCGATGACAACATTGGGGATAAGGAGCTAATGGTTCAAGGCGTTTACCCAATTTGTGTCCTGGTGGAGCTCCAATAGTACCACAGCTGTTAAAACAAATATAAAAATATGTAGATAGAGATTTATATGCAGATATAAATTCATATAAATAAACTTACGTATGAAATACCACATGACCCTTAGATCCACAAATCATACGACCACATTCCGAAAAAACATTCTTAGCCTCTTCGCCAGGTGACATAATTACATCGCGTACCACACATTTGTCGGGATGATCTGGAAATTTATTTAAAAGAATAAAATATCTTGTAGAAAAATTATATAATATTCAAAATTACTTGGATCTAAATAAACTCCTCGGGCCACGGCTGCCCTATTAGCTACGATAAGGGTAAAAATTAAATTTATTAAGAGTAAAAATTTCATTGTTGTTTTAAGAATAAACGCTAAAATGCTACTGATTTGTTTGATGCGTTTTTTTTTATAAATTATTAAGCTTTTTTAATTAGTTGATAATTCAAAACAAGTTTTAAGATAAGAAATTTGATTTTAAAGCTAAAAAGTTTTGGTAATTTTCAAAATTGACACAAATTAACAAAATTGGGTTTTGCCAAGAACCATTTATAAAGATTTCATAGAATCATAACTTGACGACGCATCGCAAAACCAAGCTGTGGGTTAATCCTATGCGGACGTTATACATTTTGTATTATTTTTCTAAAGATTGCAGTTCTATATGATAATAGGGTTCCAATGAAGTTCTTTAGAATGAATTTTAAATGACATTTATTTACATAATTGTTTTTGATAAAAAAACTATTTCAAAAAATCTGTTGCGGACGTTAAAAATATAATATAAAGTTGATGTAAACTTTGTAGTATGTAGTTGAAAAAAAGGAAGAGAATCTAAAGATATTAAGATAATTTTTAAATTTCCCTGGTATATCCGCAATTTTGATGCAGACGTTAAATTTCGGACGTTAGATTTTTTTAAAAGTATGATTTGATTTTCCCAAATTTTAACGTTTCTCCCCGCATTTCTAATAAATGTAAACTTTTTTCTTCTTTTCATTCTACAGAAAAATGTTCGTTAAACAATTTCTTTTATAGATGAATTTTCGTTTAAAAATTTTTCTATAGAAACATTTTTTTTTAATTGCTTCTACAGAAAAATTTTCGGTAAAAAATTTTTTCTATAGAAAAATTTTCGTTAAAAAATTTTTTCTATAGAAAAATTTTCGTTAAAAAATTTTTTCTATAGAAAAATTTTTGTTAAAAAATTTTTTCTATAGAAAAATTTTCGTTAAAAAATGTTTTCTATAGAAAAATTTTCGTTAAAAAATTTTTTCTATAGAAAAATTTTCGTTTCTATAGAAAAATTTTTGTTCAAAAATTTATTCTATAGAAAAATTTTCGTTCCAAATTTTTTTCTATAGAAAAATTTTCGTTCAAAAATTTTTTCTATAGAAAAGTTTTCGTTAGCAAATTTTTTCGTTAAAAAATTTTTTCTATAGAAAAATTTGCGTTAAAAAAATTTTTTCTATAGAAAAATTTTCATTAAAAAAATTTTTTCTATAGAAAAATTTTCGTTAAAAAAATTTTTTCTATAGAACAATTTTCGTTAAAAAATTTTTTCTATAGAAAAATTTTCGTTAAAAAAATTTTTTCTATAGAAAAATTTTCGTTAAAAAAATTTTTCTATAGAAAAATTTTCGTTAAAAAAATTTTTCTATAGAAAAATTTTCGTTAAAAAATTTTTCTATAGAAAAATTTTCGTTAAAAAAATTTTTTCTATAGAAAAATTTTCGTTAAAAAAATTTTTTCTATAGAAAAATTTTCGTTAAAAAAATTTTTCTATAGAAAAATTTTCGTTAAAAAAATTTTTTCTATAGAAAAATTTTCGTTAAAAAATTTTTTCTATAGAAAAATTTTCGTTAAAACATTTTTTCTATAGAAAAATTTTCGTTAAAACATTTTTTCTATAGAAAAATTTTCGTTAAAAAAAATTTTCTATAGAAAAATTTTCGTTAAAAAAATTTTTCTATAGAAAAATTTTCGTTAAAAAAATTTTTCTATAGAAAAATTTTCGTTAAAAAAATTTTTTCTATAGAAAAATTTTCGTTAAAAAAATTTTTTCTATAGAAAAATTTTCGTTAAAAAATTTTTTCTATAGAAAAATTTTCGTTAAAAAATTTTTTCTATAGAAAAATTTTCGTTAAAAAATTTTTTCTATAGAAAAATTTTCGTTAAAAAATTTTTTCTATAGAAAAATTTTCGTTAAAAAATTTTTTCTATAGAAAAATTTTCGTTAAAAAATTTTTTCTATAGAAAAATTTTCGTTAAAAAATTTTTTCTATAGAAAAATTTTCGTTAAAAAAAATTTTTCTATAGAAAAATTTTCGTTAAAAAAAATTTTTCTATAGAAAAATTTTCGTTAAAAAAAATTTTTCTATAGAAAAATTTTCGTTAAAAAAAATTTTTCTATAGAAAAATTTTCGTTAAAAAAAATTTTTCTATAGAAAAATTTTCGTTAAAAAAAATTTTTCTATAGAAAAATTTTCGTTAAAAAAAATTTTTCTATAGAAAAATTTTCGTTAAAAAAAATTTTTCTATAGAAAAATTTTCGTTAAAAAAAATTTTTCTATAGAAAAATTTTCGTTAAAAAAAATTTTTCTATAGAAAAATTTTCGTTAAAAAAAATTTTTCTATAGAAAAATTTTCGTTAAAAAAAATTTTTCTATAGAAAAATTTTCGTTAAACAAATTTTTACTGTAAAAAAATTTTCGTAAAAAAATTTTTTCTATAGAAAAATTTTCGTTAAAAAATTTTTTCTATAGAAAAATTTTCGTTAAAAATTTTTTCTATAGAAAAATTTTTTCTATAGAAAAATTTTCGTTAAAAATTTTTTCTATAGAAAAATTTTCGTTAAAAATTTTTTCTATAGAAAAATTTTCGTTAAAAAATGTTTTCTATAGAAAAATTTTCGTTAAAAAATTTTTTCTATAGAAAAATTTTCGTTAAAAAATTTTTTCTATAGAAAAATTTTCGTTAAAAAATTTTTTCTATAGAAAAATTTTCGTTAAAAAATTTTTTCTATAGAAAAATTTTCGTTAAAAAATTTTTTCTATAGAAAAATTTTCGTTAAAAAATTTTTTCTATAGAAAAATTTTCGTTAAAAAATTTTTTCTATAGAAAAATTTTCGTTAAAAAATTTTTTCTATAGAAAAATTTTCGTTAAAAAATTTTTTCTTTAGAAAAATTTTCGTTAAAAAATTTTTTCTATAGAAAAATTTTCGTTAAAAAATTTTTTCTATAGAAAAATTTTCGTTAAAAATTTTTTTCTATAGAAAAATTTTCGTTAAAAAATTTTTTCTATAGAAAAATTTTCGTTAAAAAATTTTTTCTATAGAAAAATTTTCGTTAAAAAATTTTTTCTATAGAAATATTTTCGTTAAAAAATTTTTTCTATAGAAAAATTTTCGTTAAAAAATTTTTTCTATAGAAAAATTTTCGTTAAAAAATTTTTTCTATAGAAAAATTTTTTCTATAGAAAAATTTTCGTTAAAAATTTTTTTCTGTAGAAAACTTTTTTCTATAGAAAAATTTTCGTTAAAAATTTTTTTGCTCTAAAAAATAAAAGTCAAAAAATAACTTTTATTTCGGCTAGAAAAAATAAAAGTAAAAAATTACTTTTTTTTTTACTCGAAAAAATAAAAGTAAAAAACTAACTATTATTTTTGCTCGAAAAAATAAAAGTCAGAAAATAATTTTTATTTCTGCTCAAAAAAAATTTGATATAAAATATTGAATATAGTTATATAGTTATTTTTATTGAATTTAAAGCGAAAATTCGTGTTATATGTTATTTATTGTCATGACATGAATTTTATACATTGACTTTGTTAGTATCTGCTGGGCTACACATCAGTCGCATAGGGTTAAAAATTCAAGATTTTTTAATTTAAGTTAATTTATCGTTTGGTTGCTTATTTGTTAATAAAGTTGGGCTTATTTCATTGATAATGGAACGTTTCCGGATCCTCAGGCTCTCTTAATATTAAAAGAAACTCTCGTTCGCAACACTTCGGATATGCCGCCAATGGTTCAAGGCGTTCACCTAATTTATAACCTTCTGGTGGCAAAATTGCACCACAGCTGTAATTAAAAGGCAAACGAAACAAATAAAATAAATTGAATTTTTATTTTCAAAAAATCTAATATTAATCAACTTACGTATGAAATACAACATGACCCTCAGTTCCACATATCATACGACAGCATTCTGCTGTCGGATGTTGGGCCACATCTCCAGGCGACATTAGAACACCGCGAACGAAACATATTCCGGGATATTCTTAAAGGTATTATTAAAAATTAAGAAAAGCTCTCTCTAAATATCAACTAAACAAAATTACTTGGATCATTATAAATTCCTCTAGATACCGCTGCCCAATTAGATACTATAAGGCCACAAATTAAACTTATTAACAGCAAAAATTTCATTGTTCTTTCCTTTAGAAATATTGGATTGATACTGATTTCTTTTCAATTATATTTTATTTCAAATAAAATTTTTGATAAGAAATTTTTGATTTATGCTAATATTCTAAAGCTAAATATTAAAAACGTCACAAATTAAATATTTAGGTTTTTTTCGGGAATTCCAACTATGGAGATTTGACTTTAGGTTTAAAGTTCATTATACTAGAAATATTGGTCTGATACCCACCTTTAGTATACCGATCAACTCAGAATCACTCCCTGAGTTGTTATAACGATGTCCATCCGGCTGGCTGGTCGATTATCCATGTAAGCTCGTTATCATAAATAGTACAGGTCATAATCAGGGATCGAAAATAACTGTTATTTTTGAATTTTAGATTAAAAAAAGCAACCTCAAGCAAATGTCAGAGAATAAAACCAGGTATACTATTTTGATAGTCTTGGACCAAAAAATGCTATGCTTTTTAAAAATCTGATTTTTATTTTTCTAAGCCAAAATAACAGTTATTTTTAAGTATTATTTTTTAGAGCAAAAATAAAAGTAATTTTTTAAATTTTATTATTTTGAGCATGAATAAAAGTTATTTTTTGACTTTTCTTTTTTTTGAGCAAAAATAACAGTTATTTTTTACTTTTATTTTTTCGAGCAGAAATAAAAGTTATTTTTGTGTCTTCCATCCCAATTATGATTTCAAAACTCAACTCCATTAATTTTTGAGCATATGCAAATTATTTTCCCTAAAAAATTAACTTTGTTTGAAAAATTGTTTTAATAAATATAATGAATTTATCATGAATTTAAACAAAAATAACTTTTATTTCCGCTCGAAAAAATAGAAGTCAAAAATAACTGTTATTTTTGCTCGAAAAATAAAAGTCAAAAATAACTGTTATTTTTGCTCGAAAAAATAAAAGTCAAAAATAACTTATTTTTCCTCAAAAAAATAAATGTCAAAAAATAACTTTCAATGTCAAAAATAACTGTTATTTTTTATCAAAAAAAAAAAAAATAACTTTTATTTTTGCTCGAAAAAATAAAAGTCAAATAATAACTTTTATTTTCTGATTTTTACGATAAAAGTTATAACAGTTACGGTCCCTGGTCATAACTTCTAAGATAATTTGATGAAATTTGCATACTTTGGCCCAAGGGCGATCCATATACTTATCGGGAAAAATCGGATCACTATTTCGGGTACCTCCCATTGGGATGCCTTCCCGGAACAGAGTTTTTGGTCTTTAACAACCACAAATTTAGTTGTATTTTAAAAATATTCAGCAAACTAAGGTAGCCTTAATTATTGTTCTAAATTTCGTATGAATCGGCCCATATTGGACCATATCTCTCATACAAGACAGAAAGTCACCAAAAAGCCGAAAATGACATAAGTCTCTTGGTCCATATTTGACCTTAGTAGTGAAGGGTATCATATAGTCGGCTTGACCGACTATAGCTTTTCTAACTTGTTTTAATCGAAATTAGTTTACTTCTTAATTGAGAAAAAAGCTAAATTTTGGTTTTATTTTTATATTTTTAAACCAAAAATCTTAAAGATGACATAGGTTCTTAAATAGTCCTACGATTGAGAAAATAGCTCTAATCTGGGATAATTTTTATTTATTGTACCAAATAACTAAAATTGGCCTTAAATAAGGCCAATAGCTCAATTTTAGGAACATTTAAATTTTTCGATCAAAAAAATAAAATAAGCCTTCGATTGAGAAAATAGCAAACTTATTTTTTTTTTGTTTTGCACCGAAAACCTTGAAAAAAATAAAATTGACTGTAGTTTCTTAAAAAGCCTCTGATTAAGAAAATAGCTCAATTTTGGGATCACTTTAATATTTTGCACCAAAAAAAACTTAAATTAGTCCTTGTTTCTAAAATAAGAGTCCGGTTGAGAAAATAGGTCGAATTTGAAATAATTTTCCTTTTATACAAAAAATCTAAAATCGGCTGTAGTTTCTTAAATAAGAATTCGATTGTGAAAATAGTTAAATTTTGGAATCATTTTCATTTTGTATCAAAAAAACTAAAATTGACACTAATTTCTTAAATAACCTTTCGACTAAGAAAATAGCTTAATTTTGGGATTATTTTCCGTTTTGTACCAAGAAAACTCGAAATTGGCCCTAGTTTCATGAATACAAAAGTTCGAATGATTCCAACATTGTCTCAAAAGGAGGCTAGTTTCTCCATTTTGGGATCATTTTAGATTGTCCTATAAATAGGCTTTTAAATGTAGTTTGTTCCAAAAGGTAGTTTTATTTTGAAATTTAAAAATTAAGATTCTAAGCGAAAAAGCATCATCTGTTAATTATTTTGTAATGGAACGTTTAAAGATCAGACCCTTGGGAACATTCTTATAAGGTTACGTTTGCAACAATTCGGGTATTCCGCTGATGGTTCAATGACTGTTCCCAATTTGTAACCAGCTGGTGGCACAATTGTACCACATCTGTAAATAAAAGGTTACAGGTCATTAATTATGTCAAAAATTAAAAAATATTTTTAGCAAGAAATTTAGGAGCAAAAAAAAATTAAATTTGAAAATCAAAAAAAAAAAAATTTATATAAAAAATTCAAATTTCAAATTTTTTTTTAAATTGATTGCATCAAATATTTATATTAAATATTAAATTAAATATTAATAATTGAAAGTGTGATTTTTAAGATTACTCTAGTTAAAGTTTTTGAATTTAACCCTAATATAGATCAACTTACGCATGAAATGAAACACGACCCTTCTCTCCACAAACCATACGACTGCACTCTACAGTGGGATTTTTAGCCTCTTCTCCAGGTGACATTACTACTCCATGGACAAAACATTTTCCGGGATATTCTAAAATTTTATTTCAAAAGAAATAATCAATTGTAAAGTCTTTTTTTATTATAAACTTTTAAAAATTACTTGGATCATTATAAAGTCCTTGAACATCCGATGCCCTATTAGCGGCGATAAAGGCACAAATTAAACTTATTAACAGCAAAAGTTTCATTGTTCTTTTCTTTAGAAGTGTCAAATTGATACTGATTTTTTTTCAATTTTTTTTAGCTTTTAAATCATTTTATTTTTCAAATCAAATTTTGTGATAAGAAATTTTTTTACTAAACTAATCTTTTTAAGCCAAAATAATTTTTCGGTATTTTTTCACTCATGTTAAAGTTCATGCTCATAAAAACAATGAACACTTTTTGAGATTTTTATTTTTTATACCAAAAAAACTAAAATTGGCCTTTTTTTCTTAAATTCTTAAATAAGCATTTAATTTTGTGATCATTTTTATTTTTAGTACCAAAAACTAAAATTGGTACTATTTTTTTAAATAAGCCGATTAAGAAAATATCAAAATTGTGGGACCAATTTTGTATACCCTTCACCACCATGGGTGGAAAGGGTATTCTAAGTTGGGCTGATGTATGTTACGCATAGAAATATTTGCCTTAGACCCACCTTTTAGTATACCAATCAACTTAGAATCGCTCCCTGAGTCGATTTAACGATGTTAGTCCGTCTTTTATTTTTTCGAGCAAAAATAAAAGTTATTTTTTAACTTTTATTTCTTCGAGCAAAAATAACCGTTATTTTTGACTTTTATTATATCGACCATGAATAAAAGTTATTTTTTGACATCTTTGAGCAGATTTGATTGCAAAACTCAACTCCATTAATTTTTGATCATATGCAAATTATTTTTACTGAAAAATTATCTTTGTTTGAAATTTTTTTTTTAATGAATTTATCATGAATTCAAACAAAAATAACTTTTATTTTTGCTCGAAAAAATAAAAGCCAAAAAATAACTTTTATTTCTGCTCGAAAAAATAAGTCAAAAAATAACTTTTATTCATGTTTGAAAAAATAAAAGTCAAAAATAACTGTTATTTTTGCTCGAAAAAATAAAAGTTAAAAAATAACTTTTATTTTTGCTTAAAAAAATAAAAGTCAAAAATAATTGTTATTTTTTATAAAAAAATAAAAGTCATAAAATAACTTTTATTTCTGCTCGAAAAAATAAAAGTAAAAAATGAACTTTTATTTTCCGACTTTTACGATAAAAGTTATAACAGTTACGGTCCCTGCTTTAAGATCATTGCCATTTTATGTACCAAGAAAAATAAATTTGGGCCTAGTTCTTTTAAATTAGCCTCCGATTAAGAAAATAGTTAAATTCGGGAGATTATTTTCATTTTTTGTACCAAAAACTAAAAAATTGTACAAAAAAATTAAATTGGCTGTAGATTTTTAAATAAGCCTTCGATTAAGAAAATAGTTAAATTTTTATTATACCCTTCACCACCATAGGTGGAAAGGGTATTATAAGTTTGTGCTGATGTTTGTAACGCATAGAAATATTTGTCGTAGACCCACCCTTTTAGTATACCAATAGACTTAGAATCACTTTCTGAGTCGATTTATCGATGTCCGTCCGTCCGTCCGTCTGGCTGGCTGGCTGGACCCCCATGTAAACCTTGTAATCAAACTACAGGTCGCAATTCTAAAGATAATTTGATGAAATTTGGCACAGATAATTTCTTTGATAATGGGACCATGGCTATTGAAATTGGTCAAAATCGGTCTATTATTTATGGTACCTCCCATAGGTCTCACTTCCCGGAATTGCTATATTGGCCACAAATATCAATATTTTTTCATGAAATTTAAAACAGATCCTGCTTATGTAAACTTAAATCACTGTACCAAATTTCGTTGAAATCGGTCCACATTTGACCATAGCTCCCATACAAACTCTTCTTCAAAAACGCACTAAATGAGTCAAAAAATCACTAAAACGCTCGTAAATCTAAAGATAATGAAAATTTTGAGTTTATTTTTTGCATACATAATTTTTGTAACAACTGTAATCAATTTGCCAAATTTCAAAATAATCGGTCCACATTTGACCCTAGCTCTCATATAAGTCCAAATGACGGAAACAGGTTGAATATATACGTTTTGAGAAAATGTTTGTATGATGGCAAAATTTAGCAAATATTTGTCTTTATACAGGAAAGATAACACCTTTGACCTTAGTGGTGAAGGGTATCGTATGGTCGGCTTGACCGACTATAGCGCTTTCTTACTTGTTTTTAACTAAATTTGGCAGTAGATCCTTAAATAAACCTCGGATTTAAAAAACAGCAAAATTTTTCTTAAACAAGCCCCTAATTAAGAAAATAGCTAAATTTTGAAATCATATTCATTTTTTGTATCAAAAAAAATTATTTTGTGCACCAAAAAACTTAAATTGGCTGTAGTGTCTTGTGGATCTTTGAAGGTGCTGTGGATTAGTTGGCTAGCACGTCGACTACTTAGCATAACATATCACATTATTCACGGCAACATAAATTTTTGTGATTATTAAACACCACAGCATTCTCAATCGGCAGGTAAGCCTTACAGCAAGGACACGTCGTCGATGTAAAAGAAATAAAATTGACTGTTAAACAAAAAACAAGAAATGGCGCAACTTCGCCGTTATAAAAATAGACATGATGAGCCATTACATTGTGGAATCAAAGATAATATAATACTTTTTTTCTGTCAAATGTGAAATTAAAGTGGATAAAAAACAATGAAAAACACATTAACGCATAAACAAACATACATTTCACGAGCACGTGTGTGTGCCTTAGCTTTCTCTAATTGGCTAATCGTCTCCATTAGTTGTTTTCGAATTAGAGGAAAAGCGGTAAACTCTCTTTTTTTGGGACTTTTCAAAACGACCATACAGCAAATAATGTTTGTAAGTGTATATTATAGAGTCTTTGGTTGAATATTTTAATAGACATTATCTTTCGTTTTACGTTAATTTGTAACCCAATTTGGAATCACTTGTTTCTTTAATCTTCCTCCGATTGAGAAAATAGCTATATTTTAAGATTATTTTTGGTTTTTATGCCAAATATTATAATAATAACTACCAAGGAATTATTGTCAATTCAACATCAGAAATCTTTGAAAATCTACTACAAATTCCGAAAATTTATAGAACGTAAACTACACGTGTTCCTAAATAAACAAATGCCCTGATACAATTATTAAATAAAGCATCAAAAGAAAAAAGTTTATTTAAAATTTAATTGTTTAACAGGATCAAAAGAAGGATTTTCTGGTATTTGATTTTAAACAGAGAATAAAAAAGTCAAAAATCCTTGTCTATAAATGTTACAACTTCATATACAAAATTTGTAGCATTTTAATGATTATAATGATAATAGAACGAACAATTATCGTAAGATCTAATGTTGCTTTACTCCCTTATAAATACCACAACAATTTTGGTACATTTTGTTTGTACTAATATTTGCCCATTTTGTATTTGTCTAAATTCTTAAGTATGTGTTAACATTTCGATTAAAGGGATGTTTTACCATCATCCTTTTGGGTGACTGTAATAGCGGAAGGAAACAGGAACATTGTGGTAAGAATTTCATTATTGGGGTGTTTTAAATTGTGGTTTATTTGGCTGTCGTATAAAGGTGTGATGCAAAAAGTTATTGTAATTAATTAATTTTTGTTACCATGGTGTTGTGATTGATTTTGTAATTTTTTCTTTATTATTTGAAAAAGAAAATAGACAGTATTTGCACAGGTGAATATAAAAGGAGCTAATTAAAACACCTGTATTTGCAAAGTGAGAAAATGTTGTAAATAAGTGGTGGTAATGTGGTATAGTAACTTATTTCTTATTTTAAATAAGAATTAAGAGAAGAATATAGGCAAAATTTTGATCTAAACTTGTCTTTAATAAAATTTTGATCAAAAATTGTCTTTAGTAAAATTTTGATCAAAACTTGTCTTAAGTAAAATTTTGATCAAAATTTGTCTTTCAAAAAATTTTGACCAAAATTTGTCTTTAGAAAAATGTTGACCAAAATTTGTCTTTGGTAAAATTTTGATCAAAACTTGTCTTAAGTAAAATTTTGATCAAAATTTGTCTTTAAAAAAATTTTGATCAAAATTTGTCTTTAAAAAAATTTTGATCAAAATTTGCCTTTAGAAAAATTTTGACCAAAATTTGTTTTTAAAAAAATGTTGACCAAAATTTGTCTTAAATGAAATTTTAATCAAAATTTGTCTTAAGTAATATTTTGATCAAAATATTTCTTTAGCAAAATTTTAGTCAAAATTTGTCTCAAGTAAAATTTTCACCAAAATTTGTCTTTAGCAAAATTTTGATCAAAAATTTTCTTTAGTAAAATTTTGATCAAAAATTTTCTTAAGTAAATTTTTAACAAAATTATATTTAGTAAAATTTTGATCGAAATTTGTATTTACTAAAATTTTAATCGAAATTTGTTTTTAATAAAATTTTAATCAAAATTTGTCTTAAATAAAATATTGATCAAAAATTGTCTTTAGTCAAATTTTGATCAAAGTTTGTCTTTAATAAAATTTTGATCAAAATTTGTCTTTAGTAAAATTTTAATCAAAATTTGTCTTAAGTAAAATTTTGATCAAAATTTTTCTTTAGTAAAATTTAAGTCAAAATCTAGTCAAGTAAAATTTTCACCAAAATTTGTCTTTAGCGAAATTTTGATCAAAATTTTCATTAGTAAAATTTTGATCAAAATTTTTCTTAAGCAAAATTTTTATCAACACGTTTCTTTAGTAAAATTTGATCAAAATTTTTCTTTAGTAAAATTTTGATCAAAATTTGTCTTTAGTAAAATTTTGATCAAAATTTTTCTTTAGTAAAATTTTGATTAAAATTTTTCTTTAGTAAAATTTTGATCAAAATTTTACTAATGAAAATTTTGATCAAAATTTCGCTAAAGACAAATTTTGGTGAAAATTTTTTGATCAAAATTTGTCTTTAGTAAAATTTTGATCAAAATTTGTCTTTAGTAAAATTTTGATCAAAATTTTTCTTTAGTAAAATTTTGATCAAAATTTTTCTTTAGTAAAATTTTGATCAAAATTTTTCTTTAGTAAAATTTTGATCAAAATTTGTCTTTAGTAAAATTTTGATCAAAATTTGTCTTTAGTAAAATTTTGATCAAAATTTGTCTTAAGCAAAATTTTGATCAAAATTTTCTTTAGTAAAATTTTGATCAAAATTTGTCTTTAGTAAATTTTAAACAAAATTATATTTAGTAAAATTTTGATCAAAATTTTTGTTTAGTAAAATTTTGTTCAAAATTTGTCTTTAGTAAAACTTTGATCAAAATATGTCTTTAGCAAAATTTTGATCAAAATTTTCTCTAGTAAAATTTTGATCAAAATTTGTCTTTAGTAAATTTTAAACAAAATTATATTTAGTAAAATTTTGATCAAAATTTTTCTTTAGTAAAATTTTGATCAAAATTTGTCTTAAGTAAAATTTTGATCAAAATTTGTCTTTAGTAAAATTTTGATCAAAAGTTTTCTTTAGTAAAATTTTGATCAAAATTTTTCTTTCGTAAAATTTTGATCAAAATTTTTCTTTAATAAAATTTTGATCAAAATTTTTCTTTAGTAAAATTTTGATCAAAATTTTTCTTTAGTAAAATTTTGATCAAAATTTTTCTTTAGTAAAATTTTGATCAAAATTTTTCTTTAGTAAAATTTTGATCAAAATTTTTCTTTAGTAAAATTTTGATCAAAATTTTTCTTTAGTAAAATTTTGATCAAAATTTTTCTTTAGTAAAATTTTGATCAAAATTTTTCTTTAGTAAAATTTTGATCAAAATTTTTCTTTAGTAAAATTTTGATCAAAATTTTTCTTTAGTAAAATTTTGATCAAAATTTTTCTTTAGTAAAATTTTGATCAAAATTTTTCTTTAGTAAAATTTTGATCAAAATTTTTCTTTAGTAAAATTTTGATCAAAATTTTTCTTTAGTAAAATTTTGATCAAAATTTTTCTTTAGTAAAATTTTGATCAAAATTTTTCTTTAGTAAAATTTTGATCAAAATTTTTCTTTAGTAAAATTTTGATCAAAATTTTTCTTTAGTAAAATTTTGATCAAAATTTTTCTTTAGTAAAATTTTGATCAAAATTTTTCTTTAGTAAAATTTTGATCAAAATTTTTCTTTAGTAAAATTTTGATCAAAATTTGTCTTTAGTAAAATTTTGATCAAAATTTTTCTTTAGTAAAATTTTGATCAAAATTTTTCTTTAGTAGAATTTTGATCAAAATTTTCTTTAGTAAAATTTTGATCAAAATTTTTCTTTAGTAAAATTTTGATCAAAATTTTTCTTAAGTAAAATTTTTATCAACATTTTTCTTTAGTAAAATTTGGTCAAAATTTGTCTTTAGTAAATTTTAAACAAAATTATATTTAGTAAAATTTTGATCAAAAATTTTCTTTAGTAAAATTTTGATCAAAATTTTTCTTTAGTAAAATTTTGATCAAAATTTTTCTTTAGTAAAATTTTGATCAAAATTTTTCTTTAGTAAAATTTTGATCAAAATTTGTCTTTAGTAAAATTTTGATCAAAATTTGTCTTTAGTAAAATTTTGATCAAAATTTGTCTTTAGTAAAATTTTGATCAAAATTTGTCTTTAGTAAAACTTTGATCAAAATATGTCTTTAGCAAAATTTTGATCAAAATTTTCTTTAGTAAAATTTTGATCAAAATTTGTCTTTAGTAAATTTTAAACAAAATTATATTTAGTAAAATTTTGATCAAAATTTTTGTTTAGTAAAATTTTGATCAAAATTTTTCTTTAGTAAAATTTTGATCAAAATTTTTCTTTAGTAGAATTTTGATCAAAATTTTTCTTTAGTAAAATTTTGATCAAAATTTTTCTTTAGTAAAATTTTGATCAAAATTTTCTTTAGTAAAATTTTGATCAAAATTTGTCTTTAGTAAAATTTTGATCAAAATTTGTCTTTAGTAAAATTTTGATCAAAATTTGTCTTTAGTAAAATTTTGATCAAAATTTGTCTTTAGCAAAACTTTGATCAAAATTTTCTTTAATAAAATTTTGATCAAAATTTGTCTTTAGTAAATTTTAAACAAAATTATATTTAGTAAAATTTTGATCAAAATTTTTGTTTAGTAAAATTTTGTTCAAAATTTGTCTTTAGTAAAACTTTGATCAAAATATGACTTTAGCAAAATTTTGATCAAAATTTTCTTTAGTAAAATTTTGATCAAAATTTGTCTTTAGTAAATTTTAAACAAAATTATATTTAGTAAAAATTTGATCAAAATTTTTCTTTAGTAAAATTTTGATCAAAATTTTTCTTTAGTAAAATTTTGATCAACATTTTTCTTAAGTAAAATTTTTATCAACATTTTTCTTTAGTAAAATAATAAAAATATAAATAAAAATATATATATAATAATAAAAAAAAATATTTTTTCCTTTTTGTTTGTGTTAACAATTCCAAGTATATTTTCTGTTTAAAATATTTAGTTATATTAAATTTTGTCATTATACTGTATATCTTTCTTTCAATCGCTAGGCCTTTTTGGCTTCTGATTGGAAACAATAAAATAAATAAATAAATAAATAAAATTTGGTCAAAATTTGTCTTTAGTAAAATTTTGATCAAAATTTTTCTTTAGTAAAATTTTGATCAAAACTTTTCTTTAGTAAAATTTTGATCAAAATTTTTCTTTAGTAAAATTTTGATCAAAATTTTTCTTTAGTAAAATTTTGATCAAAATTATTCTTTAGTAAAATTTTGATCAAAATTTGTCTTTAGTAAAATTTTGATCAAAATTTGTCTTTAGTAAAATTTTGATCAAAATTTGTCTTTAGTAAAATTTTGATCAAAATTTGTCTTTAGTAAAATTTTGATCAAATATTGTCTTTAGTAAAATTTTGATCAAAACTTGTCTTTAGTAAAATTTTGATCAAAATTTGTCTTTAGTAAAATTTTGATCAAAATTTGTCTTAAGTAAAATTTTGATCAAAATTTGTCTTTAGTAAAATTTTGATCAAAAGTTTTCTTTAGTAAATTTTTGATCAAAATTTTTCTTTCGTAAAATTTTGATCAAAATTTTTCTTTAATAAAATTTTGATCAAAATTTTTCTTTAATAAAATTTTGATCAAAATTTTTCTTTAGTAAAATTTTGATCAAAATTTTTCTTTAGTAAAATTTTGATCAAAATTTTTCTTTAGTAAAATTTTGATCAAAATTTGTCTTTAGTAAAATTTTGATCAAAATTTGTCTTTAGTAAAATTTTGATCAAAATTTGTCTTTAGTAAAATTTTGATCAAAATTTGTCTTTAGTAAAATTTTGATCAAAATTTGTCTTTAGTAAAATTTTGATCAAAATTTGTCTTTAGTAAAATTTTGATCAAAATTTGTCTTTAATAAAATTTTGATCAAAACTTGTCTTTATTAAAATTTCCATCAAAATTTGTCTTTAGTAAAATATAAAAAATGTTCTGTAGAAAATTTTAGAAAAAAATTTTCTATAGAAAAATTTTTGATAAAAAAATTTTTATAGAAAAACTTTTAATAAAAAAATTTTCTATAGAAGAATTTTTGATAAAATTTTCTATAGAAAAATTTTTGATAAAATAAATTTTTGATAGAAAAATTTTAGAAAAAAAAAATTTCTATAAAAAAATTTAAAAAAGAATTCTATAGGAAAATTTTTGATAAAAAAAAATTTCTACAGAAAAGTTTTTGAAAAATTAGGTTTCATCAGGCTTGAGTTCATTTAATTTTCAAATTATTAATTGTGAAAATTGGAAAGTAAATTATGAAGAAAAACTGAAAAATTTATTTTTGAACGCGTCTAGTGGATTGCAATTTCTGTCCCGCCACAGGACGTCATCAGCACTTAGCGCCCTCGACCACAGTCGAGTTATCAAATTGCAGAGATAATCATCAATTTAACTCATTGAGTTTGATCGAAGATCAGTTTTTGATAAAAAAAATTTTCTTTAGAAGAATTTTTGATAAAAAAGTTTTCTATAAAATAATTTTCGATAGAAAAATTCAGGATAAAAAATTTTCTATAGAAAAATTTTAGATAAAACATTTTCTGTAGAAAAATTTTTGATAAACAATTTTCTATAGAAAAATTTTTAATAAAAAAAATTTTTAATAAAAAAATTTTATATAGAAAAATTTTGGAAAAAAATTTTATATAGAAAAATTTTGGAAAAAAAATTCTATAGAAGAATTTTTTGATAAAAAAAAATTTCTATAAAAAAATTAAGGATAAAAAATTTTCTATACAAAAATTTTGGATAAAAAATTTTGTATAAAAAAATTTTCTATAGGAAATTTTTTTATAGAGAATTTTTGATAAAAAAAAATTGCTATAGAAAAATTTTGGATACAAAAATTTTTTATAGAAAAATTTTTGATAAAAAAATTTTTCTATAGAAAAATTTTTGATAAAAAAATTTTTCTATAGAAAAATTTTTGATAAAAAAATTTTTCTATAGAAAAATTTTTGATAAAAAAATTTTTCTATAGAAAAATTTTTGATAAAAAAATTTTCAATAGAAAAATGTTTTAAAAAAATTTACAAATTTCTGTAAAATGACTTTTAATTTTTTTGGAATAAATCATTCTAAAATGACGAGTCGTCCTAAAACTGCTGAGTCATCTTAAAACAGTTGAGTTGGCGTTAATCTGCTGGGTTATCGTAAAACTACTGAGTCATCATAAAACTGCTCGCTATCCTTAAACTGCCGAGTAATCCCATAACTACTGAGTCATCTTAATGTGCTGAGTCATCTCGAACTGTTAACATTTGGGACTAATATATACATCAAGTTAGCTATATACATTAAGCCATTTTCTATTATAAATATTTATTACTTTTCTCTAGTCTCGAATCATAATAAAAAAAATTTAAAATAAATAAAAAAATCTTCTATTAGTATACGAAATCAGTGATCGATATTTTGTGTTACATGTGATTAAAATTGTTACTCTGTCTCTAATAGTTTTCGACTTAAGTTCTTTTACATTTCTGACTAACAATTTATAAATAGTTTATTCCTTTGCTACAAAATACCCACAATTTAAGAAGCATCTAACACAAAACTGGCCTTTTCCAATAAAAATAGAAATGGATTTGGTTTTTCTCAGTTTCAGTTATTTTTCTTGTACATTTTTACTCTACATGCCTTAGTCGTTTTTTTTTCGCTTTTTCTAATAAAAACAGACGCCAATATTTAAACATAAAAGCAAAACGATGAAGCCCCAAGAATGCGCTCTAACGCCAAGAAAAAGTATTTCATTGATTTTTGAAACCAAAGAAATTTTTTCTATATTTTGGAAAATGTTTTTTTTTTTTGTTTGTATGTCGCATTAAGTTGTAAACATGGCGCAGAAAAAAAGGCGTAAAATGGAAAAATGAAAAAATTCAAATGGAAATTTGAAAAAAAAAATGTTTGTGGCCAAAAGAAAATTTAAAGAAGAAGATTTAGGCATGTAGAGAGCGATCATGTGCGAAAATAAAAGGAAATTGTTGCTAAAAGGATATTTTTAGTTACTTTTAATTTTAGATAATCAGATTTACATTAGTTGTATTTTAAATGAGTACATGTTTTTGTATTTTTTAGAAGTGAATTATGATAAATATAGTAAAATGAAAAATGATGGCTGCAAAAAATTACAAGAACTAAATCAGTAGAAAACTAATTCTTAAAATATTAATATTAAGTTTAATGGTTGCTACTTATGGTCGTTTTAAAAAGTCCCATAAAAAAGAGTGTATACCACTTTTACTCTAATTCGGAAACAACTAATGGAGATGATTATCCATTGAGAGGAAGCTAAGGCACGCACACCTGCTCAAGAAATGTATCTTTGTTTGTGCGTTTATGTGTTTTTCATTGTTCTTTATCCACTTTAATTTCACATTTGACAGAAAAAAACTGTTTGGAGTGCAATATCTTTATATCGGGTTATCCATTTCGTGGTTTCAAAAGTATAGAACTGAAATTCGACATCTGTCAAACTATGTTGTTAAACCAATTTTTTTTCTTTTAGTTGAAAGTCTGATATTGACAGAAATGGATCAAAACATGAATTAAAAATCAGAAATAAAAATAAGAAGATAAATGTTTAGTTCCTTTTTCGAAAATGGGACAAATAGGGGGTAAAAAAGGAAAAACAAAATCTGGTACTGGACCAAACTTTTGGCACATTCGATAAACTTCCAAATACATCAAACATGTTTTGCTACTTTTCCGATAAAATTAATATTATGATACGATTAATTAAAATTTTAATCAAAATTTGTCTTTAGTAAAATTTTGATCAAAAACGTGTTTAGTAGAATTTTGATTAAAAATTGTCTTAAGCATAATTTGTTTAGTAAAATTTTGAGCAAAATTAGTTTTTAGTAAAATTTTAATACGAATTTTGTCTTCAGTAAAATTTTCATTAAAATTTGTCTTCAGTAAAATTTTCATCAAAATCTGTCTTTATTAAAATTTGTCTTTAGAATAATTTTTATCAAAATTTGTCTTTATTAAAATTTTTAGCAAAATTTGTCTTTAGTTCAATTTTTATCAAAATTTGTCTTTACAATATTTTTTATCAAAGTTTTGATCAAATTTGTGTTTAGTTAAACTTTGATCAAAATTTTTCTTTACTTAAATTTTTATCAATATTTGTATTTAATTAAATTTTGATCAAAATTTATCTTTAGTAAGATTTTGATCAAAATTTGTCTTTAGAATAATTTTTATCAAAATTTTGATCAAAGTTGTCTTAAGTAAAATTTTGATCAAAATTTGTCTTTAGTAAAATTTTGCTCAAAATTTCTTTTAAGTATAATTTTGATCAACATTTTTCTTAAATAAAATTTTCATCGAAAATTTTCTTTTTTTTGATCAAAATTTTTCTTTAGTAAAATTTTGATCAAAATTTTGATCAAAATTTTTCTTTAGTAAAATTTTGATCAAAATTTTTCTTTAGTAAAATTTTGGTCAAAATTTTTCTTTAGTAAAATTTTGATCAAAATATTTCTTTTGTAAAATTTTGATCAAAATTTTTCTTTTGTAAAATTTTGATCAAAATTTTTCTTTAGTAAAATTTTGATCAAAATTTTTCTTTAGTAAAATTTTGATCAAAATTTTTCTTTAGTAAAATTTTGATCAAAATTTTTCTTTAGTAAAATTTTGATCAAAATTTTTCTTTAGTAAAATTTTGATCAAAATTTTTCTTTAGTAAAATTTTGATCAAAATTTTTCTTTAGTAAAATTTTGATCAAAATTTTTCTTTAGTAAAATTTTGATCAAAATTTTTCTTTAGTAAAATTTTGATCAAAATTTTTCTTTAGTAAAATTTTGATCAAAATTTTTCTTTAGTAAAATTTTGATCAAAATTTTTCTTTAGTAAAATTTTGATCAAAATTTTTCTTTAGTAAAATTTTGATCAAAATTTTTCTTTAGTAAAATTTTGATCAAAATTTTTCTTTAGTAAAATTTTGATCAAAATTTTTCTTTAGTAAAATTTTGATCAAAATTTTTCTTTAGTAAAATTTTGATCAAAATTTTTCTTTAGTAAAATTTTGATCAAAATTTTTCTTTAGTAAAATTTTGATCAAAATTTTTCTTTAGTAAAATTTTGATCAAAATTTTTCTTTAGTAAAATTTTGTTCAAAATTTTTCCTTAGTAAAATTTTGTTCAAAATTTTTCTTTAGTAAAATTTTTTTTCAAAATTTTTCTTTAGTAAAATTTTTTTCAAAATTTTTCTTTAGTAAAATTTTGATCAAAATTTTTCTTTAGTAAAATTTTGATCAAAATTTTTGTTTAGTAAAATTTTGTTCAAAATTTTTCTTTAGTAAAATTTTGATCAAAATTTTTCTTTAGTAAAATTTTGATCAAAATTTTTCTTTAGTAAAATTTTGATCAAAATTTTTCTTTAGTAAAATTTTGATAAAAATTTGTCTTTAAAATAATTTTTTGACCTTATCAGGTTGTAAATATAGGCCATTTAACTAAGTAACATACTTAATCTAGTTTTCTTTATTTATTACCAACTTTTAAATATTAAATATTTATGTCAAATTTTTGCTAACGGAATAATATCTCAAATCCCCACAATCACTTTGACACTGATTTTTTCAATAATTCCCACACTGTCTCTCAAACATTCTAAAAAAAAGTCAACTAAAAAGACCAGAAAAAAAGAACAGAAAAAAGTGCTCAAAACACCGTTTTTATATATAAAAGATACTCACTTGTACAAAGTTTTCCAAAAAACGTAGTCAAGTGTAAAGGCATTCGATGATGAAGATCACACTCGACCAATATCGCATTACACGGTGGGAATTCTTAACAATGTCTCATGACGACAACGATCTCACCTCTCTCTCTCCCTCTCTGAATACACAAACAAAATCGTAACATGCGAAGATTGATTTGACTTAAAAAATATCACTCTCAAAGCGGTAATAATTTTTAACATGATCGTGTATAAATATTTGAAACTTATCGAAGACGACGACGTGTGTGACAAGGTATTGAAAAGTTAAATAAAAAAACGTCTGACTGACTGAGATTTAAACGTAGTTTCATTTCAAACTTCAGTCAAACTTCAGTCTATAGAACAATCAGGGTATAAATTACATTTTAAGTTGAAAAAAAAGTTAAGAGAAAAAAATTATATTTTGTGCGATCATGAGGCAACAACAACAAAAAGTTTGTGCTTCTGATTGTCAAAGCGAATTAAGAATGAGATGTCAATGAATAGGTCTATTTTTTGTTGTTCAAATTTTTATTTTAATTTTGCAATAATTTTTATATATGTACTTTTAAATTTTCAAGGTGAGAGATGCACCAACCTACTTCTGTCATCCTTGACTTCCAGTGGAGCATAGGGCCTTAACCTACCCAGATAGCAAAATACTCTAATACTTACTTATATGGCCTGTATTTACAACCTGTTAAGGTCCAAGGTCTATTTTAGAAATGCATGCGCTTCGATCTTGTGCGCATATTCTCCAATTTTTCTTTTCTTGGTCTTGCCATCGAAGTTTTGGACCTCCTCTTCTAACATTAAGGGGTGGCCGTTTTTATTATAGTTTTAGCTTTTTCATAATAATTTTTTTCCAGGAGTGTGTTACTAGCCCGACGTCCTAACCCATATTTTATATCGTTATTATGGAAAAACTCGCGGCACATGTTAGCTTACTACATTAAGGGGTGTTGACGTAGTTCCTCAGGTGATACCACGAGGAGGTCAGTGAGATGAAGGATAACAAGATAAGTGTGGGCTTAGCAAGTTTAGACCAATCAGAACCGTCTCCTACATCACAAAATAATTCAAGAACTTTTTGGAAAATTGAAATCAAGGGAATTTTGAGCAACTTTGGAACACTGTTTCTACGAGGTGGCGCAAAAGTAATCCTCCTTTCAGAAAATGCTATAAATTTTGCGATTGGCCCCTAATGTCAATTCTGTTTTGACATTTGTGTAGTAAACACTTGCGAAATACACGTTAATAAACAATGTTACGCTACACTACTCCAAAACGCGGAATATTGGTGACTATTTATTTGACCAATAATTATAAATAATAATTATAAAATAATTTCTAAATAACTCCAAAACGGTAAGAGATACAGAAAAATTATATTAGACTAAAATTAATGCAATTTTGTTATGCATCTTCAAGTGTTTTAATTTTGAAAATCGGATGAGTCGTTCTCCTGACTAATTTAAGGGGAAAAATTTGCCACGCCCATGAAAAAAATCCAGATCTGATGGAAAAAAACCGACAACGGATCTGAGTTTAGCGCATCAAAATCCATGTAGTCCACATAGTTTTATTAGAAGGAGGATTTGGCTGCAGAGCAGTGTAATCGGTCGGTGACTTTGGCACAACGTGAATTTCGTCGCAGATTTCCTGGCCGTCCAACGCCTACTGGTGAAATACTGCGACGTTTAGCCGCTCGCCTCGAAGAGACTGGCACAACACAAGATGCTGCCAGGCGTGGCAGACCCCGGAGTCGCCGTTCTGCAGAGAATATTGCTGTATTTAGCCGAGGATGTCATGGAAGCGCCGTCGACATCGACCAGACGACGTGCCACGCAAATGGGTATCAATCTACGGCCTTTACAGCGAATTTTGGTAAAAGATTTGAAGATTTTTCCGTACAAAGTCCAGACGGTGTATCAGCTGTTAGCTGCTGATGGCCAATCGCGTCTAACATACGCTCAAGCCATCCTTAACCACCACCAAAAGGAAGATGATTTTTCATCAAAAATAATCATGAGTGATGAGGCCCATTTCCATCTTAGCGGGTATGTAAATAAGCAAAATTTGCGCTTCTGGGGCACTGAAAATCCGCGTGTAACCCACGAAGAGCCATTACACCCGCTCAAAGTCACTCTATGGTGTGCTGTTTTCGCTGGAGGAGTCATCGGACCTTTTTTCTTCGAAGACGTCGCGGGCCAAACGGTTACTGTAAATGGTGAGTGCTACAGAGCAATGATTAACGAGTTTTTTGCCGCAACTTGATGAATTGGGATTGGAAAACATGTGGTTCCAACAGGACGGTGCAACGGCATACACTGCACGTGCCACAACCGATATGCTGAAGGATGCATTTCCCGGGCGCCTAATCTTCCGTTTTGGCGATTTGCACTAACCAGCAAGATCGCCTGATTTGACCGCTGCAGACTTCTTTTTGTGGGGCTTTTTGAAGTCGCGGGTTTATGTCAACAAGCCTCAGACTCTTGCAGCCCTTAAAGACAATATCCGTCAAGAATGTGAGGACCTATCGCCGGAAGTTTTGGCCAAAGTGATGGAAAATGCCATAAAAAGGGCTCAAATGACAATCAACTGTGGCGGCGGCCATTTACATGACATCATATTCTCGATTTGATGTAAAAAAAATTAAAAGACCAAATAAAAATAATCCACAAGAAGAATCAAAGTCTTTCATTTTTTTTAATTACAGCCAAAAAACATCGGAAGGTTATTTTTGCGCCACCTTGTAGTAAATCATAAAATTTGTTGATGCTTTAAGTTAAATAAAACTTAAGCCGTGCAATATAAAAACTATTCAAAATATGCAAATTTACCGGAATATTGTACAAATTCATTAAACATTAAAATTTTAATTTATTATTCGATATCTACAAAATTATTGCCTTTTTTTCGAAAGTCCTTCTATAAAAGATTTTAAAGTTGCTTTTGTGACCTTTCTTTAGAAGGTGGCCCACCTACACTTAAAATCGCACATCTTCTAGGTCACCTTTCCTGTGTTCTTCAATACTTTTTTACAAGAGCCCAGTACCTTTCGATAGGCCGAAGTTGTGGGACAAAAATGAGGTTATTGTTAAAATACTACTCAAGTGCCTTTTTTCCATGCTGATGCCAAATAGGGCCAAAAATATATATATATGCACTTGGTGTTGTTTCAAAAAAAAAGGTAAAAACCGTTTTTGTAGATACTCCGTTATATAAATTTCTGTGTTTATTGTGCTTGATCAGAAATGATTGGCTTCCTTTATATCGGGTGGTTAAATTTCAAGGGCCGATGTTGATTTTGAATAAAACACAAACTATTTGGGAAATTATTGTAATTTTATTTTATTATGATATATTGGTATTACTCAATTATGTATGGAACAAAATATCGGCCAAAAGGGCGCCGCGACCACGGCGGCACACCTCCATCCGATGGTCCAAATTTTCGATGACCCTGAGGCATAATGGAGGTTCTATGTCGTTAATTTGCCGAATTATCTCGTCATTTAGCTCTTGAATTGTTGCTGGAATATTGACGTACACCTTTTCTTTCAAATAACCCCAAAGAAAAAAGTCAAACGGTGTCAAATCACATGATCTTGGCGGCCAATTGGCATCGCCATTACGTGAGATAACACGGCCATTGAATTTGTTGCGCAAAAGAGCCGTTGTTTCGTTAGCTGTGTGGCAAGTGGCACCGTCCTGCTGAAACCACATATCGTCCACATCCATATCTTCCGATTCGGGCCATAAAAAGTTCGTTATCATCTCACGATAGCGAACACCATTCACAGTAACTGCCTGGCCGGCCTCATTTTGGAAAAAATACGGCCCGATGATGCCGCCAGCCCATAAACCGCACCAAACAGTCACTCTTTGTGGGTGCATTGGTTTTTCGACAATCACTCTTGGATTCTCATTCGCCCAAATGCGGCAATTCTGTTTATTGACGAATCCACTGAGGTGAAAACGTGCCTCATCACTGAAGATGATTTCTTCGAAAATTGATCATCCTCTGTTGCCATTTCTTGCCACCATTCTGCCAATTCACGACGTTTGGAATGGTCAAGAGGCTTTAGTTCTTGAGCCAATTGCACCTTGTAAGCGTGTAAATGCAAGTCTTTATGCATAATGTTCATCAACGACGAGCGTGAGAGGTGCAATTGTTGGGCACGACGACGAGTTGAGGTGGACGGCTCTTCAGCCACACTATCGCGAACAGCAGCAATATTTTCTGCAGTACGAGCTGTACGAGCATGCACTGGTGTTCTCACATCTTCTACAGACCCGGTTTGCTCGAATTTTTCCACGATTTTTGCGATTGTACGCACATTTGGACGATCAAATTGACCAAAAAAATCACGAAGTGGACGATATGTATTTTGATTTGAACGCCCATTTTCATAATAAGTCTGGATAACTTTAACACGTTGTTGGATTGTGTATCTCTCCATGGTTCAAATTGAGTAAGTCTGAAATAGAGAAATGTCAAATAAAATTTGGAAAAAAACTTGGCGTTTAAGTGTGGTTCACATTCAACATCGGCCCTTACAATTTAACCACCCTTTATATGTGATACGGTCTATGAAAAGGGAAAAGGTGGCTTATGACTCATAAAAAAAATTTCGAAAAATTAGCTAAAAATTTCGGAAAATCCGCAAAATTTTTCGAAATTTTTGTTCTTGTGTCATAAGCCACCATTTCATAGATCGGGTCACATATACTTATTGTATTATTCCGTATTTTTTGAATCCACTATATTGAGAATCTGCTGATTTTTTTTTTTTTTTTTTGAATTGGATAAGCTTGACCCTTTCTTTCCCAGGTCAAAGGTCAAAATTTCGATTTTGTTTACCTTTAATTAAAAAATTACGATTTTTTTTTTAATTTGTGGCTAGTTTCGATATTAAATGCTAAAAAGTACTTGTTTTATATCGAGATTAAGTTACTTTTGTGTGAACCCCAGTGGTATAGGAGGTTAGTCATCCGTGATATAGGATTTTAGTATACCAGAGATCCCAAGACCCACTTCAAAACAAAAAAAAAAGCGGTTCACCTCATAACTCAATTAGCCACTGGTTATTGAGTATTAGGCTATCCGGTGTGTGCTGGAAATCGAGCGTTTTCAAATCGTTCGATTTCTAATATATTTTTGGGATAATTTCCCCTATTTCCACAAGCAAATTCAAACCAAATGAAAAATAAGATATCAGTTAAAAGGATGAAAGCCAAAATTTTCATTTGTTTTAGGGAAATAACCGATAATTATCTCAAAAATATATCAGAAATCGAATGATTTGAAAACGCTCGATTTCCAGCTCATACCGGTATGTTAAACTTCTCTAACTAATGCATTTGCCTTTCAGAGCCGGAATTAAAGCGTACATAGGTCCCTTTTAATGAGTCTAAAAGTAGAATCGGATGCAGCTCATTGTCTGAGAAAAGTACCACTAGTTCCAATTGGAATGTTGTCGTGGAAATTATTATTATTATTCTAAGTTATTATGTAAAAAATGGATTTTAACCCTATACAGACATGGGGTCTAACATAACCTAATTTTTTTTTGACATCCCATGTCTTTTAAGGGTTAAATTAAACTTTATCTTAGTATATAAGAATTATGAATTTATGAATTTTTATCGAAATTCGCTACTAAATTATAAAATTTTGTAATTTTGTATTGATATTTAAAAAATAAAAAGTACCTGGTTGACCGAGCCTTGCTCGGGGCTTTATGATAAGCATTTTGAGGCAAATTTTGAGGCAAATTTTGAGGCAAATTTTAAAGTTTTTATATATTTTATTTTATACAGTTACAGTTTAACTCATTTTAAATAATTTTGAAAATTGGTCATACCAACAGAAACCTCCGTCGACTCATGCGCAACAACTTTGCTAAAGATTATAGTCTGATCACATGCACAGTTTACGATTTAATTCATTTTGAGTAGTTTTCAGTGGCGCCGCCTGAATTCGCTCATACCACTAAGAAACCTTCATCTGCTTATGCGTAACAACTTTGCTTATGATCATAACATTATCAAATGCACAGTTTATGATTTAATTCACTTATAGTCTGATCAAATGCACAGTTTACGATTTAATTC
Source organism: Stomorhina lunata (assembly GCA_933228675.1). Classification (NCBI taxonomy): domain Eukaryota; kingdom Metazoa; phylum Arthropoda; class Insecta; order Diptera; family Rhiniidae; genus Stomorhina; species Stomorhina lunata. Next base: position 157,073,432 of record OW121740.1, on the reverse strand, counting down.
ATTTTGAGTAATTTTCAGTGGCGCCACCTGTCGGACTTTGGTCATTCCAATTAATAAACCTTCGTCGGATTATCCGCAATAACTTTGCTAAAAATTATAGCATGATTAAATGTACAGTTTACGATTAAATTGACTTTAAGTAAATTTCAGTGGCGCCACCTGTCGAAATTTCTTCATACCAACTAAGAAACCTTCGTCGGCTCATGTGCAACAACATTGCTTAAGATTATAGCATGATTATATGTACAGCTTACGATTAAATTGACTTTGAGTAATTTTCAGTAGCGCCACCTGTCGGAAATTATTCACACCAATTAAAAAGCATTCGCCGGCTCATGCGCTACAACTTTGCAAAAGATCATAGTATGATCAAATGTACAGTTTACGATTTTATTAATTTTTAGTAATTTTCAGTGGCGCCATCTGTTGGAAATTAGTCTCATCAACTTAAAAACCTTCGCCGGCTTATCCGCAACATCTTCGCTAAAGAGCATAACATGATCAAATTCACAGTTTACTATTCTATAAAGAACATACATACAGACACACATTCATTTGTTTAAAATAATACTAATTTTTCCCCCTTTTTATTCCCTAATTTCTAAAAGTTCCATATGCATATTTGGTACTTTTTTGGTGCAAATTGAATTCGGTAAATTTTATTAAAACGCAGTTAACATAATGTATAATGTTCCTATCATATTACTTTGGAGATGTTATGTTATCATTTTATCCCCTTTTTACCCATTTCGGCTCCAAAATCAAAAAAGTACCAAATACGTATTTCATGTTTCTTTTACATCTATTGATTGCAGTACAAAGTTTCTTTCTATATTCTTTAGTTTAAAATATAAGAGTGGGTTAAAAAGGTACCAAAAAAACTATTTTCAGCCTTTTTTACCCCCTATCGAACATAGTTTCAAAAAAGTACCAAACACCTGTCCACTTATTTTCATAGTTGTTTAAAACGTAATTTTAATTTTGTTTCTATACCTATTACTTTAGGAGATATAGCGTTTTCGATTTTTTCCCCTTTTTATCCTCTTAGAGGCAAAAGTTCCAAAAGTTCCTTCTTCTTCGACCTACACATCAAAAAAGATACTGTCCAAATTTTATCAAAATCGTTGGAGCCGTTTTCGAGATAGCCATTCTATATATATATAAATACATACAATTATTGCTCGTTTAAGAATATAAGATAAGATTACTATTTTTTTTAATTTTGTGGCTAGTTTCGATATTAAATGCTAAAAAGTACTTGTTTTATATCGAGATTAAGTTATTTTTGTTTGAACCCCCGTGGTATAGGAGGTTAGTCATCCGTGATATAGGAGGTTAGTATACCAGAGATCCCAAGACCCACTTCAAAACAAAAAAAAAAAAAACGGTTCACCTCATAACTCAGTTAGCCACTGGTTATTGAGTATTGGGCTATATTAAACTTCTCTAACTAATGCATTTGCCTTTCAGAGCCGGAGTTAAAGCGTACATAGGTCTCTTTTAATGAGTCTAAAAGTAGAATCGGATGCAGCTCATTGTCTGAGAAAAGTACCACTAGTTCCAATTGGAATGTTGTCGTGGAAATTATTATTATTTTGTAAAAAATGGATTTTAACCCTATACAGACATGGGGTCTAACATAATTTTTTTTGTCAAAATTTGGATCCTATGTCTTTTAAGGGTTAAATTAAACTTCATCTTGGTATATAAGAATTATGAATTTATGAACTTTTATCGAAATTCGCTACTAAATTCATAAAATTTTGTAATTTTGTATTGATATTTAAAAAATAAAAATTTTGACCTTTGACCCCTGGGAAGAAAGATTTAATCTTATCCAATTTCGAAAAAGACAAGGCAATAATATTTATTGATTGTTTTATTTAAATAGAATAAGAGTACTTTTTGCCAAGCATCGCCTGAAATTATGACAAAAAAATTGGATTTAAGGGAAATGCGCCGAATTTTAATCGCGGGTACGGCGAAACAGCTTAAGATAATGACCTCAACTATTTTGAGTTTTATTATACCATTTGTTTGCTTTAACACAGCGATAAAAAATACGCAATTTTATAGGACAACTAATACTAATCAAATCAATTAAACTTTAAGTCCTAAATGTTTCCAAGAAGTTTCGGTTCAGATTCTTCTGGACTTAAAAATATATTTTACAATATATTCAACATTTTCTCTATAAAATGTCAAAACTAGTTTTGCCAACTGTCCTAAAGTAAGTGCGAAGTTCTGGTTTATGTTTCCTTAAAGACCTTATGACATTTCCGAGGCATGTCACTCCAAAAAAAAAAATAAAATAAACCAATCTAAAAGTATCAATGACTAACTTTTCCAACTGTCAACACAAGACAATATGTTATACTTAAGAGCCGGTAAAGAGTACGTTCCCAATTCCTAAGACACTCCAACTAGCCAGAGGTGACAGCTGGTCTACGAAGGTTTTATTAATTTGTTTCCCCTTTTTCCTTGTCCTATCAAGTGAGAATAAACGACAGAATATTAGGAAATAAATTTATTATTAAATTTTAATAAAAATATTTTCAATTTCTTAATAATGTCCTCTTAGCATTTGAGTGATTGTCTGTTAAGGGAAAAATTATATGTATTTCAAAATACCAGTGGCTAATCAAAAACACACTAAAAGACATGGGATCATTGGGTTTTTAAAAAAGTATTAAATTTCTTTATAGAGTCTTCAGAAATGTGACGCATTTTTTTTTTTTAAGTTCAAATATTGAAGATTGTGTTTTTTTGGTGTAACCAACCAATTCAAGTACTTACACTTGAGTGAAGCGCGCCAAATATTAAAATTTTTTCTGTTGTTGTTTTTGTGAAATGTGATATCTCAAGACAGTTACGATGGATTCGGATGGATGGATGGATGGGGTTAGAATGCAAAAACAAAAATATTTACCCAAAAAAATTTAATTATATTTTTAAGCAGGAAAATTAAAATTTTAATAAAATATTTATTTATTTTAGTTGTGGCGCATTTGTTAATAAGAAAGAAAGAGTGAAAATTTTTGGTCTTAAAAATTTTTCTATAGAAAATTTTTCGTCTTAAAAAATTTTCTATAGAAAATTATTTGTCTTAAAAAATTTTTTGTAGAAAATTTTTGGTCTTAAAAAATTTTCTATAGAAAATTTTTCGTCTTAAAAAATTTTCTATAGAAAATTTTTCGTCTTAAAACACTTTCTATAGAAAATTTTTCGTCTTAAAAAATTGTCTATAGAAAATTTTTCGTCTTAAAAAATGTTCTATAGAAAATTTTTCGTCTTAAAAAATTGTCTATAGAAAATTTTTCGTCTTAAAAAATTTTCTATAGAAAATTTTTCGTCTTAAAAAATTTTCTATAGAAAATTTTTCGTCTTAAAAAATTTTCTATAGAAAATTTTTCGTCTTAAAAAATTTTCTATAGAAAATTTTTCGTCTTAAAAAATTTTCTATAGAAAATTTTTCGTCTTAAAAAATTTTCTATAGAAAATTTTTCGTCTTAAAAAATTTTCTATAGAAAATTTTTTGTCTTATAAAATTTTCTATAGAAAAGTTTTCGTCTTAAAAAATTTTCTATAGAAAAGTTTTCGTCTTAAAAAATTTTCTATAGAAAAGTTTTCGTCTTAAAAAATTTTCTATAGAAAATTTTTCGTCTTAAAAATTTTTCTATAGAAAATTTTTCTATAGAAAATTTTTCGTCTTAAAAAATTTTCTATAGAAAATTTTTCGTCTTAAAAAATTGTTCTATAGAAAATTTTTCGTCTTAAAAAATTTTCTATAGAAAATTTTTCGTTTTAAAAATTGTTCTATAGAAAATATTTCGTCTTAAAAATTTTTCTATAGAAAATTTTTCGTCTTAAAAATTTTTCTATAGAAAATTTTTCGTCTTAAAAATTTTTCTATAGAAAATTTTTCGTCTTAAAAATTTTTCTATAGAAAATTTTTCGTCTTAAAAATGTTTCAATAGAAAATTTTTCGTCTTAAAAATTTTTCTATAGAAAATTTTTCGTCTTAAAAATATTTCTATAGAAAATTTTTCGTCTTAAAAATTTTTCGTCTTAAAAATTTTTTTACAGAAAAGTTTTCATCTTAAAATTTTTTTTTATAGAAAATTTTTCGTCTTAAAAAATTTTCTATAGAAAATTTTTCGTCTTAAAAAATTTTCTATAGAAAATTTTTCGTCTTAAAAAATTTTCCATAGAAAATTTTTCGTCTTAAAAAATTTTCTATAGAAAATTTTTCGTCTTAAAAAATTTTCTATAGAAAATTTTTCGTCTTAAAAAATTTTCTATAGAAAATTTTTCGTCTTAAAAATTTTTCTATAGAAAATTTTTCGTCTTAAAATTTTTTCAATAGAAAATTTTTCGTCTTAAAAATTTTTCTATAGAAAATGTTTCGTCTTAAAAATGTTTCTATAGAAAATTTTTCGTCTTAAAAATTTTTCTATAGAAAATTTTTCGTCTTAAAAATTTTTCTATAGAAAATTTTTCGTCTTAAAAATATTTCTATAGAAAATTTTTCGTCTTAAAAATTTTTTTACAGAAAAGTTTTCATCTTAAAATTTTTTTCTATAGAAAATTTTTCGTCTTAAAAATTTTTCTATACGAAACTTTGCGTCTTAAAAATTATACTACAAAAAAATTTTCGTCTTAAAATTTTTTCTCTAAAAAATTTTTCTACAGAAAATTTTTCGTCTTAAAAGTTTTCTATAAAAACTTTTCGTCTTAAAAAATTTTGTATAGAAAAGTTTTCGTCTTAAAAATGTTTCTAATTTTTTAAGGCGAAAAATTTTCTATAGTAAAATTTTTAAACAAAAAATTTTCTCTAGAAAAATTTTTAAGACGAAAAATTTTCTATAAAAAATTTTTAAGACGAAAAATTTTCTATTGCACATTTAAAAAAATTACATAGAAAAATTGTTAACACGAAAAATTATCTATAAAAAAATTTTCTATAGAAAAAATTTTCTATAGAAAAATTTTTAAGACGAAAAATTTTCTATACAATAATTTTTAAGATAGGAAAAATTTTAAGACGAAAAATTTTCTATAGAAAAATTTTTAAGAATAAAAATTTTCTATAGAAAAATTTTTAAGATGAAAAATTTTCTTTAGAAAAATTTTTAAGACGAAAACTTTTCTATAGAAATATTTTTAAGATGAAACATTTTCTATAGAAAAATTTTGAAGACGAAAAATTTTCTATAGAAAATTCTTTAAGACAAAAAATTTTCTAAGAAAAATTTTTACAACGAATTATTTTCTATAGAAAATTTTTTTCTAAGACGAAAAATTTTCCATAGAAAAATTTTTAACACAAAAATCTATAGGAAAATTTCTAAGACGAAAAATTTTCTATAGAAAACATTTTTAAGACGAAAAATTTTCTATAGAAAATTTTTTAAGACGAAAATTTTTCTATAGAAAATTTTTTAAGACGAAAAATTTTCTATAGAAAATTTTTTAAGACGAAAAATTTTCTATAGAAAATTTTTTAAGACGAAAAATTTTCTATAGAAAATTTTTTAAGACGAAAAATTTTCTATAGAAAATTTTTTAAGACGAAAAATTTTCTATAGAAAATTTTTTAAGACGAAAAATTTTCTATAGAAAATTTTTTAAGACGAAAAATTTTCTATAGAAAATTTTTTAAGACGAAAAATTTTCTATAGAAAATTTTTTAAGACGAAAAATTTTCTATAGAAAATTTTTTAAGACGAAAAATTTTCTAAAAATATTTTTCTATAGAAAAATCTTCGATACAAATATTTTTCTATAGAAAATTTTTCCTCTTAAAAATGTTTCTATAGAAAATTTTTCGTCTTCAAAAATCTTCTATAGAAAATTTTTCGTCATCAAAAATTTGGATAAAAAAATTTTCTATAGAAAAATTTTTGATAAAAAAATTTGTTTATAGAAACATTTTTGATAAAATAATTTTCCATAAACAATTTTGATAAAAAAAATTTTCTATAGAAAAATTTTTAATAAGAAAAATTTTATATAGAAAATCTTTAATAAAAAAACTTTAGAAAATCATTTTGATAAAAAAAAAAATTCTATAGAAAAATTTTTGATAAAAAAAATTTCTATAGAAGAATTTTTGATAAATTAATTTTCTATAGAAAAGTTTTTAATAAAAAAAAACTCTATAGAAAAATTGTTGATAAATAATTTTCGATAGAAAAATTTTTAATAAAAAAATTTTATATCGAAAAATTTTTGATAGAAAAATTTTCTATAGAAAAGTTTTTAATTAAAAAATTTTATATAGAAACATTTTTGATAAAAAAAGAAGAAACAATTTGGATAAAAAAATTTTCTATAGAAACATTTTTGGTACAAATTTAAAAAAAAGTGGGTTAGAGAACTTTTGCTTTTTAAAACATCAGTTAATAGTATAAAAAACTATTTTTTGTTCTATTATTTTTGTGCCGACCTCTGAATATAACCATTACTTTAAAAAAAATGTTCTCACAATTATCATTTAAAGAAAAATTCTCACTACAATTTAAAGACCAAACACCAAAATTATTTGCACAAATTCTTAAAAACTTTTTACAATCATTTAAGTCTAAAATAAACTCTATAATTATGAAACACTAAATGCTATTACTACTTTAAAACTACAAAATATTCATCGCTATATTCCCACATTCATTCCATTGCCATTACTCTACTTTTGATTACCCAAATCTTTTTGGCAACTTAATAGATAATAATTTGTATTGCTAATCTTTTAGAAAAATATTGAATTTCAATTATAGCCTTTAAACAAATTAATTATATGGGAGGGATATTCATAAATACTTGTAACTTCTGTTAACTATTACAAAATTATCATTATTTGATGATCATTATCGGATTCAAAAAGAGACAAAAAAGCTTATGACACGTGTCATTCGCTGGTATTATTGTATTTCTTATATCACTGGTCTCTGGTCTCCTTTGTGCTATCTTTAACGTTATCTTGGCTTTATTATCTATACACACAAATTTAAGGCAGTTACAAAGGTATTGGTGGTAAATATTCAACAGGGATGATATTATAATGATTTATGGGGGATTTCTAGGGTACTTTTTGTTTCTACAACGATTTTGAAATTTTTTGTACTTAATTTACATATACGGAATAATATATTTATCAATGTCGATATTTCAATTTGATGCATTTAATCAGATGAATTTTTACAATATTTTAATAAGTTTTTCGTATTTTTAAGAACATTTTTGTACCCACCATCAAAAAGAATGGGGGGCATATTGAGATTGTTATTCCGTTTGTAGTTTCCTTAACACGTTCACGCCGGCACTGCAATTCATGTTTCGCGCCCATAGGCGGTTGTTTCAACGAAAGATTATCGCACGGGAAAACAGTGTCCATGGGTCTGCATTTTTCTTTCGATGCTATTGTGGTTATGTTATTTGGTGATGCACACTGATTGGTAGTACAATCATATGCGAGCCAGCGGTGGTACGCGCTGCCCGATCAGGCAGACATGTGCGAGCCACCGGTGGTACACGCCGGCGTGAACGTGTTAATATTGGTTCAAATAACAAAATATTCTGAATCCATTTGAAATTCTAAGACGATTGGAAGATGTCCGTCTTTCTATCTATATGTTTGTGTATATGTCTGTCTGTCTGTCTGTCTGTCTGTCTGTCTGTCTGTCTGTCTGTCTGTCTGTCTGTCTGTCTGTCTGTCTGTCTGTCTGTCTGTCTGTCTGTCTGTCTGTCTGTCTGTCTGTCTCTCTCTCTCTCTGTCTGTCTGTTTGTCTGTCTGTCTGTCTGTCTGTCTGTCTGTCTGTCTGTCTGTCTGTCTGTCTGTCTGTCTGTCTCTCTCTCTCTCTCTGTCTGTCTGTTTGTCTGTCTGTCTGTTTGATCTGATAAATCATGCAGAAAGGGTGCCCCCAGATTGAGAGCCCTTGAAGTCGAGAGGGCGGTGCAGTGATATAGAAGATGAGTCACTGTCTCATCCTCTTCTGGCATGTACGCCAAAAACGCAATGACCTGTTAGGGTTGAAATAAGGTTGCGGAGTAAAGTTGAACGTTAAGTGTTGTAGGTGGGCCATGTTTGCCTAGATATGGAGCAAGTGGTTTCCGAAGACCACTCGCTCTGCGCTGACGCGAAAAGTAATTGCCTAATTATTGATTTGCAGGCGGATAGCGGTAAGCCCGTAAATTGGTCGATGTTGTCCTGATGCAGGAGAGCACCGGACTTAGCAAGTTTGTCCGCGGTGGAGTTACCAGGTATGTTGTTGTGCCCGGGTACCCAGAAGTGTTCGATCTTGCAATGGGTCGCCATCTCGTTAAGAGATGCCCGGCATTCGCAGGTAAGAACAGATGTCGTATTGACATTAGATAGGGATTTTATTGCAGCCTGACTGTCGATACAGAAACGAATATCCCTGTCGTATACTCTGTGGTATCTCAACCATTTGACTGCTTTGTGAATAGCCGATATCTCGGATTGTAATACACTACATTGATCAGGGAGCCTAAAGCAAATTTCCTTCCCTAGAAGTGGGATGAAGAAGCCCTCCCCTACGCTTAACTTTGACTTCGATCCATCAGTGTAAACCTCCAGACAGCCGTCATCTGAAGATGGGGGTTCTCCAGAGATAGTCACAGTGAAAGATTTGTCGAAGAGTGGATATGCTGTAATCAATATGGTCAGGGATATTTGTAATTTTGTCCAGGATAGTGGAATGTCCGGTTTTTGAGTGGGACCAGGTTCTAATTGTGCTCAGACGTACAGCCGAGTTAAGACCAATTTGCATTGCCATTAGTTCGACCAGGAGCCAGTTGAGCATAGTAAAAAACGCCTTAGATGGAGTAGTTCTTAAGGTACCGGTAATCATTAGAGCGGAAGATCTTAAAATTTTGTTAAAATAGTCCCTATGGTTAGCCTTGATGAGTGCTGGCCACCAGACTAGCGCACCATACATTAATATAGGCTTAACTACCATGTCGAAGAGCCAGGCAGTGTTGATGGGAGTAAGCCCCCAGGTTTTGCCAATGGCCCCTCTGCATGAATATAGTGCAATAGACGCTTTAGACACCCTGGATTGGGTGTTCAGGCTCCAGGACAGTTTAGAGTCCAGAATGACCACCAGATATTTGGCATGGTCAGTGAGCATAAGTTCAACCTTATTTAATTTAGGAAGGGTAAAGCTGGGTATTTTGTATTTACGCGAGAAAAGTACAAGTTCCGTTTTAGTTGGAATGACTCCAAGGCCATTTCAGACGCTCCATCGACAGTTAACCATAGCTCCCATACAAAACAGCCTAAATTCCAACTAAAATACACTTAAACTCGAATAAATGATAAACTATACTAGCTATGACCACTAAAGGAAGTACAATGAAGTCTTATGTCAATGTCACCATTTGACCCTATCTCCCATATACATAAGAACTTACAGAAACACAAGACCGTGAAATAAAAATGGTAAGATTTTTAAATTTTCGATTTTTTTAGGAATTTTTTAAAAATAAATATTTTTCGATTTTGCAAAAAATGTTTACATTTTTATATGAAAAACTCCACAACCGTTGACCATATGAAAAAATTGTGTTATCAAGGCTTAAAGAAAATTTTGTGGTGAATCCGCCACATCGAATTAGGATAATCTTTCTTCGAATTAAGATAAGCCATTCCCAAGATATGATACAATCAATGGAACGACCTCTGTGAAAACCCGTAATTTTAGAATTTTTTTTTTTTTTAAATCGTATTAATACATTCAAATTTAAATGTTAGACTTAAAAAATTAAATTGATTTTTTCAAAAAATCCCCTTTTTGCCCTCTAACTCATCACTGCTAACTCTACAGCCTATTGTTGTTGTCATTTACTTGTATATCTCTTATATTTTTTTTACTCTCTGCAATTATGAGCTCAACACATCAAATTACGCAAAAGTGTTGAAATGGGGTGTAAAAGAGTGTGTATGTGTGTGTATGTTTGCTTCTCCCATCATCAATTACCACAATTACATACAAATTCCATTTTAATGTGGCCAATTTTATTATCTGTTAATCTTCTCTCATGATTTAATATTCATTTTGTCGATTGATATCCTGCTGAGGTCCTTTGGGAATTTCTTCCTCAGACGTTTTGTGCATTTTGTTGGCAGATCTACTTTTGATACGGTTGCGGTTAATATTGTCGACAAACGGCAGCAAGAAACAACAACAGGTATTTATGGAATCAGAGGACCCTTGAGGGAGATACAGAGTACAGGGATACATGTCACTGCTTGTGTATTGGTTATGGTAATAACAGTGATTGAACTTTAATATTATTTTTTTTGATACTTGTCTGAGAGTGTGGGAACTTTTTTTGGTAATTGTAACAATACAAACTTTAAATTCATACAAGTAAGTATGGGTACAATATATTTGTTTGTGTTAATGAATTTGTAGCCATTCAAGGATATCATTCATTAATATCCTTTATGAGTTAATTTTATTTAATTTTCTTTGCCTCTTAAACCAGTTTTAATATTTGATTTTTTAGTTTTACTTTTAAGTTTTGTGGGGGGTTCGAGTATTTGTAATTTTTGTACTTGAGTACTTGATTTTTAATTGAAAATATCAAATTTCCCAAATCCGTTGTGAATTAATGATTTTTATAGTTCTCAGAAAAATTGAAAAATTTGTAATTGTTTTTCGCTTGATTTCTTTGTATTGATTTTAAACTAAATACTTTAGTTTTTAGGTTTTAATTAAAAAGGAATTATTTGGTGAGAAAATGTTAAAGAACTCTTAAGCTTAAATTGTTGATCTTCAATTTTTAAAGAAAAATTTTCAAAATCAAATTTTTAAAGAAAAATTTTCGATATTAATTTTTTTAAAAAAAATTTTTGATATTGAAAATGTAAAAAAAATTTTCAACATTAAATTTTTAAAGAAAAATTTTCGATAATAGACAAATTTTTGATATTAAATTTTTATGGAAAAATTTTCGATATCAAAGTTTTATCGAAAAATTTTCAATATTGAATTTTTAAAAAAAAATTTCGATATTACATTTTTTTTAGAAAAATTTTCAATATTATATTTTAATAGAAAAATTTTCGGTATTCAATTTTTAAAGAAAAGTTTTCGATATTAAATTTTTTAAGTTTTTGATATTAAATTGTTTAAAAAAGTGTTCGATATTAAATTTGTTTAAATTTTAGATTATAAACTTTTATAGAAAAATTTTCGATATTCAATTTTTAAAGAAAAATGTTCGATATTAAATTTTTAAAAACAATGTTCGATATTCAATTTTATAAGAAAAATTTTCGATTTTGAATTTTATAAAAAATTTTTGATATAAAATTTTTTAAAGAAAATTTTTTCAAATAAATATTTTTAAAAAATATTTTTTTTTTTTTAATTTTCGATACTTAATTTTTATATCAAAATTTTCGATATTAAATTTTTATAGAACAAATTTCCTTATTAAAAATATTTTAGAAAAAATTTTGATATTAAATTTTTATAGAAAAATTTTGATATTTTGAATTTTTATCGAAAAATTTTTTATATTAATTTTTCGATATTATATTTTTAAAGTAAAATTTTCGATAATAAATTTTTATAGAAAAATTATCCATATTAAATTTTTATAAAAATATTTTCGATACTAAATTTTTTTTAGAAAAATTTTCGATGTTAAATTTTTAAAGAAAAATTTTCGATATTAAATTTGCAAAAAAAAATTTCGATATTAAATTTTAAAATAAAAATTTTATATATAAATGTTTAAAGAAAAATTTTCGGTATTAAGTTTTTATAGAAAAATGTTTGATTTTAAATTTTTAAAGAAAAATTTTCGATATTAAATTTAAAAAAAAAAAGTTCCGTTATATAAGTTTTGAAGAAAAAATTTAATTTTTTAAAAAAAATTTTAAGACTAAATTTTTATAGAAAAATTTCCGATATTAAATTTTTATTGAAAAAATGTTGATGTTAAATTTTTGTGAAAAAATTTTATATTTATTTCGAAATTTTGATACACTTTCGATATAAAATTTTTTCAATATCACATTTTTATATAGAAATTTTCGATACTAAATATTTTGTTGAAATTTTTTGATACAAAATTTTTAGAGAAAAATTTTTGACACAAAATTTTTATGGAAAAATGTTTAATATTCAATTTTTATAGAAAAATTTTCGATATTAAAGTTTTAAAGAAAAATTTTTGATACAAAACTTTTATGGAAAAATTTTCAATATTCAATTTTTAAAGAAAAGTTTCTAATTTAAAATTTTTATAGAAAAATTTTTAATTTCCGATATTAAATTTTTGTTGAAAAAATTTTGATGTTAAATTTTTGTAGAAAAATTTTCGATATACAATTTTTAAAGAAAAATTTTAGATTTTGAATTTTTATAGAAAAATTTTCGATACTAAATTTTTTTAGAAAAAATTTCGATATATTGAAAATTTTTTTAAAAAATTTTTGAAATTAAATTTTTTTAAAAAAATGTTTGAAATTAATTTTTTTTATAAAGATTGTCGATATCAAATTTGTATTAAAAATGTTTCGAAATTTTTATAAAAAAAATTTCGAAATTTAATTTTTAAGGAAAAAATGTTGATATTAAATTTTTATGGAAAATTTTTCGATATAAAATTTTTCAATATTAAATTTTAAATGAAAAACTTCAGATACTAAATTTTTAAAGAAAAATTTTCGATACTTAATTTTTATATAAAAATTTTCGATACTAAATTTTTAAAGAAAAAATTTCCGATATTAAATTTTTATTGAAAAAATTTTAATGTTAAATTTTTGGAGAAAAATTTTCGATATTAAATTTTGATACATTTTCGATATTAAATTTTTATTGAAAAAATTTCAATTTTAAATTTTTATAGAATAATTTTCAATATCACATTTTTATATAGAAATTTTCGGTACTAAATTTTTTGTTGAAATTTTTTGATACTAAATTTTTGGTGAAAAATTTTTGATATTAATTTTTATAAACAAAAAATCGATACTAAATTTTTATAAAAATTTTTGATATTAAATTTTTATGGAAAAATTTTCGATATTAAGTTTTTAAAGAAAAATTTTCGATAATTAATTTTTATAGAAAAATTTTTGATATTTTTAAAAAAAAAATTCGATATTAAATTTTTTTTCAAATATTTTCGATATTAGAAATTCAATATTAAATTTTTATAGCAAAAATTTTCGATATTAAATATTTATAGAAAAATTTTTGATATAAAATTTGTAAATGTTAATGCCAAAAGTCACTTTTCCGACTCCTGCATTAAAATAGTAGTGGGCATGTTTGCAACTATTCTTGCAACGTTATCAACGCTGCAAGTTGTCAAAATCATGCCATCTCTTTCCTTTATAATGCCTAATTCTGGCTGTCAGTTTGGACCCAATGTCCACCATACTGCTTCCTGTTCGACTTAACTTTCTACTGTCTCTTATTATTCTAGCAGCCACTCGAAGAGGTAATAATTCCTATCAATAAAACTCCTTGGATTCATAAAACTAATTCATTTGTTTTATTTCATTCTTTTTTCATATCAATTGTTCACTGGGATTGTTGAGCTTTTTATTCTGAGTTAACAAAATAAAGCAATTATTTTGTTGACTCACTTTTTCGGCTCAGAGGTTTGACGATTTATAATTCTCCACACAGACTCCTAATTCTCAATTCCTTCACTCCATCATTTGGTCCTTCGAGCCGGATAAAACCGTTGGAAGAATACTTAAGCTCTCTGAGATTTCTTTGGATCGCTCATCCCCATTATCATCTATTACATATATTATTAACATTCCAAGGTACGTTTTGTTTTTGTTCTCTGGTCTTCGAAGTGCATTTAGGTAAAATTAGTCAAAAAGAATGGTCATTTTGTGAAACTCGTTTTTATGTCATACATACATATTTTACTTAGCAAATTAAATTTGTTAAAAATTTCATACTTTAATAAATAAAACTTAATTGCTAAAAATCTCAACTTAATTGCTAAAAATTTCATACTTTAATAAATAAAACTTAATCGCTAAAAATTTGCTAAAAATATCCCACTTAAATAAATAAAACTTAAATGCTAAAAATTCGCTACCTTAATATATAATACTTAAATGCTAAAAAATTTGTTCCAACTACATACTACAAGAATTGGTTTAAAATTGTCTACATTTACATAATAAAATACCTTCGCTAAAAATTTAAAAATTACCTAAAAATTACAAAAAATAATAAGTTAAAACAAAAGTGAGATAAAATTTACACGATAAAATTCTTTACTACACAATTTACATACATATCAAATAAAATCATCAAATTTACAAAATCATCAAAATTGGAAAATTTTAAGAAATTCTCTTTTAAATAAAAGCAAAATTACAAAGTGGAAGAAGTGAAACGAAAAGCTAAAAGAATCAGAAAAAGAAATACAAATAAACGAAATTTGGAAATTCAGAAGCATTATTGGTGGATATATTTTACAAACGTTTGGATATATTTTCATAAAATTGGATATTTGGATAACTTAAAATCATCATCTTATCGATCACTACGTAAGTCCTATTTTATTTGAATTCGTGTTGTTCCATCGCATTAGCTACATAAAAATTAAAACTGTGGTGTCAATTTCGTGTCACCATTTTGTTCACACTTTTTAACATTTTGCAATTTACATATATTCTTGATTTTTTTCATTCTGGGTGTTAACAGAGACAGTACTGTTAACCGCATTTGCTCTTGAGTGATAGTTAACAGTACTCATCAGTCAATCATCACACTCTTTATAACATTTATAATCTCTTTTTACTGAGAAATTATAGATCTCTTACGTTTTGTTCACCAGTTCTTAATAGTGATAGTCTCTTTGTAATTACTCTTTGCATCATTACTGCTCGTCATCGATTCATTAGCTCTCTTGATTGTGAGCTTTTAATCTCTTGCAATTAGAGAATAATTATCTAGTTGCGAGCTCCGCTTATTTCATTTTTCTTCCAATTGTTTTCCAAAGTTACACATTTATATTTATATAAATACATAATTTAATTAGTATTGCCGATGTGTTTTTTCAACAAAAATAATTTTACTTTTTTCTGAAATTGGTTACAATCAACTAAAATAAAAATAATAACACTAAAAGTTATAAATTATTTGGTAATGATTTATAGTTTTTCTTTTAAATATTTGTTACCATATACTATTTCAAATTTAAAAACAAAAATAATATTTTGTGAATAGAATTTTTTTATCATCGTTATAAAATAACTGAAATTTAATTAAAAGGAAATAGAACTATAACTAAAAGAAAAATTAATAAGTAAACGATTAATCACATATGATTAGTGTTAAAATAGTTTCTAAAAATTTAAAAAATAAAACTTAGTAAATATTTTTCCTGAAATCTTCGGAATTTAATACTTTATTAATAATAATTCTAAACTGTACTAAAACTAGTAAAAATCACAACAAAAATATAAATATACAACTATAAAAAATTTTTCAACAAATTTCCATACATAAGAAGTACTAATCCATTGTACCTCACGGCAACACTTTTTTGAAAATACATTGAGTTACAAATAATAGCTTCGTTCACCAAAAATTTTGGAAACATTAAACAATTTTGCATGCAAAATTTTTATTTAACAATTGTTTTGGATTTTACTTTGTATTCCGTATTTTTATTCTACATCTATAACCTAAAGCTAACTACAATTTAAAATTATTCAAGCAATCACCAAAAATTTTAAATTATCTAAAAAGTTTTTTTTAATTATTTTCTAAAGATTAATTCTACGGATGAAATTTAAACTACTCAAATTATAAACAAAAATTTAAATTATTTACAAAGTTTTAAATTATTTTCTAAATATCAATTCTACGGATAAATAAAACAATAAAAGTATACAAACTAATCCCAAAACTTGTTTTTACTTAACAAAAAGAATAGTTTCTTATTCTACGGAGATTTTTCATCAAAATAATTTTTTCATTTAGAAAACTAACTACTATTTTGAAATATTTTTCGTTTATTTTTCTTTAAATCGTTGAAGAATATATTTGCTATTTAAAATTCAAAGTATTGTGTTAAAATCGATTGATTTTTCACGCAATTTTATATTAATACATTTTATTAAATTTTTGACCGGACAATATCGACGAACAGACCTAATACTCAAATCACTTGCAAAATATACGATCACATTCCAGTGAAACAAAGTTCAATGAACTTTAAGTAAATAAAATTTTGCTAAGGTATATAAGGAACAGCTGTTTGATTTCCCAGCAACCATTATGTTTTACATTTCATTTAAAAATTTGTTTAATGAATTTTAACGACATTTCATTATAATTGTATTGGGGTTTGTTCTTTTTAAAGTCCTTTACATTAATTAAGAACTTTATTGGTAATATAAGGTCAAGAACGCTTTTGTATTCACATTCATAATATTGGAAATCGGTTTATAGAAATCGATTTATTTTTGGATATTTACTATCGTGTGCTACATTTTATTTGGCATTAACTCTTTAAGGTTCATTTCGACCGTTAGTGTCAATTGTGCACATATTTCAATTTAAATTAGAGTTTTAGCCCCATTTCGGACTAAATAATCAGTTTTTTCTTTTACATTTTTACTACCGTCAATTGTGACACTTTTCAATTTGAATTACAGATTTTAGCCCCATTTTGGACTAAATAATCAGTTCATTCTTTCAATATAACACTTTAAGGTCCATTTTGATCTTTAGTGTTTAAAAATTAAAACTTTCAATTCACATTAGACTTTACTTTTCTCATTAGTTTTTTTTTTCATTTTCTTACGGTTTCTATTCAAATTTGCTTGAGTCTATAAGCCAAAATGTCTTTAGACCAATTTATTCGTTTGGCTGACAGTATCGTCGAATTCGAGGCTGACCTGAATAATGACCAGTTTCCAGTGACTTCGCTTCATGCTTTGGATGTTCACCGGTATGAACTTAAGTCTAACTGGTCACTTTCAAAGGCAGCCTACGAACGATATTTAGCCGAAATAGAAAAGGAGATTGAAGATCCCGAGAAACCCACCGATATTGAGCCGATAAAGCTTAAGTATAAAAGCACATACACCACGTATTGCAATTGCCTGACAAAACTCTATGAATTGTCAGATAACATACGATCTCAGCCTACTCCTCATACAGAAACGGTCTCTCGTCCATCGGAAATTCAAGTACAACCGAGTACTTCCAGGGATCTTGGAACTCAATCTACTGTTTCGAATATTTCTCCCCGTATTAACCTGCCTCCTATAGAAATTGAAATCTTCTCTGGTAACTATGCTTCTTGGCCCACATTTCGAGACCTTTTTACGGCAATTATTTCAAATTCAAGGTCTAGTAACATAGAGAAGCTTTTCTTCCTTATTCAAAAAACTAGAGGTGAGGCTAAGGAAATAGTTCAAAAGGCTCCACTCACCAATGCTGGTTTTGAAGTTGAATGGAGGAATTTGTGTCTTCGGTTTGAGAATCGCCGGGTTTTGGTGAATGGTCAATTGAAAATTCTGTTCAATCTTCAGACCATTCACTCAGAATCTGGTAAGGCTCTCAAACAATTGCAACGAGACATAAATTCCTGCATTTCCACTTTGAACTTATACCATATAAGTGTTTCCAGCTGGGATCCTATCTTTGTCTTTATCTGCACTAGTAAGCTTCCTGAAACTACTTTGACAGTGTGGGAACAGGAGCTGAAGGACAAAACCTCTATTCCGAGATGGTCTGAGTTAGATGAGTTCCTGACTAACCGGTATCGGACCCTCGAATCAGTTTCTGAGATTCGTGGGTCAAATAATTCCAAGATTCAAGAGTCCAAGCCAAAAGGTCATTCAAACTCAAACTCACATTCAAATAACAAGGTCCACAGCTTCCAAGTCAATGTTTCTAGTCCCCAATGTCAAATTTGTCCCAAAGAAAATCATATTATTCGCAAATGCCCAAAGTTTCTGAAGATGGGCTTCCAACAAAGACTTAATGAGATAAAAAAAAGCTGCATTGTGTATAAATTGTCTTTCAAAAACTCACAGTGTCCGAAACTGTGCCAGCAAACATAGCTGCTTTAAGTGCCAGAAAAGACACAATACTTTGTTACACAAAGATGTAGATATTTCCAATACATCTTTCCAATCACCTAGCACTAGCGGTAACAATAGTTCAAATTCAAATCATAGTTCAACTCCATACACGCGACCTTCAAACAATATACAGTCCACAAATAGTTCAAATTCGAATCTAAATCCCAACTCATCGCCATATACACACCCGAATTCGAATAGCAATCAGGCCCCAAGTAGTTCTAATGCTGGCCGAGTGCAATCATGTTTTGCTACTCAATCCAAAGGGGTATTACTAGGTACAGCTTGGGTCAATATTTGTCATTCAGGGGTAGAATATCAAGCTCGTGCATTGGTAGATTCAGGATCGGAAGGAAGTTTTATTTCTGAACGATTGTCGAACCTGCTTCAACTGCCTTCTCAACGTACCAATGCACAAATTTCGGGATTAAATAATTCTGTTACTGCTAAGGTCCAGCGTCAGTGTTCGTTCATTCTAGGATCTCCATTAAATAGTGATTTTCAGATTCCAGTTGTAGCGCTTGTGGTACCACAACTTTCCAACAATCTTCCATCGAAAACCGTTCCAAATTCCTTATTTTCAAATCTTCCCAATATTCCATTGGCAGATCCCAAATTTCACTGTAGTGGGAAGATTGATATCCTGATTGGAGGAGATCTTTTCCCCTCAATTATTCGTTCTGGGATAAAACGTCACGTTTGCGACTCCCTTATAGCTCAGGAAACGGTCTTTGGATGGATACTTACTGGTCCAATATCTCTTAGTTCTTGTTCAAGTCCAGTAATTTCATCGCATTTCTGTGAAATTTCTTTAGACAAAGAAATTTCTCGTTTTTGGGAGGTAGAGAATCTTCCACGGAAGAACTATCTATCTCCCTCCGATCAAGCCTGTGAGGATCTCTTTATTCGAACTACCAAACGAAATCCTGATGGTAGATATGTAGTATCCCTTCCGTTCAAAGATAATTTTCCAGAATCTGTTAGTTTAGGTCATTCAAGATCGAGTGCAATGGCACAATTTTTCCGGAATGAAGCCAGATTAGTTCGAAATCCTAATTCCAAACTTGATTACGATAAGGTTGTCCAAGAATATGAGGACTTGGGCCATATGGTCAAGGTTAATCCGCCAAATATTTCAGATAGTTCTAGAGTTTATTACTTGCCACATCACGCGGTTATAAAGCCCGACAGCACAACTACGAAAGTTCGGGTAGTTTTTAATGCTTCGGCTCCATCGTCTAACGGGCAAAGTTTAAACTCATTGCTCCATATTGGCCCAGTTCTTCAAAACGATCTTGTGTTACTAATTCTTAAATGGCGATTCTACAGATATGTTTTCAATGCGGACATTCAAAAAATGTACAGACAGATCTTGGTGAATCCAGATCATACACCGTATCAGAGAATTCTATTTCGAAATAGTCCGTGCGATCCAATTTCTGATTATGAACTTCAAACAGTTACTTTCGGCGTTAATTGTGCTCCGTATCTTGCCATCCGGACGCTTCTCCAGTTAGCAGAAGACGTCCAATCTACTCATCCAACAGCGAGCACAATTATTCGCAATTCCATGTACGTCGACGATGTTCTGGCTGGATCGCATACCATAAATAGTTCGATAAAGGCAAAAAATGAGCTAATCCATGCTCTAGAGTCTGCTGGATTTTTACTTCGAAAATGGACATCTAATTCAAAGGACATTCTAGCCGATATCCCACCTGACCATCTGCTCCACGAGGACTTCCTTAAATTCGAAGACAACAGCTCCGCCAAAACCTTAGGCATCCGATGGAACGCGTGTTCGGATGATTTCTACTTTACTTCTGGTTCTTTTCCAGAATCTTCAAATTTCACGAAGAGGGAAGTTCTTTCCCAGATAGCAAAATTGTTCGACCCTGCTGGATGGTTAGCACCCTGTATTGTGCTAGCCAAGATTCTAATGCAGAAGATTTGGATAGATGGGACTGGTTGGGACGAAGTTCTTACTCCAGAGACACTTCTTCAATGGAAAACTTTTCAAACCAACTTCTCCAATATCAATACTATCCGTATTCCAAGATGGATTGATTATTGTCCAAAGACCGAAGTCCAATTCCATGGATTCTGCGATGCCTCTGAAAAGGCATACGCAGCGGTCTTATATATTCGTATCGATGATTCCAATTCTATCTCTACGCACCTTATATCATCCAAAACTAAGGTGGCTCCTGTAAAGACTCTATCTATTCCAAGACTAGAGCTTTGTGGGGCAGTTCTTCTAGCAGAAATGGTAGAAACATTGCTACCGAGATTAGATATTCCGAAATATTCCATTCACTGCTGGACAGATTCGACTATAGTTCTTTCCTGGCTAGCAAAGCCACCATGTAATTGGTTAACTTTCGTGGCAAACAGGGTTTCAAAAATATCCCAAGTGATCAACTATTCACAATGGAATCACGTTAGTTCGGAGGCGAATCCAGCCGATCTCGCTAGTAGAGGAGTTTATCCACAGGACCTGGAAAATAACGAATTGTGGTGGTTTGGACCGAATTGGCTGAAAGACGACAAATCTAAATGGCCAAATACTGATTTTTCTAACATTCCGAACACTGAACTGGAAATTAAATCTGTCCGAGCACATTTTTCTTACTTTTCTAATTACGAAGATCTTTTGGAAAGATTTTCTTCATTCAACAAGGCAATGCGTGTGATGGCATATGTCTATCGGTTCTTCTACCGAACTCATCATCGATATCGATCTAGTTTTTACAAAGATTCCCTTGAATTGTCAAGTTTCGAGATTTCATCAGTTCGAAATCAATTTATTTCCGTATGTCAAAAAGCTTGTTTTCCAGATGAGTACAAAGTTCTTTTCGCTAAGCAAATTGTATCCAAATCTAGTTCTATCCTGAACTTAAATCCATTCCTAGATCCTGATGGCATAATCCGTTCTTGCGGCAGACTAGAGTCTTCGCCGGGACTTTCATATGACGAAAAACATCCAATTATACTTCCTTATAATTGTCAGTTTTCTCGGCTTCTAGTCAAATTCGTTCATGACATAAGCCTTCATGGAGGCAACCAACTGGTTCTACGATTACTTAGGACTCAATATTGGATACCCAAGGCTAAGAACCTCATCAAAACCACAATTAATAAATGCAAGATTTGTGTCATCTATAAAAAGCGATGCCAGAAACAATTAATGGCAGCTCTACCACCGGAAAGGACCGAAATCTCTCGTCCATTTGCACACACAGGTCTAGATTTCGCTGGACCTTTCGACATAAAGAGTTATTCTGGCCGAGCTTGCCGTATTTCGAAAGGGTACATTTGCGTCTTTGTCTGTTTTTCCACAAAAGCAATACATCTCGAAGCAACTTCAGATCTTTCTACACCGACATTTCTAGCGGCTTTTAGCCGATTTGTTTCGCGACAAGGCTGTCCACTTCACTTTCATTCTGACAATGGTACAACTTTCGTCGGCGCTTCGAGAATATTGGCAAAAGAATTCGTTCAAACTTCCAGGCAAGCCACATTGTCCAATTATGCGCACCAGAACATTTCCTGGCATTTTATTCCAGCAGGAGCTCCACATATGGGAGGACTGTGGGAAGCTGGCGTAAAAAGCTTCAAGACGCATTTCCGAAAAATTGCTGCAAATCACAAATATACATTCGAAGAATTGTCAACATTACTCTCCAAAATTGAATCATGTCTTAATTCTAGACCAATTTCTCCGATTTCCACTAGTCCAACTGATCTTTGCGCCTTAACTCCAGGCCATTTTCTAATCGGTTCTCCAATCTTAGCTCCAGTGGATCCTCAGGTAACCGAAACATCGACTTCAATAACCAACCGATGGCAACGGTTAAAACTGATTCATCAAAATTTCTGCATCCGATGGAAAAACGAGTACCTGAAGGAAATGAATAAGAGAAACAAATGGCAGAAACCCGAAATTAATATTGAAGAAGGAGCTATGGTAGTGATCAGGGATGAAAATCTTCCACCAAATGCTTGGAGACTTGGCAGAATTTCTAAAATTTATTCTGGTTCGGACAATCGAGTTCGAGTAGCTGACGTTTTAACTCAGCGAGGCGTTATCACTAGACCGATTGTAAAGCTTGTTTTACTTCCCATCGAATCTTCGAAACAACAAAATTCTTAAAATCATTTCTTATTTTTTCAGCTACATCATGCCAAAACCATCTATTTCATCTAGGAAATCCAATTCCAAAAAGTCATCACGAGGTCTTCCCGCAAATTACAATGCTTTTCCATGTCGTATCTGCAAACGACCACATCCGCTTCGCAATTGTCGGAAATTCCTAGCGATGAACATGGCAGATCGCATTCGTACAGTACGCGACCACAAATACTGTACTAACTGCCTTGCTCATAATCATTCCCATGGAACATGTTTTTCGAAGCATGGATGCAAACACTGTCATAAGTTTCATCATACGCTTCTCCATGTACATCCAAGACTCAGGAAAGACCTTCTACCATCGCCCAAAAGATCGCGTTCAAGATCACGTTCTCAGTCTCCAAATCCGAGACCTTCTACGTCCACCAAAGCTCGCAACTCATCCACAACCAAGGCTAAACGAGAACCCTCACCACCAACAACATCTAAAACAACACTGTCAACGATAATACGACAAAACACTGTCACCCTACATCCGACAGTTTTGGTTAAACTGGGGTCGAAAACAGCACATGCTCGTTGTTTGTTGGATTCTGGTTCTCTCGTTAGTCGTGTATCCAAAGCCTTGGTCAATAAATTGGACTTGGACGCTTATTCCTTAAACGATGAGACTATATGTCAACTTGTTCTGAAATCACGTTATGATTCCTCATCTAAAATAGAAGGTACGTTCCGAGTCGACAACAGACTTACCCTGCGGACTCCATCACATTCCCTTCCAGATTCCTACAGGAAGAATTTCCGAGATCTTTTCCTCGCCGACTCGAAATTCTATGAGTCTGGCTCCATTGACATCATCATTGGTGTTGATCTATACCCTAAGGTTATATGCGAGGGTATTATTTCTAAGACCGGTTTTCCTACGGCTCAGAGTACATTGTTTGGATGGACCATTTACGGTCCATGTACTCTGTAAATTTCTTTAAAATGCACTTCTTTAGGCACCATGTACCAAAAACATAACGTCCTTAATATTATATTATAAACCTGAATTTCAATATAAAAATATGAATATAAAATTAATATTATGATAATTTAGTTCTTAGTTTCAATGAATTTCTAATTTAATTTCTTATTTCTTTGTTCTAGAAGCGGTATTGTGGATCTGTCCAAACTGACCTTTGTTCAATATTGCAATCCGGCGGGCGGCAATGTTAATGCCAAAAGTCACTTTTCCGACTCCTGCATTAAAATAGTAGTGGGCATGTTTGCAACTATTCTTGCAACGTTATCAACGCTGCAAGTTGTCAAAATCATGCCATCTCTTTCCTTTATAATGCCTAATTCTGGCTGTCAGTTTGGACCCAATGTCCACCATACTGCTTCCTGTTCGACTTAACTTTCTACTGTCTCTTATTATTCTAGCAGCCACTCGAAGAGGTAATAATTCCTATCAATAAAACTCCTTGGATTCATAAAACTAATTCATTTGTTTTATTTCATTCTTTTTTCATATCAATTGTTCACTGGGATTGTTGAGCTTTTTATTCTGAGTTAACAAAATAAAGCAATTATTTTGTTGACTCACTTTTTCGGCTCAGAGGTTTGACGATTTATAATTCTCCACACAGACTCCTAATTCTCAATTCCTTCACTCCATCAGTAAAGAAATATTTTTTTATAGAAAATTTGTCGATATAAAATTTTGAAAGAAAAATTTTCGATGTTTTTTTGTAGACAAATTTTTGATATTCAATTTTTAAAGCAAAATTTTTGATACTAAATTTTTAAGAAAAGTTTTCGATATTAAATTTTTTTCGAAAAATTTTGTATATAAAATTTTTTTAGAAAAATTTTTGATATAAAATTTTTATAGAAATATTTTTGATATAAAATTTTTATAGAAATATTTTCATAGAAAAATTTTTGGTATTCAATTTTTAAAGAAAAATTTTCAATTCTAAATCTTTATAGAAACATTTTCGATATTACATTTTTAATAGAAAAGTTTCCGATGTCGAAGTTTTAGAAAGAAAATTGTTGATATAAATTTTCTGTAGACAAATTTTTGGTATTCAATTTTTATAGAACTAAACATTTTCTTTAGATTTTTATAGAAAAAATTTCGTTATTAAAATATTTTCTATAGAAAAATTTTCGTTATTAAAATTTTTTCTTGAGAAAAATTTTCGTTATTAAAAATTTTTCTTGAGAAAAATTTTCGTTATTAAAAATTTTTCTTGAGAAAAGTTTTCGTTATTAAAATTTTTTCTTGAGAAAAATTTTCGTTATTAAATTTTTTTTTAGAAAAAAATTTTTGTTATTAAATTTTTTTTTATAGAAAAGTTTTCTTATTAAATTTGTTCTATAGAAAAATTTTCGTTATTAAAATTTTTTCTATAGAAACTATTTCGATATAAAATTTTTATTTTTAAAAATTTCGATAGAAAATTTTTATTGAAAAATTTTTGTAGAAAAATTTTCGATATTAAATTTTCAAAGAAAAATTTTCGATACTAAATTTTTAAAGAAAAATTTTCGATATTAGTTTTTTATACAAAAATTTCCAATATCAAATTTTTGTTAAAAAATTTTTATGTTAAATTTTTGTTAATAAATTTTCAATATTGAATTTTTATAGAAAAATTTTTGATATTAAATTTTTATAGAAAAATTTTTGAAATTAAATTTTTATAGAAATATTTCCAATATTAAATTTTTATAGAAAAAATTTTGATATTTAATTTTTAAAGAAAAATTTTCAATACTAAATTTTTGTAAAAAATTTCCGATATTGAATTTTTATAGAAAAATTTTCAATGTTAAATTTTTCTGAAAAAATTTTTATAGAAAAATTTGTTTGATATTAGATTTTTATAGAAAAATTTTCGTTATTAAAATTTTTTCTATAGAAAGATTTTCGTTATTCAAATTTTTTCTATAGAAAATGTTTGTTTTAAAATTTTTTGTAGAGAAAAATTTTTGTTATTAAAATTTTGTCTAGAGAAAAATTTTCATTATTCAAATTTTTTCTAGAGAAAAATATTGGTTATCAAATTTTTTCTGTGGGAAAATTTTCGTTATTACAGTTTTTTTCTATAGAAAATTTGTCGTTATAAAAATGTTTTCTACTCGTATAGAAAAATTTCCGTTTTTTAAAATCTTTTTTAAATTTTTCGTCATAAAAATTTTTTGTTATAAAATTTTTTACAGAAAAATTTTTGATTTGATTTTTTAAATATTTTTTTATTTATTTAGTTAAAAAAGTCATTTAAAATTAAAACTTAAAATACATATTTTTATAAAAAAAAGACTGTAGATACCACAAAATTAAAATAAAACAATCCTACTTAAAGAGAAAATTATTGTATTACACTCAAAAAATCACTCAGTCTCTTTTCTTAGATTTTTTCTACTTAGATTTTTGGATCTTGAGCTGTCAATTTGACCATTTTCACTGATTCTTCCCAGATTTTTCTACCCTTCTCCTCATCCATAGCAGCAGCATTTAGAGTAGCCTCTTTGCAGTCCATGAAATATTTGCCATGAGTATTGGCCACTTCATCAGAGGTAGCCAAGTAGATGGTAGTTTGAGCACCAGCCTTGGTGGTCTTAAAGAAGCCATAGGTAATAGCCTTCATGGGTAAGTTCAAGGGGAAGGGAATATTACGCCAGATACCAGAATCAATCATACCGGGATGCAAGAAGTTGACAGTGATGCCGGAACCTTCCAAACGCTTAGCCAATTCACGGGCAAAGTAAATGTTGGCAAACTTCGAGACATAGTACAAGTAGGCAGCTGGGAAGGTGCCAATGGGATTCAATTTATTCAAATTTACCGAAGCCAAACGGTAGAGTTCAGAGGCTACAATAACAATACGAGCAGGGGCGCTCTTTCTCAAGACATCAATCAACAAATGGGTTAACAAGAAGGGACCATAGTGATTGGTGGCCATGGTCAATTCAATGCCATCTTCACTGTTTTGTCCACGGAAAGATAAAGCCATACCGGCATTGTGAATCAAAACATCAATTTTCTTTTCATTCTTAACAATATCGGCAGCGAATTCTCGCACTGACTTGAAACTTCCCAAATCCAATTTCTTGACAATCAACTTATCGTTGCCGGTCTCTTTGACAATTTCGTCTGTAAAGAAGATATTTGAAACAAATAAGTAGGAATTACATTATGGAGTTCAAGAGCAGTCTTATACCTTTCACAGCATTTGCGGTTTCCAAGTTACGGCAAGCCATAATAATGCGAGCACCTCTAGAAGCCAAATCACGGGCAGTTTCCTTGCCAATACCACTGTTGGCTCCAGTAATAATTACGGTTTTGCCTTCCATTTTTGTCTGAAATATTAAGAGCAAGTGAATTTAGTTATTTTGGTTATACAAAAAGAATATACAAAATCATATATTGTTATGTAGTGGGGCCACAGCCGGGAAATTATACACATTTTATAGAAAATTTTTCGATTTGGATATTATTATTTTTTTTTTTTTTTTTTTTGCAATAGTTTTCATAATGAATTTTTATAGAAAAATTTTCGATATTAAATTTTTATAGAAAAATTTTCAATATTAAATTTTTATAGAAAAATGTTCAATACAAAAATTTTTATAGCCAAATTTTATTATACAAAATTTTTATAGAAAAATTTTTGATATTAAATTTTTATAGAAAAATTTTCGATACTAAATTTTTATAGAAAAATTTTCAATATAAAATTTTTAAAGTAAAATTTTCGATTTTAAATTTTTATAGAAAAATGCTCGATATTAAATTTTTATAGAAAAATGCTCGATATTAAATTTTTATAGAAAAATTATTGATATTAAATTTTTATAGAAAAATTTTCGGTATTAAATTTTTATAGAAAAATTTTCGGTATTAAATTTTTATAGAAACATCAAATTTTTACAGGAAAATTTTCAACATTAAATTTTTATAGAAAAATTTTCAAAATTTTTATAGAAAAATTTTCAAAATTAAATTTTTATAGACAAATTTTATAATATACAATTTTTATAGAAAAATTTTCAAAATAAAATTTTTATAGACAAATTTTATAATATAGAATTTTTATAGAAACATTTTCAAAATAAAATTTTTATAGACAAAATTTTCAATATAAAATTTTTATAGTAAAATTTTCAATATAAAATTTGTATAGTAAAATTTTCGATTTTAAATTTTTATAGAAAAATGTTCGATATTAAATTTTTATAGAAAAATTTTTGATATTAAATTTTTATAGAAAAATTTTCGGTGTTAAATTTTTATAGAAAAATTTTCGGTGTTAAATTTTTATAGAAAAATTTTCGGTGTTAAATTTTTATAGAAAAATTTTCGGTGTTAAATTTTTATAGAAAAATTTTCGGTATTAAATTTTTATAGAAACATTTTCGGTATTAAATTTTTATAGAAAAATTTTCGGTATTAAATTTTTATAGAAACATTAAATTTTTACAGGAAATTTTTCAACATATAATTTTTATAGAAAAATTTTCAAAATTTTTAAAGAAAAATTTTCAATATAAAATTTTTATAGACAAATTTTATAATATAAAAAAATCTTCAACATAAAATTTTTATAGTCAAATTTTCAATATAAAATTTTTATAGTAAAATTTTTGATTTTAAATTTTTATAGAAAAATTTTTGATATAAAATTTTTATAGAAAAATTTTCGATATAGAATTTTTATAAAAGAATTTTCGATATTAAAATTTTTTTTATAGAAAAATTATCGATATTAATATTTTTTCTATAGAAAAATTTTCGATATTAAAATTTTTTCTAAGAAAAATTTTCGATATTAAAATTGTTTCTATAGAAAAATTATCGATATTAAAATTTTTTCTATAGAAAAATTTTCGATATTAAAATTTTTTCTATAGAAAAATTTTCGATATTAAAATTTTTTCTAAGAAAAATTTTCGATATTAAAATCTTTTCTATAGAAAAATTATCGATATTAAAGTTTTTTCTAAGAAAAATTATCGATATTAAAATTTTTTCTATAGAAAAATTATCGATATTAAAATTTTTTCTATAGAAAAATTATCGATATTAAAATTTTTTCTATAGAAAAAATTTCGATACTAAAATTTTTGGTATGAAAATTTTTTCTATAGAAAAATTTTCGATATTAATATTTTTTCTATAGAAAAATTTTCGATATTAAAATTTTTTCTATAGAAAAATCTTCGATATTAAAATTTTTTCTATAGAAAAATTTTCGATATTAAAATTTTTTCTATAGAAAAATTTTCGATATTAAAATTTTTTCTATAGAAAAATTTTCGATATTAAAATTTTTTCTATAGAAAAATTTTTGATAATAAAATTTTTTCTATAGAAAAATTTTCGATATTAAAATTTTTTCTATAGAAAAATTTTCGATATTAAAATTTTTTCTATAGAAACATTTTCGATATTAAAATTTTTTCTATAGAAAAATTTTCGATATTAAAATTTTTTCTATAGAAAAATTTTCGATATTCAAATTTTTGCTATAGAAAAATTTTCGATATTAAAATTTTTATTATAGAAAATTTTTCGATATTTAAATTTTTCTATAAAAAAATTTTTGATTTTAAATTTTTTTATAGAAAAATTTTCGATATTAAATTTTTTTTTATAGAAAAATATCCGATATTAAATTTTTTTTATAGAAAAATATCCGATATTAAATTTTTTTCTATAAAAAAATTTTCGATATTAAAATTTTTTCTACAGAAAAATTTTCGATACTAAAATTTTTTCTATGGAAAAATTTTTAAAATTAAATTTTTGGTATTTAAATTTTTTCTATAGAAAAATTTTCGATATTAAAATTTTTTCTATAGAAAAATTTTTAAAATTAAAAGTTTTGGTATTAACATTTTTTCCATAGAAAAATTTTCGACAATTTTTTAAAATTAAATTTTTTTCTATAGAAAAATTTTCGATATTAAAATTTTTTCCATTTTTTAAAATAAAATTTTTGGTATTAAAATTTTTTCTATAGAAAAATTTTTAAAATTAAAAGTTTTGGTATTCAAATTTTTATGTAGTAAAATTGTTGATATTAAAATTTTTTTCTATGGAAAAAAATTTTCGACAATTTTTGAAAATTAAAATTTTTTCTATAGAAAAGTTTTCGATATTAAAATTTGTTCTACAGAAAAATTTTTGGTATTAAAATTTTTCTATAGAAAAATTAGCAACAATTTTTAAAAATTAAATTTTTTCTATACAAAAATTTTCGATATTAAAGTTTTTTCCTGTAGGAAAATTTTTGTCACTAAAATTTTTTTATGGACAAATTTTTGATATTGAAATTTTTTATGAAACATTTTCTATATTGAAATTTTCAAATATTAAAATTTTGTTTAAGTCCAATTTTAACAGTAAATGCGCAATTTCTTTTTATCAAACGATGACAATTTTTACAATTCTATAATAATTAATTTATAATTTATTTTAGCACTTTTTTAAATCCGTTTTTCTAAACAAATCAATAAATTTTTAAAACTCGTTTAACGAGATGAAATTATCATAATCCCATTTGAAATTAATTCCATTATAAATAAATTTGTCATAAAGGCTTTTTAGTAGACAAACACTTTTTAATTAATACCTTTTTTAATTGTTAGTACTTACAGTTAATAATAAAATAATAACAATTTTGAGAAATTCCCTAAAAGATACGTCATTGCTTCGAAGTTTAAAGTACAAAAACATTTCATTCAATTCATAACAATTTAACTGCGATACTAACAAATAATGACTGAGCTTAAAATATAAAAATGTTGAATTAAAAATTTCATTGTTAAAACTAATGTAATTGTTATTTAAACGTTTTTAGTTAAGACTAAAACGTTAGTAGGTTAGATTTAAATTAATGCAAGCACAGTGGAATATTTTCATAAAAAGTTTGCACAAAATTTTTTATTGTATATAGAAATAATTTTAATTTCTATAGAAGAAATTTTAATATCGAAAATTTTTCTATAAAAAAAAAATTTAATATAGAAAATTTTTCCAAAGAAAAAATTTTAATATAGAAAATTATTCTGAAGAAAAAAATTTAATATCCAAAATTTTTCCAATATCGAAAATTTTTCTTTAGAAACAATTTTAATATCTAAAATTTTTTATAGAGAAAACATTTTAACATCGCGAATTTGTCTATAGAAAAAGTTTTAACATCTCGAATTTTTCTATAGAAAAAATTTTAATATCGAAAATTTTTCTATAGAAAAAATTTTAATATCAAAAATTTTTATATAAAAAGAATTTTAATCTAACATCGAAAATTTTTGTACAGAAAAAATTTTAATATCGATTTCTATAGAACAAATTTTTATATCGAAAATTTTTCTATAGAAAAAATGTTAATATCGAAAGTTATCGATGACTTTTCTTTAGAAAAGTCAAGTTATCGATAACTTTTCTTAAGAAAAGTAAAGTTATCGATAGCTTTTCTTTAGTTTAGTTATTGATAACTTATCTTTAAAAAAGTTAAGTTATCGTTAACTTTTCTTTAGAAAAGTTAAGTTATCGATAACTTTTCAATAGAAAAGTAAAGTTATCAATAACTTTGCTATAGAAAAGTAGAGTTATCGATAACTTTGCTATAGAAAAGTAATGTTATCGATAACATTTCTATAGAAAAGTAAAGTTATCGATAACTTTTCTATAGAAAAGTAAAGTTATCGAAAGCTTTTTTATAGAAAAGTAAAGTTATCGAAAGCTTTTCTATAGAAAAGTAAAGTTATCGATAACTTTTATATAGAAAAGTAAAGTTATCGATAACTTTTCTATAGAAAAGTAAAGTTATCGATAACTTTGCTATAGAAAAGTAAAGTTATCGATAACTTTTCTATAGAAAAGTAAAGTTATCGATAACTTTTCTATAGAAAAGTAAAGTTATCGATAACTTTTCTATAGAAAAGTAAAGTTATCGATAACTTTTCTATAGAAAAGTAAAGTTATCGATAACTTTTCTATAGAAAAGTAAAGTTATCGATAACTTTTCTATAGAAAAGTAAAGTAATCGATAACTTTTCTATAGAAAAGTAAAGTTATCAATAACTTTTCTATAGAAAAGTAAAGTTATCGATAACTTTTCTATAGAAAAGTAAAGTTATCGATAACTTTTTTATAGAAAAGTTAAGTTATCGATAATTTTTCTATAGAAAAGTAAAGTTATCGATAACTTTTCTATAGAAAAGTAAAGTTATCGATAACTTTTCTATAGAAAAGTTAAGTTATCGATAACTTTTCTTTAGAAATGTTAAGTTATCGATAACTTTTATTAAAAAAAGTTAAGTTGTCGATAACTTTGCTTCAGAAAAGTTAAGTTGTCGATAACTTTTCTTTATGAATGTTAAGTTATCGACAATTTTTCCTTTGAAAATTTAAGTTATCGATAACATTTCTTTAGAAAATTTAAGTTATCGATAACTTTTCTTTAGAAAATTTAAGTTATCGATAAATTTTTCTTTAAAAAAGTTATCAATGACTTTTTTTTAGAAAATTTAAGTTATCGATAACTTTTCTTTTGTCGATTAAATTACTGATAAAGTTTTCTGGTTTTTGTACAGAAAAAATTTTAATATCGATTTCTATAGAACAAATTTTTATATCGAAAATTTTTCTATAGAAAAAATGTTAATATCGAAAGTTATCGATGACTTTGCTTTAGAAAAGTTAAGTTATCGATAACTTTTCTTTAGAAAAGTTAAGTTATTGATAACTTATCTTCAAAAAAGTTAAGTTATCGTTAACTTTTCTTTAGAAAAGTTAAGTTACTGATAACTTTTATCCAGAAAAGTTAAGTTATCGATAACTTTTCTATAGAAAAGTAAAGTTATCGAAAGCTTTTCTATAGAAAAGTAAAGTTATCGATAACTTTTCTATAGAAAAGTAAAGTTATCGATAACATTTCTATAGAAAAGTAATGTTATCGATAACTTTTCTATAGAGAAGTAAAGTTATCGATAACTTTTGTATAGAAAAGTAAAGTTATCGATAACTTTTCTATAGAAAATTTCAGTTATCGATAACTTTTCTATAGAAAAGTAAAGTTATCGATAACTTTTCTTTAGAAATGTTAAGTTATCGATAACTTTTATTAAAAAAAGTTAAGTTGTCGATAACTTTGCTTCAGAAAAGTTAAGTTATCGATAACTTTTCTTTATGAATGTTAAGTTATCGATAATTTTTCCTTTGAAAATGTAAGTTATCGATAACATTTCTTTAGAAAATTTAAGTTATCGATAACTTTTCTTTAGAAAATATAAGTTATCGATAAATTTTTCTTTAAAAAAAGTTATCAATTACTTTTTTTTAGAAAATTTAAGTTATCGATAACTTTTCTTTTGTCGATTAAATTACTGATAAATTTTTCTGGTAAAAAGTAATTTAATCGAAGGCGTTTTTTAGAATAGAGATGTTATCGATAACATTTCTATTAGTTGAGAAAGTTATCGTTCTGTAGAAGGAAAATTTTACTAAAAACAACACTGGTTATCGAAAGGAGAGGTTATCGGTAATTTGTTATTATTTCAAAACTTTAAATAACACTAATTTCAATCAAAAATTAGTTTTTAATTGCCTTTCCATTATCAGACAAACAATTGACGTTTTATATTTAATTCGAAACCAGGTCTTGAACTAAAATTATTTTAGCCACTGACCTTCATTGTTAGAGGTTAGTTAAACGGTAACTAAAAATTTAAAACCAAGCACATGCTTTTAATAAAAATTATCATAACAAATTTAAAAGTACTAAAAAGTGAAAAAATTCTATTAAAAGTTAAAAATAAGCAATTTATTAGTTGGAAAATGTAAACAAAATAAAATAATTACAAAACGTAACAATTGAAAGTAATTAATTATATACATGAAGCGGGGATTTTTTACAAACGAACTTTTCCTCAGATTACCATTGGAAGGGAATGGAGGGGAATTTTTATTACAATCTATAAAATAAAAATTTACCTCCGTAAAACATCTGCCCGCTGTAATGCGTAAGTAAAAACGCAAACTACAGAGTGTGGCCACAATTGCCGAGATTAGGGCGATAATGAAAATGTCGCGTAAATAAAAATCGCTTGACAACCAACCCAATATAAGACCCATCCTATGAACTAAAAATCATATTTTTATAATTATTTAAATATTTATTATATGAGAAAAATCAGCAAATATTTATTTATTTATGTCTGTCATGTCTTTTATAATCAATTAAATTTTTTAATAAATTATATAACTTTTTTTTTGTTGTTAATTATGCAAACTTGTTTTTGTTTGATTTCATTTTTGTCTGTTTCGTTTTTTATTTTATTTTATTTTAAACAAAAAATAATAATTTGGGTTAATAAAGAGTTTTGCGATTTCTGTGTTTCTATGTCATGGTATTATCCGATTTTTTGAAATGTTTGAGTTTTTGTGTCCAATATTTTAAAATTGCTGATTTATCGGTTGCCAAATTAACTTATCTTTTTTATAGAAAAGTTAATTAAGCGATAACTAGAAAAGATGAGTAATCGATAACTTTTCTATAAAAAAGTTAAGTTATTAATAACTTTACTATAGAAAAAGATACGAGAAGTTATCGATAACTTATCGACAACTTTTCTATAGGAAAGTTAGGTTATCGATAACTTTTTTATAGAAAAGTTAAGTTATCGATAACTTTTCTGTAGAAAACAGAAGTTATCGATAGCTTTTCTATAGAAATGTTAAGTTATCGATAACTTTTCTATAGAAAATATAAGTTATCTATAACTTCTATAGAAAAGATAAGTTCTCGATAACTTTTCTATAGAACGAGAAGTTATCGATAACTCTTCTATATAAAAGTAAAGTTATGGATAACTTTTCTATGGAAAATATAAGTTATCGATAACTTTTCTATGGAATATATAAGTTATCGATAACTTCTGTAGAAAAGATAATTTCTCGATGGATAACATTTCTATAAAAAAGTAGTCATCGATAACTTTTCAATAGTTAAGTTAAGTTATCGATAACTTTTCAATAGAAAAGTTAAGTTATCGATAACTTTTCTATAGAAAAGATAAATTATCTATTTTTTCTATAGAAAATATAAGTTATTGATAACTTTTCCAAAGAAAAGTCAAGTAATGGATAAGTTTTGTAAAGAAAAGTTAAGCTATCGATAACTTTTCTAAATAAAAGTTAATTTATCGATAACTTTTCTATCGAAAAGTTAAGTTATTAATAACTTTACTATAGAAAAAGATACGAGAAGTTATCGATAACTTATCGACAACTTTTCTAAAGAAAAGTTAGGTTATCGATAACTTTTCTGTAGAAAACAGAAGTTATCGATAGCTTTTCTATAGAAAAGTTAAGTTATCGATAACTTTTCTATAGAAAATATAAGTTATCTATAACTTCTATAGAAAAGATAAGTTCTCGATAACTTTTCTATAGAAAGAGAAGTTATCGATAACTTTTCTATATAAAAGTAAAGTTATGGATAACTTTTCTATGGAAAATATAAGTTATCGATAACTTTTCTATGGAATATATAAGTTATCGATAACTTCTGTAGAAAAGATAATTTCTCGATTGATAACATTTCTATAAAAAAGTAGTCATCGATAACTTTTAAATAGTTAAGTTAAGTTATCGATAACTTTTCAATAGAAAAGTTAGGTTATCGATAACTTTTCTATAGAAAAGATAAATTATCTATTTTTTCTATAGATAATATAAGTTATCGATAACTTTTCCAAAGAAAAGTCAAGTAATGGATAAGTTTTGTAAAGAAAAGTTAAGCTATCGATAACTTTTGTAAATAAAAGTTAATTTATCGATAACTTTTCTATCGAAAAGTTAAGTTATCTATAAATTTTCTATAGAAAAGAGGAGTTAACGATAACTTTTCTATAGAAAATATAAGTTCCATAGAAAAGTTAAGTTATTGATAACTTTTCTACAGAAAAGATAAATTATCTATAAATCTATAAAAGTTAAGTTATCGATAACTTTTCTATAGAAAAGTTAAGTTAACAACATTTTTTCTATAAAAAAGTTAAATTATCGATAATTTTTCTATAAAACAGTTAAATTATCTATAATTTTTCTTTAAAAAAGTTAACTTATCGATAAATTTTCTATAAAAATGAGATGATATCAATAACTTTTATATAGAAAAGTTAAGTTATCGATAAATTTCTATAGAAAAATTAAGTAGAAAGCTTCTTTTATAGGAGCAAATTTAGTTCATGTCATTTTATGCCGTCGGTAGGGTATCCCCAGATCAGAACTTCATGCTTGCTTTAAAAGTGATTCTAAATAGATCTATACTAACCAGTAGTTTAAATTATGCAATTCATTACCAATTTTGCCTAAACACACCCAACCTTGAATTTGACCGGTTTTTTGCCTAAATAAGCCGGCAAAGCGGAATTTTTTCGAAAATTATTTTAAATTTTTTACAAAAATGGAATTTCCAGAACTAGTTATATTAAAGATTTATTTATAAGTACTCGAAACTCTTCATAACTTAAGACATTTATTACACCAGCAAACTTTCAAAACCGCTTTAAAGGGTTAAATCTTTATTAAGAAACACGATACTTTTGTCATGTTAAAATATTGATATGATAACAAAAAATACTACAAACAGAAGCTAATACTTAGTTTTACGAAGACGACACTATTAGGTCAAAGTCCATTTTAACACTTTCGCCTAAAAACAAAATTTTGTAATTACAAAAAAATATATATATTTATTTCAAAACAAAATTTCTTAATTTTTTTGATTTTTGTTTATTGTCTACAAAGCATGTATGTTTGTTATTTGTATGAAAGTCTGTATGTTCAAACTATTTGTTAGACAAGGTATGAATATTAAAGACTACAACAAAATAAAGTTTATTTAAGTTCAATGTCGAAAGAGGGTACTAAAAACAAAAATAACATCAATATAGAAGAGGAAGATCGGCAATATAATAATGATCTTTGTGATGTTGATGATAATGATGTATGAATTTAGAAAATGTAAGAAAAAGAGGGAACAATGATGTAGATACACTATTACACTAGTTAATGATGTAGGAAAAAACTAAAGAAACAAAAACTTCCACGTCATTGAGAAATATGTAGAAATTGGGGTTTTTAGAAATTTCTTGAATAGAAGAAAAAATTGTTTCCCTAAATATTCTCAGTTTTTTTAATATTTCAGTAAAATTGGACTAAGAATAATAAAGTAATATTTTTTCTATTATCATTTTTATATATATTTCAATTTTTTTTTTATTGATTTCAAAACTTTTATATCTTTTTTTTAATTTTTATAATAATTTCAAAACTTTTACATCTATTTTAAAATTTGTATTTAATTTTATTGTTTGTTAAAATTTATTAATATTTTTTTTATCATTTTTGTTCTATTTTCACTTTGAGTTTTTCTTCAATTCCACTTGCTTACCTTTTATTTCTTACAATATTTTCCTTCTAGGTAACAAAAAAATGTATTTTTCTTATCTCAAACTTCTTTACAACCTTCGCCTTGAACGTTTTCTTTAAGACTGGTTAATAGTAATTGAATGGAGGAATTAAAGCGCGTCTCTATAAGTGAATCTCTGACTTAAATTCAGTTAATAACCAGCAACAACTGCAACCGCTAAAGCAGAATCAAAATATCAAAAACAACAATAAATAAAATAATAAAAAGCCACGTCTTATCACTGTTGTATTTTCGTAAACAACAGGTTGTTTTTGTTGCTGCTGCCAGCGATCAATATGCTGAGATTGCATTGTTAAAATACAAAAAAAAAAAACTCACAAGAGCAAACAGAAAACCCGGGGAGGGAGTCTTAAAAGTTAAAGTGAGTATAATTATTATAATTTTTGAATTTTCTTATTTCCCATCTTCACTTATTTTCTTTCATTGTTAAATTTGTATCTGTAAATCGCTGTTTTCTACGATTTTTTAATCAAAGGGCTTTGTAAATGATCATTAGCTAAACTTAATTATTAGGTTTTTCTTCCCATTGAAGATTAGTTTGTGAGCAGGTTTGTTGCTTAAGTCTTTCGTTTTTTAAGCAAACAATTGAGAGGTTGAGACTTTTTCTCTTTTTAAATGTTAATAAAATAGAGATTTATAAAAGTAGTAAATTTTTTTTTATAGAAAAGAGAAGTTATTGGTTTTTTTTTCTATATAAAGTTAGGTTATCGATAACTTTTCTATAGAAAAGAGATGATATCGATAAATTTTCTATAGAAACGATATAATGTCTACAACTTTTATATAGTAAAAATATAATATCGATAACTTTTATATAGGAAAGATAAGTTATCGATTACTTTTCTATAGAAAAAAATAGCTATCGAGAAGTTATCGATAACTTTTCTATAGAAAAGTAAAGTTATCGATAACTTTTCTATAGAAAAGTTTAGTTATCGATTTTATAGAAAAGTAAAGTTATCGATAACTTTTCTATAGAAAAGTAAAGTTATCGATAACTTTTCTATAGAAAAGGAAAGTAATCGATAACTTTTCTATAGAAAAGTTATCGATAACTTTTCTATAGAAAAGTAAAGTTATCGATAACTTTTCTATAGAAAAGTAAAGTTATCGATAACTTTTCTATAGAAAAGTAAAGTTATCGATAACTTTTCTATAGAAAAGTAAAGTTATCGATAACTTTTCTATAGAAAAGTAAAGTTATCGATAACTTTTCTATAGAAAAGTAAAGTTATCGATAACTTTTCTATAGAAAAGTAAAGTTATCGATAACTTTTCTATAGAAAAGTAAAGTTATCGATAACTTTTCTATAGAAAAGTAAAATTATCGATAACTTTTCTATAGAAAAGTAAAATTATCGATAACTTTTCTATAGAAAAATAAAGTTATCGATAAATTTTCTATAGAAAAGTAAAGTTATCGATAACTTTTCTATAGAAAAATAAAGTTATCGATAACTTTTCTATAGAAAAGTAAAGTTATCGATAACTTTTCTATAGAAAAGTTTAGTTATCGATTTTATAGAAAAATAAAATTATCGATAACTTTTCTATAGAAAAGTAAAGTTATCGATAACTTTTCTATAGAAAAGTAAAGTTATCGATAACTTTTGTATAGAAAAGTAAAGTTATCGATAACTTTTCTATAGAAAAGTAAAGTTATCGATAACTTTTCTATAGAAAAGTAAAGATATCGATAACTTTTCTATAGAAAAGTAAAGTTATCAATAACTTCTATAGAAAAGTAAAGTTCTCGATAACCTTTCTATATAAAAGTAAAGTTATCGATAACTTTTCTATAGATAAGTAAAGTTATCGATAACTTTTCTATAGAAAAGTTAGGTTATCGATAGCTTTTCTATAGAAAAGTAAAGTTATCGATAGCTTTTCTATAGAAAAGTTAGGTTATCGACAGCTTTTCTATAGAAAAGTAAAGTTATCGATAACTTTTCCATAGAAAAGTAAAGTTATCGATAACTTTTATATAGAAAAGTAAAGTTATCGATAAATTTTGTATAGAAAAGTAAAATTATCGATAACTTTTCTATAGAAAAGTAAAGTTATCGATAACTTTTCTATAGAAAAGTAAAGTTATCGATAGCTTTTCTATAGAAAAGTAAAGTTATCGATAACTTTTCTATACAAAAGTAAAGTTATCGATAACTTTTCTATACAAAAGTAAAGTTATCGATAACTTTTCTATAGAAAAGTAAAGTTATCGATAACTTTTCTATAGAAGAGTAAAGTTATCGATAACTTTTCTATAGAAAAGTAAAGATATCGATAACTTCTCTATAGAAAAGTAAAGTTATCAATAACTTTTCTTTAGAAAAGTTAAGTTATCGGTAACTTTTCTTTAGAAAAGTTAAGTTATCGATACATTTTCTTTAGAAAAATTAAGTTATCGATAACTTTTTTATAGAAAAGTTAAGTTATCGATAACTTTTCTATAGAAAAGTTAAGTTATCGATAACTTTTCTATAGAAAAGTTAAGTTATCGATAACTTTTTTATAGAAAAGAGAATTAATCGATAATTTGTCTATAGAAAATGTATGAAGTTTTTTGTTAAGAAAAGAAAATTTATCAAGGGAAACTCTGAATCAGCTAAACCTTTTCCTTCAAGATTGGCACATTTTTTTGAGACTTTGGACAATGTCTCGGTACGTCTACATCTTGTACGGCTATGTACAAGTCTGTTTCCAAACGAAAGTGATCGCCTAATGATCCTACAGCATCGAGAGGCAGTTCAAAAGTTTTTGTTTAATTTTTCAAAGGTAATTGCAAACGTAAATGGCAGAGAAGTCAATGGAACATATGGCAGAAGTAAGTAAAGTATCATCGGAAATGCATTATCTTCGATGTTCTCTGAAGTCCTCGTATCAGGTATCTGTGCTGTAACTTACCTGGCGTAGTACTTATATTACTTAAGAACACATCTCCTTCCGGTATGCGCACATATTCTGGCTCCTGTTCGGGTTTGATGTTTTTGAAAAACCTTTCCTCATCGAATTCTTCGTTCTCTGAAGAAGCCTTTTCGATTTTCTAGCCTGATTGCGTGACCAGATCTAACTCATCGGCTTCGAAAACAAATGCGCTATTGAGTGTAATCGTGCAGCTAAAAAGAAAATAGATGAAGTATGACCTTGGACTGTTCTAAAAGTCTTGACCAGACCTAGGTCCCACGCATGAGTGACATCAATCCAGAGATTGCTCAATTCATAAACATTTTTAGAACAGTGAAATTGCTACATTTGTTGTTATTTAGAAGCATTATTTAACCATTTTGTTCTACAGCCAATTTTATTTCGTTTACATCGACGGCGTGTGTAGGGCTTACCGCTGATGAAGTGTGTTGTCGTAATAAATAATTTAAAAGAAATTGCTAATTACAGAAATTGATGTTGACTAGACTGGGGCTAGAACACAGGCAGGAAATGATATGTAATGTTTAGTCTTAATATAAAAAAGGCCTAACTCGATTTTTTTTTTGTTACTTTACAGGAAAATGAAAAAAGTTAATAAAATTCGTAAAATTTTAGATACAGCAACAATTTAAGAAAAAAATTAATAATTCATTTAAAAAATTTTTTGTTGTATCTAAAGTTTTACTGTTTTCATTAAGTTTTTTCGTTCCCCTGTAAAGTAACAAAAAATCGAGTTAGTCCTTTTTTATATGAAGCCATTGATATGTAGTTATACTCTTCACCACCATAGATGGAAAGGGTATATTGGGTTTGTGCTGATGTTTGTAACGCATAGAAATATTGGTCTGAGACCCACTTTTTAGTAAACCAATCGGCTTAGAAGTTGTTTAACTATTTCGGGTACCTCCCATAGGGATCCCTTCCCGGAATAGAATTTTTAGTCCTTTACAGCCACAAATTTAGTTGTATTTTAATAATATTCAGCCCAAATATTGCTTATGACATCCTTAATCAGTGTACCTAATTTTGTAGGAATCGGCCCATATTTGACCATACCTCCCATACAAGACACATTCTCAAAAGACGTTTTTATACACATAAAATCACAAAAACGTTAATAACTCGAAAGATAAATGCATTTGATTACTAAAACTTTGCGCAGCTGAATATTTTGTAAATATTAACCAATAAAAAATTTGGTAACAATCGGTCCACAATTGACCCTAGCTACCATATCAGGTCCTTAGTCGGAAATAACATAAATCTCGATATTTTGAAAAATAGCACATAGTTTATGTATCTATGTCTCTAAAAATTAAGGAAAACTTGTTTAATTGTTGGTCCATATTTGAAGGGTATAATATAGTCGGGCTTAACCGACTATAGCTTTTCTTACTTGTTTTACTTACTTCTGTGTTGCCACAATACACTTTATTATCTGATTACAAAACTGCCTCACTCTCATAACTTAATCTTATTGAATGCCAAGATGTAAACGTTTAATTTGCTACAAAGATTCCGTAAATAAACTTTTTATTTTATATCACTTAATACAACCGGAAATACATTTTCAATAGATACTTAAATATAAATAAACAACAACTTCTGATTTTAGACTTTGTCCAAATACTTCAACCTCTTTCCCTCTTAAACCACACGATTACTTATCTCCGTGGGGGAACTATCCTCAAGTGTATTATCAAATTGCTTGGTAAAAGTCTTGTACCACTCACTTACATGTTGCGAGAACATATCCACAAATTTTGTTACTTGTTCCTTAAACGTTTTAACAATTGTTTGGCCTATGGAACCAGTGACCTCGTCATTAGGAACTTCATTGGTTTTGTCATCCTTATTATTGGCATTACGCACTACCTCTTCTACCTTATGTTCAAATTGATGCAAACGTATGGGGGACAGTTCATTGGCGGCAGCTATAGGATCATCATCTTTACTTATCATATTAATGCGCCAGGAGTCGTCAGGATAACGCAAATCCAAGGAACGTCTTAAACGTGTATTGGACAAATCCCACCAGGGTAATTCTTCAAATTTTGCTGTTGTCGAGACACTGTCGGTGGACAAAGATTTATTGGGGTTTTCCGATTCTTCTTCCGCTAAAGGATTCGCAGCTTCACCAAAGTAATTTGTGTCGGGAGTTAGAAAATTGGGGTTCTTTTCCTCATCAGCATCTAATAAATCTTCAACTTCTTTGGCTTTTGCTTCTTCCTCAGCTTTTGTCAGAGACTTTTTGCTTAGGTTTTTCTGAGTCATATCAATTTGAGCCTTTAAAAAGTCATCCTCACTATTTGATTCCACATCAATATCCAGGTCTTTGTGCAACTCAGGCTCTACAATTTCTGTGGTAATAGGATCTTCTTTAAGATCTTGTTCTTTGCCAAAGGCATTTGTCTTAGGTTTACTCTGTTTTTGTCCAAAAGGATCAGCGAAAAGCAAAGAGTTTAAGGCTGAACCAATATTTAAGGGCTGACCAAATGGTTGAACGGGACTGGCGGGCAAGGCCTCAAAGAATTCGGTGGGTAAGAGACGCAAAGGTTTCACTTCACTTAACGTGGCCTTAACTTTATTCTTAGGCTTGCTAGGCTTTTTGGTTTCAATTTTCAAAACCGGTTCCTGCTCTTCACTATTCGCAGAGGCTATATTACTTAGGAAAACATCTCCTTCCGGTATGCGCACATATTCTGGTTCCGGTTCGGGTTTGATGTTTTTGAAAAACTTTTCCTCATCAAATTCTTCGTTCTCTGAAGAAGCCTTTTCGATTTTCTTGACGGGTTTTTTAATTTCCGAGATCTTCTTCTTGAAGGCAGTCTTCCTACCATCACGTGTCATAAAGAAGGGTCCAGTATATAAATCCGACTGGCGGGCATTTCTCTTGAGCAAAGGCAGATCTAAAGTTAAAGGTTCTTTGAAAATGTTACTCAACCAAGTCATGGCATTCAAACGTCTTTCGGGTGAAAATATATCTCTTTTGAAAGGGGAACTTAATTGAGGCATAAAGCTTTCAGCAAAGTTGCCAAGAGGTTTCTTGGCCTCCTGCTTGGCTCCCTCCAAAACAAAACGTTTGGGTCTCTCATCCAGAGCAGGCACAGATCTTCGATGTCTTGTTATCAAACTAGCCAAGGGTGAGAGTGGAGGCTTATTGGCTTCCTTTATCAATTCCTTTAACAAACGATCAGTGGAGGAGTAACGTTTGAATTTCTGATTATTTTCATCGGCAGGCATTATGGGTGATTCAACTTCCGTAAAGTGGCAATGCTCCAAGTTAACATGAGGCAAAACCCAAAAACTCACAGACAACCCGGGAGTTCTCAATTGTAATATCGATTTGCTTTGTTTTCTTCTAACATCCGGTAGAAGAGTGGAATTTAAATACAATTTCCTGTTATTCAACAATATATGACCATTAGTCATAGTAAGAGTATATTGCCACACCTCGGAATCCTGCAAGAGGCTCGTGGATCTTACGGCAATCTGCAGAGGTTGTTCTTGTTTATTGACCACCATAAAAGCCAAGCCACCCGATACCATATTGGCACAATGGGTATACAATTTATTGTTTTGAGCAAATAAGGCCAAAGGGCGGGCTGGATAGACTCGAGAACCCATTATTTTTTTGAACAAAGCTGTTACATAGAAACCGTATTTTGGTTTTTCAAAATCTTCTATTGTCAGCGGCTTAAATATGGTTTCAAAGCCGACTGTGGCAGCATCACCCATGGTCTGAGCCCAGTTGAGACCATCCAAAACCTCGTCGTCGAGACGAGTCGAGAGAACCTTCTTCTTGGGCAGCGACAGCCAAACGGGTACATTCGATTTCAAGAGGACCTTGAGGGCAGGATCTTTGTCTTCGTGCGTCGAACCCAAATTGTTGCTTGAGAACATGTCATCGGATCTGTGGAGGGGAAGAAAGTTATTTGAGTTTTAATAAAAGTTATATATAAAACGTGTAGCAAATGAACCATGTCATTTAACATATCATTTAGGCTCTCTAAAGAACTAAGAAATAGGCTCTCATTCAGGAATTTAAGATTCGAGGTAGCTTTCAGAAATAGCTAAAAATCTGATCGTTTTCCAAACCTTTTAAAAATAGTGAAATAGACTCTCATACGAAATTTTTCGACTCTGCCTTTTTCTCGATGTTTCCGATCTCAAGCTTTAAATGATGGTTAGCCAAGCCAAGTACAGATTTCGGAGATTTACCTTCTACATTATTGTTTTAAACTCAACCTCCTAAAACTATGCAACACAATTTCTTCGAAAAAATGTCGCTACCACAAAGTCATTAGATCATCATGCATCTTAATTATGTAATCTTAGACTTTTTCCAGACTTAAGAATAGGGAAAAGTTTTAACATCAAAATTTTTCTATAGAAAAAATTTTAATATCAAAATTTTTCTATAGAAAAAATTTTAATATCAAAATTTTTCTATAGAAAAAATTTTAATATCAAAATTTTTCTATAGAAAAAATTTTAATATCAAAATTTTTCTATAGAAAAAATTTTAATATCAAAATTTTTCTATAGAAAAAATTTTAATATCAAAATTTTTCTATAGAAAAAATTTTAATATCAAAATTTTTCTATAGAAAAAATTTTAATATCAAAATTTTTCTATAGAAAAAATTTTAATATCAAAATTTTTCTATAGAAAAAATTTTAATATCAAAATTTTTCTATAGAAAAAATTTTA
This sequence comes from Stomorhina lunata, assembly GCA_933228675.1. Lineage (NCBI taxonomy): Eukaryota > Metazoa > Arthropoda > Insecta > Diptera > Rhiniidae > Stomorhina > Stomorhina lunata. The sequence goes on along the minus strand of OW121740.1, from coordinate 157,029,045 downwards.
ATATCAAAATTTTTCTATAGAAAAAATTTTAATATCAAAATTTTTCTATAGAAAAAATTTTAATATCAAAATTTTTCTATAGAAAAAATTTTAATATCAAAATTTTTCTATAGAAAAAATTTTAATATCAAAATTTTTCTATAGAAAAAATTTTAATATCAAAATTTTTCTATAGAAAAAATTTTAATATCAAAATTTTTCTATAGAAAAAATTTTAATATCAAAATTTTTCTATAGAAAAAATTTTAATATCAAAATTTTTCAAAATTTTAATATCAAAATTTTTCTATAGAAAAAATTTGAATATCAAAATTTTTCTATAGAAACAATTTTAATACCTATAGATAATATCTATAGAAATTAAATATAGAAAAAGTTTTAATATAGAAAAAATTTTAATATAGAAAAAATTTTAATATCAAAATTTTTCTACAGAAAAAATTTTAATATCAAAATTTTTCTATAGAAAAAATTTTAATATCAAAATTTTTCTATAGAAAAAATTTTAATATCAAAATTTTTCTATAGAAAAAATTTTAATATCAAAATTTTTCTATAGAAAAAATTTTAATATCAAAATTTTTCTATAGAAAAAATTTTAATATCAAAATTTTTCTATAGAAAAAATTTTAATATCAAAATTTTTCAAAATTTTAATATCAAAATTTTTCTATAGAAAAAATTTGAATATCAAAATTTTTCTATAGAAACAATTTTAATACCTATAGATAATATCTATAGAAATTAAATATAGAAAAAGTTTTAATATAGAAAAAATTTTAATATCAAAATTTTTCTATAGAAAAAATTTTAATATCAAAATTTTTCTATAGAAAAAATTTTAATATCAAAATTTTTCTATAGAAAAAATTTTAATATCAAAATTTTTCTATAGAAAAAATTTTAATATCAAAATTTTTCTATAGAAAAAATTTTAATATCAAAATTTTTCTATAGAAAAAATTTTAATATCAAAATTTTTCTATAGAAAAAATTTTAATATCAAAATTTTTCTATAGAAAAAATTTTAATATCAAAATTTTTCTATAGAAAAAATTTTAATATCAAAATTTTTCTATAGAAAAAATTTTAATATCAAAATTTTTCTATAGAAAAAATTTTAATATCAAAATTTTTCTATAGAAAAAATTTTAATATCAAAATTTTTCTATAGAAACAATTTTAATACCTATAGATAATATCTATAGAAATTAAATATAGAAAAAATTTTAATATAGAAAAAATTTTAATATCAAAATTTTTCTATAGAAAAAATTTTAATATCAAAATTTTTCTATTGAAAAAATTTTAATATCAAAATTTTTCTGTAGAAAAAATTTTAATATCAAAATTTTTGTATAGAAAAAAAATTAAAATCAAAATTTTTCTCTGGAAAAAATTTTAATATCAAAACTTTTCTATAAAAAAAATTTTAATATCAAAATTTTTCTCTAGAAAAAATTTTAATATCAAATTTTTTTTCTAGAAAAAAATTGAATAACAACATTTTTCTGTAGAAACAATTTTAATATCAAAATTTTTCTATACAAAAAATTTTAATATCATAATTTTTCTATACAAAAAAATTTTAATATCAAAATTTTTCTATAGAAAAAATTTTAATATCAAAATTTTTCTATAGAAAAAATTTTAATATCAAAATTTTTCTATAGAAAAAATTTAAATATCAAAATTTTTCTATAGAAAAAATTTTAATATCAAAATTTTTCTATAGAAAAAATTTTAATATCAAAATTTTTCTATAGAAAAAATTTTAATATCAAAATTTTTCTATAGAAAAAATTTTAATATCAAAATTTTTTCCCTCTTCTAAAAATATGGTATATAATTTCATGATAAGCTTTAAATGGCAGAGCCTATCGATTATCAGTCGATCAGTTATTTTTATCCTCCTTAACATATGCGACACATTTTCATCTTCTCATCCTCCCAAAAAGATGCAACACATTTTATTTTTCCTAAAAAATATGCCACACAAATTATTTAATAACTGGTTAAATCGAATCGAATGCGGAATTACTCATCCGAACTTTCCCTTTTAAAACTGGAAAACTTTTTCATGGAATCATTTCAAATAAGATATACTTACTGTATCCAACCATAAGCCACATTCAGATCCCTGGACATTTCCACATAACGTCTGGTCTCTTCGGCACTACTGCCCGCTGAGATATCAGCACCCATTGACTGCCAGCTCATAACCGATTGTTTAAAAGAGTCTATCATTATATTAAAGGTCTTCAGTTCACTGACATAGTCGGCAGCGCGACAGGAACCGAAATCTTAAATTTCAAGAAAAGTAGTTAAAAACCGGTTTTATAACTTAAAAATATCGAAGAAACTTACCTGTGCCCAACTGCCAGATGGCCTCGTCAATATCCAACATATGTGCGGTATTCAAAATTTTGAGAACAGGCATAGGATCCCAATTATCAGGTTTATAGGGTACAGGTATGATCATGGTCCAATTGACGGCTCTAAAGAAGAAATAAAAAACATAATTTAATGAAAAGAGATATTTCCGACAATTTAAGAACAAGATTTGAAAATCTATGGAAATTTTTTTAAAAAAATTTAGTCACTTAAAATTTTGAATTTAAATTTTCTTCTTCTTCTTCTGTTATCCTTGACTCCCAGTGGAGCATAGGGCCTTTAAATTTTGAAGTCTAATTATTCCTTTAACATGCCGATTTTGAAGTTTTAAGTTATTTTCCTTTTTACTTACTTGGTCCACTTATTAAAACCTTTCCATACGATTTTGGTGGGATTTCGTAAACGTATGCCCTCGGTTTTGGCGGCAAAGTAAAAATCACCCACAAATTTAACATGAGAATTACTCAGCATAGAAGCCATGCGAGTTATAGTTTTTCTAAAATCACATGAAAATAATTAAACGTATCACAAAAAAATATAAATTTGAACCCACCTATTCGAACCATCCAAGGCCTTATAAAGATCCTCTGGTTTTATGGTAAAACTAACAAATTTATCACTGACATCATTAATGGGCCGATTTATATTCAGTTGCACCATAACATCACCAGTTACTAGGCTGGCCGATAGCAGCAAACTAGCCGATAACACAAAAGTCCTTAACCAGGACATGTTTAAAAAGACTTTGTTACAGAACTTTTTCACTGATGAACTTTGTAGCTTCAGTTCGCAATTTAAACTGTCTTCTTGAATTTTTTGCACTTAAATGGTAATCTCGATTTATCACACTTTTCTTGAACTGTTTAATTTTATAAAAATTGCTCTAGTTTAATTCAATTGAAATTAGTTTATAAGTTTATATAGAATTTTGGTTGATTCGTCGTAATAATTGTCTAAAGCTGGATCAGCAGAAAATTTTAAAAATAAAACAGAATAAATGAAGTTCTATTAACCCAGTGCAATGTTTTATACAAAGTTTAGTTTGAGGTAAAACAAATGTTATCAAAATAGAATAAAAAATTTCCAAGGCATTACAATTTGTCCACTTGGTATACAGTAAAGTATACAGACTATAAAAAATTTGAATATCAAAAAATTTTCTCTAGAAAAAAAATTGATACCAAAAATTTTTCTCTAGAAAAAAAAAATAATATCAAATATTTTTCTATAGAAAAAAAATTAATATAAAAAATTTTCCCAACAAAAATTTTTCTACGGAAAAAAATTTTCATATCAAAATTTTTTAAACAGAAAAAATATTAATGTTAAAAATTTTTCAAAAAAAAAAAAAAATGAGTATCAAAAATTTTTATTTATAAAAAAATTTTAATTTTAAAAAATTTTTCTGTAAAAAAATTTTAATATTTAAAATTTTTCTATAGAAAAAATTTTAATATCAAAAATTTTTATAGAAAAAATTTAACTATCAACAATTTTTGTATAGAATTTAAAAATAAATAATTTTTCTTTAGAAAAATTTTTAATATTAAATTTTTTTCTGTAGAGATTCTGTAAAATTTTTTCTTTCGATAATTTTAATATCAAAAATTTTTATAGAAAAAATTAAACTATCAACAATTTTTGTATAGAATTCAAATATAAATAATTTTTCTTTAGACAAATTTTTGATATTAAATTTTTGATAATAAAATTTTTTCTTAAAAAAATTTTTTTGATATTAAAATTTTTAATATTAAAATTTTTAATATTAAAATTTTTTCTTTGGAAAACATTTTGATACAAAATTTTTTTTCAGAAAAATTTGATATTAAAATTTTTTCTATCGAAAAATTTTGATATTAAAATTTTTTCTATAGAAAAATTTTTGAGACTAAAATTGTTTCTATAGAAAAATTTTGATATTAAAATTTTTTCTATAGAAAAATTTTGATATTACAATTTTTTCTATAGAAAAATTTTGATATTAAAATTTTTTCTATAGAAAAATTTTGATATTAAAATTTTTTCTATAGAAAAATTTTGATATTAAAATTTTTTCTATAGAAAAATTTTGATATTAAAATTTTTTTCTATAGAAAGATTTTGATATTAAAAAATTTTTCTATAGAAAAAATGTGGTACTAAAATCTTTCCTTTAGCAAAATTTTGATATTAAAATTTTTTCTATAGAAAAATTTTGAAATTAAAATTTTTTCTATAAAAAAATCTTGATATTAAAATTTTTTCTATAAAAAAATTTTGATATTAAAATTTTTTCTATAGAAAAATTGTTGATATTTAAATTTTTTCTATAGAAAAATTTTTGGTATTTAAATTTTTTCTTTAGAAAAATTTTTGATATAAAAATGTTTTCTTAAGAAAAATTTTTAATATTAAAATTTTTTCTTTAGAAAAATGTTTAATATTAAAGTTTTTTCTTAAGAAAAATTTGTGATGATAAAATTTTTTCTATAGCAAAATGTTTAATATTAAAATTTTTTCAGTAGAAAAATTTTTAATATTAAAATTTATTTTTTAGAAAATTTTTGATATAATTTTTTTTTTTTTAATTTTTGGTATTAAAATTTTTCATAATAAAAATTTTTCATAAATCTTTAGAAAAAATTTTGATATTTAAATTTATTCTAGAGAAAAAATTTTAATATAAAATTTTTTTCTATAGAAAAATTTTTGATATTAAAATTTTTTCTTTAGAAAAATTTTTGATATTAAAATTTTTTCTTTCGTAAAATTTTTGACATTAAAATTTTTTCTTTAGAAAAATTTTTAATATCAAAGTTTTTTCTTTAGAAAAATTTTTAATATCAAAATATTTTCTTTAGAAAAATTTTTGATATTAAAATTTTTTCTATAAAAAAATTTTAATATTAAAATTTTTTCTTTAGAATAATTTTTGATATTAAAATTTTTTCTTTAGAAAAATTTTTGATATTAAAATTTTTTGTTTAGAAAAAAATTTGAATATTAAAATCTTTTAACATTGTTGATATAAATGATATAATACAAACAAAATTTTTTCCAATTTCATCTGAAATAGCATTAATTCTATTAACTTTAATATTCAACATTTTTTGCTGGGTTATGCGGAGTTCATTGAAGTTTACGTGCTCTGCTTTTTGAAACAAGTTCAAGAACATGTTAAATTTTTTACTGTTAACTTTTTAAATTTAAAAGTAAAAATGTATTTTATTAAAAAAAATTCGAGGGTTTTTTTAAATTTTTTAGTTTTATTTTTAAAATTGAAATAAAAAATTAAAAGAATTCATAAAATTAAAAGAATTCATAAAGAAAATGTAGTCAAGAGAAGATAATATATACGAAGTACTATAAAATACCCTACACTTTGTGGAAAATTTGGAGGGCAATATGAAAATATTTATTAAAAATAAAATCCGAATTGATTACAATTCGTCCATTTAAGAATGTGTAAGGTATACAGTGATATTAACAACATAATGAATTTTTAAATGTATACATCTTTTAACCCAAGTTAACCTACACTAGAATTATATTTAAATGAAAAATTGTACATGCACTACAACTTGACTACTTAGTAATCCGTAATGTAAACAGTACAACGAATTAAAAAGTGAAAACGTGTTGACTCAAAAAAGAGTAATTAAAAATTTGTATTACATAAAAAAATCTAATGTAAGGTTTATATAACTCAAGCGCCTCACGATTGAGTGAAATTTGCATGTGTTTTGTTATTGCAACAAAAACAAAATACTTGTAAATTTCACTCAATCGTCAGACGCTTGAATTATAAAAACCCTACATAAATTAACATGGATTATATTTGTTTATTCTTTTTTTGGAGTAGATGTTTGGGATATATCACAACTTGTCCCCCAGGTAAACAGTTATGTAAACAAACACAAAATATGTGCATTGATAAACTGTTTCATATAGCATCCAAATTTTAACTGTATTAGTGTTAGTTGTTAGTTGTGTTAGTTTCTCATTTTTGGCAAGAATTTAAAGTTCTACAATTTGTATATTTAGGAATCAGAAGAGTATACAGACAAAAATTATTATCAAAATAACCCCAACATATTAAGTCAACCCCAAAAATTAAGTCGGCAAAATTGAAAAAGTCTAGTTTTTATAATTTTTGAATTAAACTTCGGACATTTACAAATTTAACATTCCTTTAATACCTACTATAGGGTATTCCCTAGTTAAATAGCTGATTTAGCAAATTTGAGAAATTTGTTTTATTTTCAAAATTTACTGTTCTCAAGACTAAAGAAAACCTTCCTAAAATTATTTAAACAAAACCAAGAACAAAAAAATTGTCTGCTAATTTTTTAAAACTTTATTTAATAGTTTTTAATTTTTAACGGAATTATTGTTCCTCTTCTTCTGCCTCCAAAATGGCCTTAAAGCTAAAAGGTTGGAAGGCAACTCCGGTACCTTCATAGAATTTGCTCATAAATTCGACCCTTTAGAAAAAGAAAAACAGATTTAACAAATCAGAATTATTAACTGTTAATATTTAATTCGATTCTAAACTTACCAATGCAAACGCAAAGTATGCAAAAAGGCCGATAAACCCTCCATCATAACCATAATAGCGATTGTGAAAAAGACCCAAACGGCAAAGATGAGAAAGACCGCAATGGAGGCTGTATAACCCTTCATTTGAAGAGCCAACGATAAAACCATGGTCCACAGGACTTCAGATAATTCTAGATTTAGGAGAAAATAATATATTAGAAAAATTCTTAAAGAAGGAGCTTAAAGGTGGAGCTTACGACCTAATATTTTACCTATAAGGAAAAATAAGATATTCCACGTCTTAATAAAGCTTGTTACGTCTCTTAGCGTCCACTAGACCAAATATAAAAAAATGTTGTTCCTTAAGAAAAATTGACTATCAAAGATTTCAAACGTCATTCCCCTGGCTATAACTAATACTGTAATGTAATATACTTATCAAATAGCTTAATAGGTCGCTCTCCATTCACTACAAAAAAATATTTGAAAAATTGTTTTCTTTCTTAATAAAATGACTATCAACGTCATTCCCCTGGCTATCACTTATACTGATTATTAAAATTTTTTCTATAGAAAAATTTTTGATATTAAAATTTTTTCTATAGAAAAATTTAAAAATTTAAAATTTTTTCCAAAAAAAAAAATTTCGGAAATTAAAAGTTTTTCCATAGAAAAATTTTTGATATTAACATTTTTTCTTTAGAAAAATCTTTGATATTAAAATTTTTTCTATAGAAAAATTTTTGATATTAACAATTTTTCTTTAGAAAAATTTTTGATATTAAAATTTTTTTTTAGAAAAATCTTTGATATTAAAATTTTTTCTATAGAAAAATTTTTGATATTAACATTTTTTTTTTTATAGAAAACTTTTTGATATCAAATTTGTGATATAAATTTGTTTTCTGTAGAAAAATGTTTTATATTAACATTATTTCTATAGAAAAATTTTTGATATTCAAAAATTTCGGAAATTAAAATTTTTGATATTCAAAAATTTCAGAAATTAAAATTTTTTCTATAGAAAAATTTCGAAAATTAAAATTTTTTCTATAGAAAAATTTCAGAAATTAAAGTTTCTTATTAAAATGTCTTCTAGGGAAAATTTTTTTGATATTAACATTTTTTCTATAGAAAAAGTTGTGATATTAAAATTTTTGAATATAGAAAAATTGTTGATATTTAAATTTTTGATATTAAAATTTTTTCTATAAAAAAATGTTTGATTTTAAATTTTTTTCTATAGAAAACTTTTTGATATTAACATTTTTTCTATAGAAAATTTTTTGATATTAAAATTTTTTCTATAAAAAAATTTTTGATACTTAAATTTTTTCTATTCCAAAATTTTATATATAAAAATTTAGAAAAATTTTTGATATTAAAATTTTTTCTTTAGAAAAATTTTTGATATTAAAATTTTTTCTTTAGAAAAATTTTTGATATTAAAATTTTTTCTATTGAAAAATTTTTGATATTAACATTTTTTCTATAGAAAAATTTTTGATATCAAAATTTTTTTTATAGAAACATTTTTTATATAAAATTTTTTTCTGTAGAAAAATGTTTGATATTAACATTATTTCTATAGAAACATTTTTGATATTCAAAAATTTCGGAAATTAAAATTTTTTTCTATAGAAAAATTTCGGAAAAGTTTTTGTATTAAAATGTTTTCTAGGAAAAATTTTTTTTATATTCAAATTTTTTCTGTAGAAAAATTTTTGATATTAAATTTTTGCCTATAGAAGAAGTTGTGATATTAAAATTAGAATATAGAATATAGAAAAATTTTTGATATTTAAATTTTTTATATTAAAATTTTTTCTATAAAAAAATGTTTGATTTTAAATTTTTTTCTATAGAAAACTTTTTGATATTAACATTTTTTCTATAGAAAATTTTTTGATATTAACATTTTTTCTATAAAAAAATTTTTGATACTAAAATTTTTTCTATTCCAAAATTTTATATATAAAAATTTTTTCTATAGAAAAATTTTTCAGATTCAAATTTTTTCTAGAGAAAAAATTTTCATGTTCAAATTTTTTCTAGACAAAAATTTTTGATATTAAAATTTTTTTTTTAAAGAAAAATTTTTGATATTAAAATTTATTCTATAGAAAAATTTTTGATATTAAAATTTTTTCTATAGAAAAATTTTCGACACAAAAATTTTTCTATAGAAAAATTTTTGATACTAAAATTTTTTTCTATAGAAAAATTTTTGATACTAAAATTTTTCTATAGAAAAATTTTTGATATTAAATTTTTTTTATAGAAAAAATTTTGATATTAAAATTTATTCTATAGAAAAATGTTTGATATTAAAATTTTTTCTATAGAAAAATTTTCGATACTAAAATTTTTTTCTATAGAAAAATTTTTGATATTAAAATTTTTCTATAGAAAATTTTTTGATATTAAAATTTTTCTATAGAAAAATTTTTGATATTAAAATTTTTCTATAGAAAAATTTTTGATATTAAAATTTTTCTATAGAAAAATTTTTGATATTAACATTTTTTCTATAAAAAAATTTTTGATATTAAAATTTTTTCTATAAAAAAATTTTTGATATTAACATTTTTTCTATAGAAAAATTTTTGATATTAAGATTTTTGATTTTAAAATATTAAGTTTGATATTAAAATTTTTTCTATACCAAAATTTTTTCATTAATTTCGATTTTATTTATTCGACCTTTTCAATTATTAAATTTTATGAAATTATTAAAACGAGCTCGAGGTCTGTTGTTTTTATTTTTAGTTTTTATTTATTACTAATGTCCAATATTTCGATATCCTTTGGATATCATCTTCAGGGACAGCGAGTTACAATATACAAACAACGTTGACATCTATAATTGCACTAAAAAAACTAAAAATAAAAACAACAGACCTCGAGCTCGTTTTAATAATTTCATAAAAAACAAAATTTTTTCTATAAAAACATTTTTAATATTAAAATTTTTAATATTAAAATTTTTTCTATAGAAAAAATTTTTTCTTTAGAAAAATTTTTGTTATTAAAATATTTTCTATAGAAAAATTTTTGATATTAAGATTTTTTCTATAGAAAAATTTTTGATATTTAAATTTTTTCTATAGAAAAATTTTTGATATTAAAATTTTTCTATAGAAAAATTTTTGATATTAAAATTTTTTCTATAGAAAAATTTCGGAAATTAAAATTTTTTCCATTACAAATTTCGGAAATTAAAATTTTTTTCAAAAAAAAATTCGGAAATTAAAAGTTTTTCCATAGAAAAATTTTTGATATTAACATTTTTTCTATAGAAAAATGTTTGATATTAAAATTTTTTTTTTGGAAAAATTTTTGATATTGAAATTTTTTCTTTAGAAAAATCTTTGATATTAAAATTTTTTCTTTAGAAAAATTTTTGATATTAAAATTTTTTCTTTAGAAAAATTTTTGATATTTAATTTTTTTCTATAGAAAACTATTTGATTTTAAAATTTTTTCTATAGTAAAATTATTGATATTAAACTTTTTTCTATAGCAAAATTTTTTCTATAAAAATAATGTTTGATATTAAAATATTTTCTATAGAAAATATTTTGATATTTAAATTGTTGATATCTTATATTTTCTAGTAAATAACCCATAAGCCATTATTATTAATCTTAATAATCTATTAAGAGTTTTTTTTCAGATATTCGACATTCCCCTGGTAAGAGTTCATAATTAAGAAATAAATCTGTTTTATCTTAAAATTATTGTAACCCTGTTCAGTTTTCGAGATACATATTTTAAAATGTGCAAGGTATATAGCAAGTCAATTTTTGATTTCGTAAAATCTAAGATATTCGTCATTCCCCTGGCAAAAATTGCACCAACATAAGAGCCTTCTCTTAAGTGTTAATTTTATAATTTGGAATTAAATCTGTTAAATCTAAAATTGCTTAAAATCCTGTTTAGTTTTCGAGATATTTGAAATAATTTAAGATAAATTTAAATTTAATTTGGAATACCGCCTACGTTTTGTGTTAAATTCCTCAATTTGTTATCAATAAGTCAGTTAAATATCATCCGATTATAAATTTTATATGGCCCAGACCAAAAATTTACCCTTATGTTAAAAATTTATAAAAATATTGTTCCTTTCTACTTGAAGTAGAGTATCTTATGATCGGGTTTTAACTTGACTTGAGAGTTTTCTAAGATATTCGTCAGTCCCCTCGAAAAGTTTTTTCTTGATATAATGAGGTCATGTATCTTAATTTCATAATCTGAACAGGCTATATATTTAAAATCGTAACATTAGTTTTCGAGATATGTAAAAATTAAAGAAATTTGGGATTTCGCGTAATTTCAATTTTTCTGTTATACTCGTCCAGTTTTACCCGTTAATATTGAATGAAGCTGATTTTAAAATTAGCCCTTAATCTCGAAATAAAAAATACTTACGGGCATGAGCCAAAGACAGGGCCCACAAACGCAAATAGGAAGCCGTATGGGAGATGGTACTTAGCACATATTCAATGGTATGAATAGCTTGATGTATCCAAATTTCACTCATGGGCTCCTCCTCTTCATCATGACCATGACCTCCTTGATCTTTATTCGAGGTTTGAACTACTTCTACGACAACAGCATTTCCAGTTTCAATCATTTCCAAGGTATCAGTGGAGGTAAAATCATGAGGATGCTAAGGAATTAGAAAAAGATTTAATTAAAATCCAAAAATGACCAAATTTTTATAAGAAGTAACTTACCACCGGCTTATTCTTTCTGGTGGCCTTAATATACAAGGGTTTACCGATCAACATCCAGGGAATGCAAATCAAGGCGACAGCAACAAAGGCCATTTGGATGGTCGACTGATTGGGAAACATATACATATCACAGCCCTTCAAGGGAGGAGAACTCTTAAACAAAACCATATTAATGAACATGATCAAGACAGAAGGTGCACAACCGGGAGTATCAGGTTCATAGCTGGTGAGCGGTGAATACTTCACCCACTTAAAGAACATCATAAAGACCATGTAACCAAACAGCAAAAGCAGGAATATCAGCTGTGGCAAGAATTCCAAGAAGATACTGGCATAACGTTTAAAATAGACATAATTCACTACCGACATGCAGACCCCGAAAACCATATGGAGAACGCCAAAGATAATCGATAATTTCATTTTGTAGGTATTTAAGAAGATAATTTTGTTATCAGCCATCTGCCATATGGGATCCATGCCCCAGACATAAGTGCCTGTGGTGGCATATGAGGGATTTAGGGTTAAGCCTGTGGGATTTGTCAAGACTGTAGTTCTATTATAGCGTATACGCCAAGTGGAACCAAAGACATTAAAGGACTTGGAGAAACAATCGTTGTAGGTGAAGCCAGTATAGACAGCAAAGATACCCATAAGCAAAATAATATAGCGACCACTAAAGAATATATTCCAAATTTCACCACCCTTCTTGCGACCCAGAGACTTTTCCCATATAACCATCCAGGCGCCCAATAGCAACAAAATAAAACCATGACCCATATCACCAAACATTACAGCAAACAGAAAAGGAAAGGTAATGCAGGTATAAAGAGCAGGATTGGCCTCACGATATGAAGCCACACCATAGGCATCTATAAGATTTTGGAAACCCCGGGTAAACTTGTTGGTACGATTAAAGGTAGGCGGACGATCATTGGTCTCTACCACATTCAGGAAAGAAGGCACAGTACTACCCACCTGAGCCGAACCTTCAGCCAAACAGGTCTGAACATTAGCTAAATCACTTGTGGGTACCCAACATTCTCCGATCAAACATTTGTTGGAAACATCTTGACTTAACATGTTCAGGGTATGAAATATAGCTTTCATTTTTTTGACCATAACATCCCAGGCAGCCATTTGTTTGGCGACCCCTGCTAAAACACATGTTCTCTGATCCTCAGTTTGTTTAAGAACCACTTTTAAGTCCTCGATTCTGATACGCAAACCCTTAATCATTTCTTCACGTTCCCGGTGATCATTAGGACAAGGATACATGGAGGCATGAAATCCTGTACAAACCTTCTTTACTCGACTTCTCAATTGCTCACCCTGGAAGAAGACCACAAAGACCGTTTTGTATATAATATTTCCGGTTTTTGGATCCTTTAGTGTCTCCTCCAATTGTGAGCTCTTAACATAAGCATTACCGCGAGCCACACGCCATAACATACGTTCGAAAGCGAATTCTCTTTCACGACTCACCACGCCGGCCACAAAACCCAAGTGACCTTGCGCTTCATGATGATGACCTCCCTCGTGGGGTTTTTGCAGTTCCATATCATGCACCTGTTGTTGGCTAAAGAAGTCTTGGGTTTTCTCCAAAACTTTTAACATTTCGGTTAGCTCCAAGAAGTTGGATTTGAGATTGATATTGTTTTGAGACAATTCCATGATTTCCTTTTCACACTTTTCCAAATGACTTTCTAAGTCCGTTATTTCCCGGGGCTTGGGTGCTGGGGGTATGTTCTCCAATTCGGGTATTACAAGATCATCCTTTTTGATTTCATTTTCAATGAAGCGTATTTTACGTTCCATTTCATCGCAGCGTCTAACCTCGGAAACGTATTTGCGTTGGTAGGATGTAACCCCTTCGTTCAGCTAAAATTGAGGAAAATTTTGGATTAATGGCTATAATTCCGTATGGGCCTTTTTAGTAACTGATTTAATCAAAAATCGATTTTTATTCGTATAAGAAATCTACTTACATCTCGAAATTGCACACAACCACTCTCGCCCAGTTGCGCTAACGAGGCATAGGCCGCTTCCGGTTGCAGGAAGATTTGGCACAAGGACATTTTCTCACTGCGAAACATGTCCCCCATGATGAAGCCGTTTTGGAAAAACCTTAAATGTACAAAAAATACTACTTCTTCAAATCGTGGTCTATATTGAGAACGTTTCAGGAGACCTTTCCGTTAGACTTCAAGAAGTCAACTAATTTTGTCCGGATATTAAATTATCCATCAAAACTTAAAAATCAGGTAAAAGATACAAAATATTTGCCTTATCATTTCAGGAGCCTTTTGTTTTATCTTTTAATTTTTGATGATTTGTCTAACACTCTACACCAATACTTTTAGTTTAAAAATTTACTAGTAAAATTTTACTTTTTGAGTCAAATTTTCTCAATTTTAATTTTTCTAGTAAAAATTTTTTTAATTTTACTTTTTCTAATAAAATTTTGGAAATTCTACTTTTCTTAATAAAATTTTCAAAATATTCAAAATTTGGCTTTTTTTAGTAAAATTTTCGAAATTCTACTTGTTCTAGTAAAATTTTCCTTTTTTTTAGTAAAATTTTCAAAATTTTCCATTTTTAGTAAAATTTTTAAAATTACACGTTTTTAGTAAAATTTTAAAAATTTTACTTTTTAGTAAAGTTTTCAAAATTTTACTTTTTAAGTAAAATTTCTAAAATTTTACTTTTGTAGTAAAAATTGAGAAATTTTACTTTTTTAGTAAAAATTTAAAAATTTTAATTTTTTAGTAAAATTTTCAAAATTTTACTTTTTTAGTAAAATTTTCAAAATTTTACTTCTTAGTAAAATTTTCAAAATTTTACTTTTTTAGTAAAATTTTCAAAATTTTACTTTTTTAGTAAAATTTTCAAAATTTTAGCTTTTTAGTAAAATTTTCAAAATTTTACTTTTTTTAGTAAAATTTTCATTTTTCTAATAAGATTTTTGAAATATTACGTTTTCTAGTAAAATTTTTAAAATTTTACTTTTTAGTAAAATTTCAGAAAATTTACTTTTTTTTGTAAAGTTTTCGAAATTTTAAATTTTTTTTAGTAAAATTTTACTTTTTCTACTAAATTTTTAAAATTTCACTTTTTTCTGTAAAATTTTCAAATATTTACTTTTTTTGTAAAATTTTTAAAATTTTAGTTTTTCTAGTAAAATTTTCAAAATTTTACTTTTCTAGTAAAATTTTTAAAATTTTACTTTTTAGTAAAATTTTCAAAATTTTACTTTTTTAGTAAAATTTTCAAAATTTTACTTTTTTAGTAAAGTTTTCAAAATTTTACCTTTTTAGTAAAATTTTCAAAATTTTACTTTTTTTAATAAAATTTTCATTTTTCTAATAAGATTTTTGAAATATTACGTTTTTAGTAAAATTTTTAAAATTTTACTTTTTAGTACAATTTCAAAAAATTTACTTTTTTTTTTTGTAAAGCTTTCGAAATTTTAAATTTTTTTAGTAAAATTTTACTTTTTCTACAAAATTTTTAAAAATTTTACTTTTTCTAGTAAAATTTTCAAAATTTCACTTTTTTAGTAAATTTTTCCATTTTCTAATAAATTTTCAAAATTTTACTTTTCTATTAAAATTTAAAGTTTCGGAAATTCTAGTAAAACTTTCGAAATTGTAAGTTTTTCTAGTAAAATTTTACTTTTTCTAGTAAATTTTTAAAAATTTTACTTTTTCTAGTAAAATTTTACTTTATTTAGTTAAATTTTCAAAATTTTAAATTTTTTAGTAAAATTTTCAAAATTTTTCCTGCTGTAGTAAAATTTTTAAAATCGAATTTTACTTTCTCTAGTATAATTTTTAAATTATACTTTTTCTAGTAAAATTTTCAAAATTTTATTTTCTACATAGTAAAATTTTTGAAATATTTATTTTCGAAATTTTAATTTTTTTTAGTAAAATTTTCGAAATTATATTTTTTCTTGTAAAATTTTATTTTTTTTTTTAGTAAAATTTTTTAAATTTTTCTTTTCTAGTAAAATTTTCGAAATTTTATTTTTCTAGTAAAATTTCAAAAATTATATTAATATATTATTTTCTAATAAAATTTTCAAAAAATTTCTCTTTTCTAGTAAAATTTTAGTTTTTTAGTAAAATAAAAATTTTCAAAATTTTAATTTTCTATTCAAAATTTTGAAAACTTTCAAGTATATGATCTCTTGTAGTCGCTGTCACCTTTCCGGTTACAATGTCTCACCTCATATTTTCCATTAACTTAATTATGCCGCCCGGTAAAAAAAAGCAAACATCGTTTTAAGATTAAAAACTAATTGTTAATTGGAAAATAATTCATAATTAATCATTTACAAATCAATCACTTCAAAAGTTTACCAACTTTTAGATATGAACTGATGAATAACCAAAAACTGATAATATTCAGTTTTTCTTTGATTTTTTTGATATAGACAGACGCCAATTTAGAATTTTCAGTTTTATCTATGAAATTCTTATAATTGATTTTAAAACCATTCTAGTATTTAGAAGTTCTTTGAAAATATTTAATTAACGAATGATTTAGTAGAGTTTGGAACAGTGACAGTAAAGGTTTTAAGTGAAAAAATGGTGTAAAGTAAATTATTTTGATCTAATTATTGATCATTAAAATTAAAAAAATTTTCGAATAGTAAAAATTGCAAAGAATATAAATTTATTATATATTTAAAAAAAATATAATTTACTTTTCGATAGATTACAAAAAAAATATGTTTTTTTAATACAAAATTAAAATCTGATTTGAAGTTTCGGTGTAAAATTTTGTAAAAAAAACGTTGTTATGAATAATTTTGCTTTGTATTCGGCCTCTACAGTCGTCAACACTTGAATCACAAATGTTATAAATAGTATTGCATACTTTCAGGCTTAAGCGATAAATATTGCGGTGTTGCCATATGTTGAGTTTATTATAAGAAAAATAAATCAGAGCAGCGATTCATATGCGAATAATTTATAATCAGAACCACACAATTAAATTGGAGATAATAATGCCATCTTAACGATAAATTTATCATATTAATACTTATGTAGCGAAATGTTCGATATAAAATTTTTATAGAAAAATTCCAAGTTTTATAGAAAAATTTTCGATATAATATTTTTATAGAAAAATTTTCGATATCAAATTTTTAAGGATAACTTTTGATATACAATTTCTCTATATAAAATTTTTGTTAGGAAATTTTTAAAGAACATTTTTTGATCTGAAATTTTTATAAAAAAAATTATCATTATATAATATTTATAGGAAAATTGTCGATATAAAATATTTATAAAAAAAATTTTCAATAAAAAATTTTGACAAAAATAATTTCGATATGCAATTTTTTCAGAAAAATTTTCGATATAAAATTTTTGTTATAAAATTTTTGTTATAAAATTTTTATAGAAAAATTTTCGATATAAAATTTTTATAGAAAAATTTTCGATATAAAATTTTTATAGAAAAATTTTCGATATAAAATTTTTATAGAAAAATTTTCGATATAAAATTTTTATAGAAAAATTTTCGATATAAAATTTTTATAGAAAAATTTTCGAGACAAAATTTTTATAGAAAAATTTTCAAGACAAAATTTTTATAGAAAAATTTTCGAGACAAAATTTTTATAGAAAAAATTTCGAGACAAAATTTTTATAGAAAAATTTTCGAGACAAAATTTTTATAAAAAAATTTTCAATATAAAATTTTTATAGAAACATTTTCGAGACAAAATTTTTATAGAAAAATTTTCGAGAAAAAAATTTTTATAGAAAAATTTTCGAGACAAAATTTTTATAGAAAAATTTTTGAGACAAAATTTTTATAGAAAAATTTTCGAGAAAAAATTTTCGAGACAAAATTTTTATAAAAAAATTTTCAATATAAAATTTTTATAGAAACATTTTCGAGACAAAATTTTTATAGAAAAATTTTTGAGACAAAATTTTTATAGAAAAATTTTCGAGACAAAATTTTTATAGAAAAATTTTCGAGACAAAATTTTTATAGAAAAATTTTCGAGACAAAATTTTTATAGAAAAATTTTCGAGACAAAATTTTTATAGAAAAATTTTTGAGACAAAATTTTTATAGAAAAATTTTCGAGACAAAATTTTTATAGAAAAATTTTCGAGACAAAATTTTTATAGAAAAATTTTCGAGACAAAATTTTTATAGAAAAATTTTCGAGACAAAATTTTTATAGAAAAATTTTCGAGACAAAATTTTTATAGAAACATTTTCGAGACAAAATTTTTATAGAAACATTTTCGAGACAAAATTTTTATAGAAACATTTTCGAGACAAAATTTGTATAGAAAAATTTTCGATATAAAATTTTTATAGAAAAATGTTCGATGTAAAATTTTTATAGAAAAAGTTTCGATATAAAATTTTATAGAAAAATTTTCAATATAAAATTTTTATGGAAAAATTTTCGATATAAAATTTTTATAGAAAAATTTTCGATATAAAATTTTTATAGAAAAATTTTCGATATAAAATTTTTATAGAAAAATTTTCGATATAAAATTTTTATAGAAAAATTTTCGATACAAAATTTTTATAGAAAAATTTTCGATATAAAATTTTTATAGAAAAATTTTCGATATAAAATTTTTATAGAAAAATTTTCAATATAAAATTTTTATAGAAAAATTTTCGATCGAAAATTTTTATAGAAAAATTTTCGATATAAAATTTTTATAGAAAAATTTTCGATATAAAATTTTTATAGAAAAATTTTCGATATAAAATTTTTATAGAAAAATTTTCGATACAAAATTTTTATAGAAAAATTTTCGATATAAGATTTTTATAGAAATACAAAATCTTTATAGAAAAATTTTCGATGTAAAATTTTTTTAGAAAAATTTTCGATATAAAATTTTTATAGAAAAATTTTCGATATAAAATTTTTATAGAAAAATTTTCGATGTAAAATTTTTATAGAAAAAGTTTCGATATAAAATTTTTAAAGAAAAATTCTCAATACAAAATTTTTTTAAATAAAACTTTTGATATAAAATTTTATAGAAAATTTTTATAGATAAATTTTTGATATAAAATTTTATTAAAAAATTTGTTGGTATAAATTTTTTAAAGAAAATTTTTCTACCCTTAATTGATAAAAATATGCACAAATGATTTATAAACTTCTAGAAACCTAAGACATAAGACTCTAATTGAAACTAAACTCAATTTTGTAGGTTTTCATTTTAAAAAGTTATTTCATAAACAAACTTAAATTTTATAGAACTTGACAAAATTTTATTTATTTTTTTAATCACTTGGGAGTTTTAAATTTTGCCTTGAGCTGTTTCTCAATATTTGTATGGATTTTCCTGGGTCTAAATCGCGGCATTCGATATCGAACGAAAACTCAGACTTTTAAACAAATATTATGTAGCATACCTTAGGGGTTTTTAAACTAATTTATTTTGCAAAATTTTAATAACAATTGATATCTAATATATTCTTTTGTTTGTCAAAACATTTGGTTACTTTTACTTTCAGGGAACTTTTGACAAATAAGTTAAAATGTATTGAACCTAAGATTTTATACATTATTTAGATTATCCTAAATGTATGCTACACAAATGTTTCTTATATGATATTACATTTTGATCGATATCGAATGCGTCGGTTTGGCCCCTGTTTAACTTAATTTTTTTCTAGGAAAAAAATTTTGAAACGATACCCTTTCAAAATAAAAACAATTCTTAAATTTTTGCTGCTTTCTCTTCTTAATATATTAATATTTAATGAAATTTTAATATATTTCTATTATATAAGATAATGTAAATAGTATATTGCTTTTTTTCTCTCAGATATATAACGATTATTAATATCAATAAACATTAACAATTAAATATTTAACAAATAAAATGGACAGAAAAAGTGGAACAAAAAAAGTTGTACAATAATTGTTTTTTTTTTTATATAACGAACAAAAAAGAGATATAATTTAATAAAATAGTGGGAAGAGTACCACCAATACTGGAATATTTCAGAAATAATTGTTTGATCGGAACAGCAAGCTTATTCCTCTTCTTCGCCATCTAAGATGGCCTTGAAGCTGAAGGGTTGGAAGGCATAACCTAAACCTTCATAGAATTTGCTCATGAATTCGACCCTGTAAAGAAAAAAGTTTAAGAATAAAATTTCATACAAATTTGGAGTATTTATGTAAAAAATAATTACCAGTGCAAACGGAGGGTGTGCAAGAAAGCAGATAAACCTTCCATCATAACCAAAATGGCCAAGGTAAAGAGACACCAAGCACCAAAGATTAGGAAAACGAAAATTACACCGGTATAGTCTTTTTGTTTGAGACCCAAGGACAAAACCATGTTCCACAATACTTCAGATAATTCTAAGGAAAAGGTAAAAATAACAAAAATTAATCAAAAAATAACAAAATTGTCGGAATGTAATTATTATTCTAAAAAAAAATTAATTAAAAGGTTTTACTGTAGTAGGGAAACCTTTCCTCGACTCGTTTCGATGGTTAGTTAAGGCATCTCATCAGGAGAATTGTCCCTAATTCTAGACAGAGCGAAAACCACACATTATATCTTATTTAGAGGGACAGAATAAATACGAATTATTATTATAAATACGAATTAATATTATACTGTCCCTCTAAATAAGATATAATGTGTGGTTATCGCTCTATCTAGAATTAGGGATAATCCTCGTGATGAGAGTAAACGAAGCGCGTCGAGGAAAGATTTCCCCGCCAACATTTTTTGGTTTTATCAAAAAACTATTTATTACAATAATAAATAATTGCAATAAATTGGAATCTTAGTGCAATACACTACAGTAAAACTATTTATTTAAATGTTTGATGTCCCAAAATTTTTGATAAAACTTTTTAAAAAATATTTGCATTTGATCCGAATTGGTTACATTTATTTACTAATGTAACAGACAATTTATTGATAAAATTGGGGACAACCAATTCCTCAACACGTTTCCATGGTTGGTTAGGCAATATCTTCAGAAGGAGTATCCCTACTTTTAGACAGATCGAAAACCTAGCACTATTATCTATTTTACAAACACACTCATTACGAATTATGTTTGTAAACCATAATTCAACTGATCAAATGAGAATAATTTTTGTTTTTGAACAAAATTAATTTTGGAAATTTCAAAGCAACATAAATCTAAAGAAGAAAAACTTACGAGCATGAGCCAAGGACAAGGCCCACAAACGCAAATAGGAAGCGGTGTGAGAGATGGTACTGAGCACATATTCAATGGTATGAATGGCTTGATGTATATAAATTTCACTCATAGGCTCATCGTCATGACCATGAGCACCACCTTCATGACTTTCGGCGGCAGTTGGCAATTGGGTTTCACCTTCGTTCAATTCCATATTACCGGTCAATTCCCCATTGTGTTTAGACTACAAAAATCAAAAAAAAAAAATATAAAAATCATTAAAATTCTTGGGAATCCCTATAAAGTTTCTTAAACTTACATGTGTCTTATTCTTACGGGTGAACTTAATGTACAAGGGCTTGCCCAACAACATCCAGGGAATGCATAACAAGGCAATGAACACAAATACTCTTTCAATTCCAGGTTGAGCCTCGAACATATACTCGTTGCAGCCCTGAGGTGGTGGTGTATGCTTGAACAACATCATGTTAATGAACATAATTAGGACAGATGGAGCACAACCGGGAGTATTGGGCTGGAAATCAGTCTTGGCATTGTATTGAACCCACTTGAAGAACATCATGAAGACCATGTAGCCGAACAATAAAACCAAGAAAATAATTTGAGGCATGAACTCTAAGAAGATGCTGGAAATACGCTTGAAGTGAACAAAGTTGACCACAGACATGCAGACACCAAAGATCATGTGAATTACACCGGTAATGATGGACAATTTCATCTTGTATGTATTAAGGAAAATAATCTTGTTGCCAGCCAATTGCCAGATGGGATCCAAACCCACGGGATAGACACCCTCAACATGATATTCTGGATTCATTTGCATTGAAGGATTACTCAAAACGGTCGAGGTATTATAACGTACGGTCCAGGTGGAACCAAAGATATTCATTGACTTAGAAAAGACATCGTTATAGATGAATCCAGTGTAGCAAGAGAAGATACCCATGAGCAATATAATGTAACGACCGCCAAAGAAAATATTCCAGATTTCACCGCCCTTGGTACGACACAAAGACTTCTCAAACATGCACATCCAGGCGCCAAAGAGGGTCAAAATGAAACCATGACCCAAATCGCCAAACATCACGGCAAACAAGAAGGGGAATGTAATGCAAGTGTACAAAGCAGGATTAGCCTCACGATACGAGGCAATACCATAGGCATCAATTAGATTTTGGAAACCACGAGTAAATTTGTTGGTACGATTGAATGTTGGTGGCTGTTCGTTGGTGTCAATGACATTCAGGAAAGAAGGTATGGTACTGCCCACAGCGGCCGAACCATCGGATAAGGCCTTTTGTACTACCGGCAAATCCTTGGTGGGTACCCAACATTCACCAATCAAGCACTTCTTGGTAACATCCATATTGAACAAGTTCAAAGTGTGATAGATGGCCTTCATTTTCTTAACCATTATAGACCAGGAAGGCAGGTTTTTAGAGACAGTGGCCAAAACACGGCTGCGGTGATCTTCGGTCTGGCTCAAAACCAATTTCAAATCTTCCAAACGTGTGCGTACACCCTTGACCATTTCATCGCGCTCGGTGTGAGAGCTGGGACAGGGATACATGGAGGCATGGAAGCCAGTGCATACCTTCTTAATGCGATTCTTCAATTGTTCACCTTGGAAGAAGGCCACAAAGACGGTCTTGTAAATGGGATGACCAGTGCTGGGATCATTTAAAGGCTCATCCAAATCCGAGCGTTTAAGGAAAACATTACCACGCGAAATACGCCACAACATACGTTCGAAGGCAAAGACACGCTCGCGATTGATAACACCAGCCACGAAACCCAAACGTCCACGATTTTGAGCAGCTCCTGCATCATCTACCACAACACCACGATTGCTGGAGTCGAGATTTAAGACTTCCTGGTCCGAAAAGAAACCCTGGGTATTCTCCAAGACCTTACGCAATTCGGTTAATTCCAAGTAGTTGGATTTCAAGTTGACTTCGTTTTGGGCCAATTCTAAGATTTCATTTTCGGTCTTTTCCAAATGGGCCTCCAAATCGATGATTTCTCTTGGATTGGGTGCTTTGGGAATATCGTCTAAGATGTCGGGCAAGTTAATGCCATCCTTTTTGATTTCAGCCTCGATATAACGAATTTTACGTTCCAATTCATCGCAACGACGAACTTCGGTAACGAATTTACGTTGGAATGCATTAACGCCGCTGTTCAGCTGGAAAGAGAAAATAGATACTATTATTAGGTTTTTTTTTATCGAGTTACTTATAAATTTATACGATGGAAAATGGGACTTTATGAAGATCTAGGATTAAAAATTGGACTATATAAAGATCTACGATGCAAAATTGTACTATACAAAGATCTACAATTGAAAATTGGACTATCGAATGGAAAATTGGACTACATATAGATCTACGTTTGAAGATTTCAATATATAAAGATCTACGATTAAAAATTGGACTTAATAAAGATCTACGTTTAAAGATTTGACTATCTAAAGATCCACTATTGAAGATTGAACTATATAAAGATCTACGCTTAAAGATTGGACTATCTAAAGATCCACTATTGAAGATTGGACTATATAAAGATCTACGATTGAAAATTGCACTAAATAAAGATCTACGTTTGAAGATTGGAATATACAAAGATCTACAATTAAAAATTGGACCAAATAAATTTCTACATTAAAAGATTGGACTATCTAAAGATCCACTATTGAATATTGGACTATATAAAGATCTGCGATTGAAAATTGGACTAAATAAAGATCTACGTTTGAAGATTGGACTATATAAAAATCTGCGATTACAAATTGGACTAAAAAAAGATCTACGTTTAAAGATTGGACTATCTAAAGATCCACTATTAAAGACTGGACTATATAAAGATCTACGATGGAAAATTGAACTTAATAATGACCTACGTTTGAAGATTGGACTATATAAAGATCTACAATTGAAAAATGGACTATATAAAGATCTACAATTAAAAATTATACAATTTAAAGATATACGATTGAAAATTGGACTATATAGAGATCTTCGTTTGAAGAATGGACTAAATGAAGATCTTGTTTTGAAGATTGGACTATATAATGATCTACAATTGAAGATTTGACTATATTAAGATGAAAATTGGGCTGAAAATTGTGCTATATAAAGATCTACTATTGAAGACTGGACTATATAAAGATCTGCGATTGAAGATTGGACTATATAAAGATCTAGGGCTAAAAATTGAACTATATAAAGATCTACGATTGAAGATTGGACTATATAAAGATCTAGGGCTGAAAATTGAACTATAAAAAGATCCACGATTGAAGATTGGACTATATAAAGATCTAGGTCTAAAAATTTAGCTATATAAAGATCTACGATTTAAGATTGGACTATATAAAGATCTAGGGCTAAAAATTGAACTATATAAAGATCTACGATTGAAGATTGGACTATATAAAGATCTAGGGCTAAAAATTGAACTATAAAAAGATCCACGATTGAAGATTGGACTATATAAAGATCTAGGTCTAAAAATTTAGCTATATAAAGATCTACGATTTAAGATTGGACTATATAAAGATCTAGGGCTAAAAATTGAACTATATAAAGATCTAGGGCTAAAAATTGAATTATATAAAGATCTACGATTTAAGATTGGACTATATAAAGATCTAGGGCTAAAAATTGAACTATATAAAGATCTACGATTGAAGATTGGACTATAAAAAGATCTAGGTCTGAAAATTAGACTATAGAGAGATCTACGATTGAAGAATGGACTAAATCAAGATCTTCTTTTGAAGATAAGACTATATAATGATCTACAACTGAAGATTGGACTATATAAAGATTTAGGGCTGAAAATTGGACTATGTTAAAATCAACGATTGAAAATTGAACTATATAGAGATTTACGATTAAAGAATGGACTATATAAAGATCTACGATTAAAAATTGGACTGTATAGAGAATGGTCTATATAAAGATCTACGAATGAAAATTGGACTATATAAATTTCTAAGATGGAAAATTAGGCTTGATTGAAGATTGGACTATATAAAGATCTAGTGCTGAAAATTGGAGTATTTAAAAATCTACGATTGAAGATTGAACTATATAAAGAATTAGGGCTGAAAATTTGACTATTTTAAGATCTACGATTGAAGATTGGACTATATAAAGACCTAGGGCTTAAAATTGGACTATATGGAGATCTACGATTGAATAATGGACTAAATAAAGTTCCACTTTTGAGGATTGGACTATATAAAGATCTAGGTCTGAAAATAAGACTATATAGAGATCTACGATTAAAGAATGGACTAAATAAAGATCTACAATTGAAGATTGGACTATATAAAGATCTAGGGCTGAAAATTGGACTATGTTAAAATCCACGATTGAAAATTGGATTATATAGATGTCGACGATTGAAGAATGGACTATGTAAACGTCTACGATTGAAAATTGGACTATATAGAGGTCTACGATTGAAGATTGGACTAAATAAAGATCTACTTTTGAAGATTGGACTATAAAAATATCTGCGATTGAAAATTGAACTTAATACAGATCTACGTTTGAAGATTGGACTATATAATGATTTAGGATTGAAAATTGGTCTATATAAAGATCTACGATTAAAGATTTTACTATATAAAGATCTACGATTGAAGATTGAACTATTTAAAGATCTACGATTAAAGATTGGACTATATAGAGATCTACGATGGAAAATTGGACTAGATAAAGATCTATGTTTGAAGATTGAACTTTACAAAGATCTAGAATTGAAAATTTTACTACATAAATTTCAACAACTGAAAATGGCATTAATTAAAGTCCTACAATAAAGGATTGGACTATATTAAGAAACAGTTTTGTAAAATGAACTTACATCACGGAATTGTACACAGCCAGTTTCACCCAATTCGGAAACTGAAGTATACGCAGCTTCAGGTTGTATAAACATTTGGCATAAAGCCATTTCCTCACTCCGGAACATGTCCCCCATGATGAAGACTTGTTAGACGTAAACCCTAAAAATAAAATGAAGTATAAAAAGAAATTAGAAAATTAAATTTGGTAAAATAATTAAAAAACAGTGCTACCAAACTTTAGATAAAAACATTAGTTTTTGTCAGATATGGTAACACTGTTGTTAATATAAACAATTTTTTAAGTGTGTAAGAGTAGCCTGATTTTAAAATTTTGAATGTAGTTGTGTAGGTCTATAATTCTCAACATCGCTGTCATATTTGTCTAATATTAAATCATGTTATGGTCTGAGTTTTTTATTTTAGTATACAAATTTGTTGGCCATTCCTCTGAACATTTTTGCCAAAATAAAAAAATTGTCAAAAAAAAATAAAATCATACACATTCGCCACAAACAAAAGCGAATTCCTCATGTTTTTTCAGGTTGTTATTTTTGTGATTTAAATGTTTTCTTTTTGAAATCTTTTTTTTTTTAATGTTATTTCTTTCGTCTATATTTGGGCCGTCTGTCTGCGGGTCTAGCACATTTTTAAAATAGCAAAAAAAAAATTGAAAATAAGCAAAAATACCAACAACACAACAAATTGTCATCTATTTTGGTTTTTATTTTAATTTTTATTTTTCAATTTATGATCGACCTTTCTTTGTGTGATTTGTTTTCAGACAAAATTTAAAAATTTTATTATCATTCCGCGAAAAATAAAAATAAATAAAAATAGTACAATAATAATATTTTAGACTAATTTAATGGTTTAATGATCTGTTTATAAGTTAATTTTGAATTTGCTTTGTAATTTAGTTTAAAATTTTTATGATTTTAGCAGAATATTATAAAAGTTTAGAGGAAGATTTCAAAGATAATTTTCATTAAACGATTAATAAAATTATCAAAGGCTTTCAATAGGAGTTTTGTATGAAAAAGGTTAATTATAAGCATGTCATAACATTATTTTTCGTTTATGAATTAGAGGGTTAAAATTTTAGTAAACTTGAATTTTCCCAAAACTACAAAAAAGTGTATGACTTGTGTATTGCCCTAGCTTTTCTTTTACTTCAAACTTTAAACTTTATTATTTTTTTATCTACTTTTTAGTTAATTCCTTATCTTAATTTCTTCGAAAAAGCAAATATTTAATTCTTAAATGGCTTTAATTATTCATGAGTTTCCATTTAAGTTAAATAACTGGCATGTGATTTAAATAAACAAAAAACAAAAATATTTATTTATTTAATATCATTATTTTATCTTAATACATAAATTATGACGTCAAGTCCCAACTGAATTTAGTAGCAGTATTAAATATCATAGCGCAAAAAATATCTTATCATAATTAGTTAAAATAGCATTAAGGTGTCAAATAAAAATATTAATATAAAATTGAGTAGTTAAGATCAATCATATGATGTTCGAAAAAAAAGTCAGGCATTTGGGATTAATGAAAGTTATGTTACATAAGAAGCTACGACACAAAAATTGGACTACAACTAACTATAACAAGGGAAATTTTTTACTATATAAAGATATATAATTAAAATTGAACTATTCAAAGACCTACTATTAAATATTATAATATATGAACCCCTACGATTGAAAATTTGACTACATGAAGATCTACAATAGAAAATTTTACTAAATGAAGATCTAGGATAGAATATTGGACTTTATGAAGATCTACGAAAAAATATTGGACTATATGAAGATCTACTATATAATTTTGGGCTATATGCAGATCTAAGATAGAATATTGCACTATATGAAAGATATACTAAAGAATATTGAACTATATAAAGATCTACGAAAGAATATTTGACTATATGAAGATCTAAGATAGAATATAGGACTATATCAATTTCCACGATAGAAAATTGCACTATATGAAGATCTACGAAAGAATATTGGACTATATGATGATCTACCACAAAATATTTGACTATAATATGTGAAGATCTAAGATAGAATATGGGACTATATCAAGATCTACGATTGAAAATTGGACTATATAAAGATCTACGAAAGAATATTGGACTATATGAAGATGTACGAAAGAATATTGGACTACATGATGATCTACCACAGAATATTTGACTATATGAAGATCTTAGATAGAATATTGGACTATATGAAGATCTACGATAGAATATTGGACTATATCAAGATCTACGATTGAAAATTGGACTATATGAAGATCTAAGATAGAATATTGGACTATATGAAGATCTACGATAAAATATTTGACTATATGAAGATCTACCATAGAATATTGGACTATATGGAGATCTAAGATAGAATATTGAACTATATAAAGATCTACGATTGAAAAATGGACTATATGAAGATCTACGATAAAATATTGGACTATTAAAGATCTACAATGGAATATTGGGCTATATGAAGTTCTACGATATATGAAGATCTACAATAAAATATTAGATTATATAAAGATCTATGATTTAAAATCACATTATCACAAATCTTAAAATTTCTCTATAAAGGGTAAAATTCATTTGTCACAAATTTTCTATATAGAAAATTCAGTTTGGAACAAATTTTCTATATAAAAAAATTCAGTTTGGGTCGAATTTTCTATATAGAAAACTCAGTTTGGGACAAATTTTCTATGTAGAAAATTTAATTTGGGACAAATTTTCTATATAGAAAATTTAATTTCTGACAAATTTTCTATATAGAGATTTTATTATTTTCTATATAGAAAATTCATTTTGGGACAAATTTTCTATATAGAAAATACATTTTGGGACAAATTTTCTGTATAGAAAATTCAGTTTGTGACAAATTTTCTATATAGAAAATTAAATTTGGGACAAATTTTCTATATAGAAAATTCA
The DNA here is from genome assembly GCA_933228675.1 of Stomorhina lunata. Lineage (NCBI taxonomy): Eukaryota > Metazoa > Arthropoda > Insecta > Diptera > Rhiniidae > Stomorhina > Stomorhina lunata. The sequence continues at coordinate 157,000,367 of OW121740.1, read as the reverse complement.
TTTTGGGACAAGTTTTCTATATAGAAAATTCAGTTTGTGACAAATTTTCTATAAAGAAAATTCATTTTGGGACAAATTTTCTATATAGAAAATTCAATTTGGTACAAATTTTCTATATAGAAAATTCATTTTGGGACAAGTTTTCTATATAGAAAATTCATTTTGGGACAAATTTTTTTATACAGAAAATTCATTTTGGTACAAATTTTCTATATAGAAAATTCGTTTTGGGACAAATTTTCTGTATAGAAAATTCAGTTTGGGACAAATTTTCTAAATAGAAAATTCAGTTTGTGACAAATTTTCTATATAGAAAATTCATTTTGGGACAAATTTTTTTATATAGAAAATTCATTTTGGGACAAGTTTTCTATATAGAAAATTCAGTTTGTGACAAATTTTCTATATAGAAAATTCATTTTAGGACAAATTTTCTATATAGAAAATTCAATTTGGAACAAATTTTCTATATAGAAAATTCATTTTGGGACAAGTTTTCTATATAGAAAATTCATTTTGGGACAAATTTTTTTATACAGAAAATTAATTTTGGTACAAATTTTCTATATAGAAAATTCGTTTTGGGACAAATTTTCTGTATAGAAAATTCAGTTTGTGACAAATTTTCTAAATAGAAAATTCAGTTTGTGACAAATTTTCTATATAGAAAATTCATTTTGGGACAAATTTTTTTATATAGAAAATTCATTTTGGGACAAATTTTCTATATAGAAAATTCATTTTGGGACAAGTTTTCTATATAGAAAATTCAGTTTGTGACAAATTTTCTATATAGAAAATTCATTTTGGGACAAATTTTCTATATAGAAAATTCAATTTGGGACAAATTTTCTATATAGAAAATTCATTTTGGGACAAGTTTTCTATATAGAAAATTCATTTTGGGACAAATTTTTTTATACAGAAAATTAATTTTGGTACAAATTTTCTATATAGAAAATTCGTTTTGGGACAAGTTTTCTGTATAGACAATTCAGTTTGTGACAAATTTTCTAATTTTCTTTGTAACAAACTGAATTGTCTATATTCTAATTTTCTTTGTAATTTGTAATTGTCTATTTTCTAATTTTCTTTGTAACAAATTTTCTACATAGAAAATTCAGTTTGTGACAAATTTTCTATATAGAAAATTCAATTTGGGACAAATTGTCTATATAGAAAATTCATTTTGGGACAAGTATTCTATATAGAAAATTCATTTTGTGACAAATTTTCTATATAGAAAATTCATTTTGGGACAAATTTTTTTATACAGAAAATTAATTTTGGTACAAATTTTGGGACATATTTTCTATATAAAATAGAAAGTTCATTTTGGGACAAATTTTCCATATACAAAATTCGGTTTGGGACAAATATAGAAAATTTTGATATCTGTTATAATATAGCAATATCCCCTCTTCTGTTATGTTTACTTTTATTGGGTGGTTTCCTATTTTATTGAGCTTTATTTTTCTAAAATCAGGTTGATCAATTTTGACAGTTATCAGATAATTTTTGTATTTTCTTTATCATTATATGATAAATAACAAAAAAAAATATATGTATTAACTTGTCAAAGAAATAAGCCATCAAAATCAAAACGAACATAGTCCAACAAAAATCCAATAAACTTTATTTTTTCTAAAACCTTTTCCTAAAAGTGTAAATTGGTAGAATGAACTGGACCAGAATTGAAGGTCAATTGAGAAATAATGTAAAAATGTTTAGTTTTATTTGTTTAATGACAGCGACTACTTCTGTGTACTCAAATGAGCATTCAGTAAAATATTTATTTATTTACTTCGTTTTTATATTAAATATTCTCACGTTAATATAAATATATAAAAAACGTAATTGTATTGAAATCATTTATTAAATAACTGAAGAATTGTTAAGTAAATCAACAACAAATTTTGAAGGTTGGCAACAACTTTTTTATAAAATTTAAAATTTTTTATTATAAATCAGTTATTTAAAAAAAAATTAAGAAGAACCTTAAACAAATTTAAGTGTGAAATATAATTTTATTCATATTAAATTTCGAAATCATGTGGCTTGTCGCTTATTTGAATATCATTTGAGCGCATTTGTTTATTTATGATAAAAAGAAACATAAGTATTTTCTTCTTTTTGTTCAGTTTTTGACACTTAAGCTCTAATTAGCAACAAATTGTAAATGAATTTCATATAGAAAATTTCAATTTTTGTGTTTGGCAAAAAGTGTTTTTTAATTGTTTGTCTCTAAAGTCCGTCTGTCTATACGTCCCTCTGTGTATACGAGTATTTCAGAAAAAAAAAGAGTAGCAAATAATTTAAACAAATAAACACATGATCGTTTTTCTACTTGATCATCATCATCAGCTGACTTTAAAACTAATTTATTTGATCTCTTCTGAAAGTTTTTTATTTCCTTTATTATTTTATGTTTTTTTTTTTGTATTGTTTAATTTTTGCTTAAATACACATTGAGTTTACGCAATTTAAGTTGATTGTATTTATTTTCTTGTTCTTTTGGGTTTTTTATTACATTTCTTCGAATCAACAATTTAAAATGATAAGTTAATTAAACAATGATATTATGAGTGAATGAGAACATTTTATGTAAAGAAAACTTAAGGGAGAAGGAAATGGTTCGGGAGGAGTTACACACAGAAAAATGTATTTATGTAATTGGATCAAATTATCAAAAAAATTATTCAAGAAAAAATAAATTTGTGACAAATTTTCTATAGAAATAATGAATTTGTGACAAATTTTTTAAACAATTGTTACTTTGGGACAAACTTTTAGATTTTTTTTTAGTTCATAGAAAAACTCATCCTTTTTACAAATTTCCTCTAAACCAAATTTGAAACAGATTTTCTTGAAAAAAAAAATATTTTAAGACAAAATTTTTTCCAAAAAAAATTCATATTTAACATAATTTTTTTATATAAAAAATTAAAACTAGTTTTCTCTTAAGAAGATCAGAATAGGGACAATTTTTTTTTAATATGAGGCCCTTTTTTTGTGAAGAAGATCAAATATGAGCTTATTTTGTATCTAAATCAAATCAAATTTTTAAGAAATTTTCTCAGAAGAATTATCAAGTCAAAATTTGAGACAAATTTTCCCTAAGGAAACAAATCTTTAGAAAAATTTTCTCTTAAGTTGAGACGCACTTTTTATATAAAAATGGAAAATAAAGAAAAAAGTTTTATATAGAATTTTAGACTTATTTTCTATATAAAAAGGTCAGTTTTGTGTTGAATTTTGATAAAGAAAATTTCCCGAAAATTTTCTCCAAGAAAAAATAATCAAATTTGAGAATAAGAAAATTTTGAAACAAATTTTCTCTAAAGAAAATCAAAATTTCTTTGAAGAAAATCAAAATCAAGAAAAAATTTCTATTTCAAAAATCAATTAATTTGAAAATCAAAAATTTGAGGCATATTATTTTAAAGAAAAAAAGTTCAGACAAATTAGTTTCAAATGAAATAAAGTATGAGACAAATATTTTCAAAGAATATACAATTTTCTCTGTACAGATGATAAACTTCGCTTTATGTTGATATTTGTATAGACAATATAATTCCTATTCATTCTGTCTCGCAGATTAGATATAATGCATGGTTTTCGATCTAGTTAGGGATCGAGTTAGGGATACTCCTCCTAATGATAATGGCTTAACCAAACATCGAATTGGAAATTTTTCAAAAATTTCTTATTTATATAAAAAAAAAATTCAAAATTTTCTTATTTTTATAGGAAGTTTTTCAAAAATTTCTTATTTCTATAGGAATTTTTTCAAAAATGTCTTATTTTTATAGGAAATTTTTCAAAAATTTCTTATTTTCATCGGAAATTTTTCAAAAATTTCTTATTTTTATCGAAATTTTTTTAAAAATTTGTTATTTTTATAGAAAAATTTTCAATTTTCCTTATTTTTATAGGAAATTTTTCAATAATTTCTTATTTTTATAGAAAATTTTGAAAAAATTTCCTATTTTTATAGGAATTTTTTAAAAATTTCCTATTTTTAAAGGAAATTTTTTAAAAATTTCTTATTTTTGTAGGAAATTTTTCAAAAATTTCTAATTTTTATAGGAAGTTTTTTAAAAATTTCTTATTTTTATAGAAAATTTTTCAAAAATTTCTTATTTTTATAGGAAATTAAAAAAAATCTTATTTTTATATGAAATTTTTTAAAGATTTATTTTTTTTATAAAAAATTTTTCAAAAATTTCTTATGTTTATAGGAAATATTTCAAAAATTTATTATTTTTATAGAAATTTTTTGGAAAATTTTATATTTTCATAGGAAATTTTCCAAAATTTTCTTATTTTTATAGGAAATTTTCCAAAAATTTATCATTTTTATAGGAAATTTTTCAAAAATTTCTTATTTTTATAGAAAAATTTTCAAAAATTTATTTTTTTCATAGGAAATTTTTCAAAAATTTCTTATTTTTGTAGAATTTTTTTTTTTTATTTTTAAGCAAAATTTTTAAAAAATTTTCTTATTTTTATAAGAAATCTCTTATTTATTTAAAGAATTTATTTGGAACAAATTTTCTATATAGAAAATTAGTTTGTGACAAATTCAACAAATTCCGCTTAGGAAAAAATTTCTATATAAAAGAAATTCAGTTTATTTCTATAGGAAATTTTTCAAAAATTTCTTATTTTTATAGGAAATTTTTTTTTAAATTTCTTATTTTCATCGGAAATTTTCCAAAAATTTCTTATTTTTATCGAAATTTTTTTAAAAATTTGTTATTTTTATAGAAACATTTTCAATAATTTCTTATTTTTATAGGAAATTTTTCAATAATTTCTTATTTTTATAGGAAATTTTGAAAAAATTCCCTATTTTTATAGGAATTTTTTCAAAAATTTCTTATCTTTCAAAAATTTATAATTTTTATAGGAAATTTTTTATTTTTGTAGATTTTTTTTTTTTAAACTTCTTATTTTTATTTTTTTAAATTTCTTATTTTTGTAGAAATTTTTTTTTATTTTTATAGGAAAATTTTCAAAAACTTCTTAGTTTTATGCAAAATTTTTCAAAAATTTATTATTTTTATAAGAAATTTTTCAAAAATTTTTTTATTTTTATATGAAATTTTTCAAAAATATCTTATTTTTATAAGAAATTTTTAAAAAATTTTAAATTTTTTTTGCAAATGTTTCAAAAAAATCTTATTTTTTTAGAAAATTTTTCAAAAAATTCTTATTTTTATAGAAAATTTTTCAAAAATTTCTTATTTTTATATGAAATTTTCAAAAAATTTTAAAATTTTTCTGATTTTTTTTTTAATTTCTTATTTTTATAGAAATATTTTCAAAAATTTCTTATTTTTATAGAAATTTTTTTAAAAATTATTTTTTTTTTATAGGAAATTTTTAAAAAATTTCTTAATTATAAGGCAAATTTTTCAAAAACTTATTGTTTCTATAAAAAAAATCTTATTTATATAAAAAAAATTAATTTGGAACAAATTTTCTATATAGAAAATTGGTTTGTGACAAATTTTCTATATATAAAATTAGTTTGTGACAAATTCAACAAATTCCGTTTTGGAAAAAATTTCCATATAAAAAAAAATTCGGTTTATTACAAATGTTCTATTAGAAAATTTATTTGTGATAAATTTTTTATATAGATATTTATTTTGTGACAAATTTTCTATACAGAATATCCGTTTGTTACAATTTTTTTTAGAAAAAATGTATTTGTTTGTTTTGTTTTTTTTTTTTTTTTTTTTAATTATATTACATTTACTAAATTTTTATCTTAAATCCTCTACTTTTCTGTCACTGTTGTTTTATTTTTATTCAAAAAAATATTTTGTCACTTATTTCGAGGTAAAAACAAATAAAAAGAAAAAAGTTTTGATTATGGAAATCAATTACCTTGATATCAAATATTTCCGGCAATTTAATATTTAACTACAATTATTGTTAACTTCCTATAAATTGTTGTGTTAACAATATTTTTAAATAATAATTAAAAATGCCAAGTAATTGGTTAATTTAGTTTTAAGGAAAAATAGGGGGAAAATCCCCCTCTACTCGAGTGAAACAAATTAAGTAATAAATTGGGTACAAAACAATGTTTACTCTCTTAATAGAGTGAGAGCTATTTAACACTCTCTTACTAAAAAAAAACATGTTTTCCTTAACAAAAGCAATTTTACGCTGAAAATAGCAGAAAAAATCAATTTTCCATTAATTAAAGTAAAAAAAAATTACAATTTACTACAGCTATTTGAGGATGAGCAGGTCAAAAGGGGAAAACAGAGGCGCCTAAGATTTCTTTTAAAGGCGTAAGAGTTGGCTGAGAGTTTTGACAGAGTGTTGCCAACTTAAATTCTAAAATAACCGCCATAAATCTCAATCATTTCACAAAATTTCTTTATTTAAAAAGCCAGAAAATGTTTGAATTTTATTTAACATTTCTAATAGTCCATAAATTTCTTTAGTTCTATATATTAAAGTAAAATTAATAGCAGGCAATAAATGTCATAAATCGTTTAAAAAAAAATTATCTGTGAAATTTTAAAATCATTCCATTTATCAATACAATTTTAAATCGTTTCTTTATTAGCATGGAAAATCCGCACTTCAAATGAGTGGTTTAACCCTTTAATTACCAAAGACAAAATTCCACTACTTCGTTCTAAACTTTAGCTATTTTAAACTTTCGCTTAAAATTTCCGTTTATAACATTTCTATTTTATTCCTTTTAATTTGATTTATTTCCATTATAAATAATATGTTAAGAATTAGTTCACATGAAATTTGCATTTCCCAAAGGTTAAAGTTCATACGGTATTTGTGTTTCGTTCCCATTTCATTCCGTATTAAAATTTGAAAAATATAGGGAACTTTGTAAAGCATAATAGCTCTATTCTAATTGAATTTGTTTATAAATTTATTATATAAAATTTTAGAAGTAAATTTTTCCATAAAGAACATCATTAGGTCACCAATGCGTTAATTATAAACTTTGATACAAATACATAATTTTTAATTTTCAAAATCATTAAAATCTTTAGAAAGAAATTAATTTCAGATAAGACAAAATTTTAATTTGTTTCCCAAACCTAATCAGTTGCTTGGCCAATGGGTGCCTCCTAATCAAAGGGGAAGTCACTAACGATCTTTTGCTGAATGAATGAATTATTAAATAAATATAATAATTAGTTTTTTTTTCATTTGTTATGAAAACAATTGTAAATTTAACATTAACTCATTTTGTTATGAAATTCTAAAGTATGATTTATTAAATCACTTCATTCAAGTATAAAAAATTTTTAAAAGAAAAAATAGCTTTAAATTTTAAAAGAAACGATAAGAAGAAATATTTTTAATTTTATTTATAGCTTTAAAAATATTTTATCTATTCTTAGGAAATGAATTTATTATCGTCTTAGAAAAATAAAAAAAAACTGTGAAAGAAATCAGTTGTAAATATTGCTTTCAATATAAAGTGGTTAGCAACTGTTCAGGAAATTGCAACATTTATTAAATTTAACTTTTAATACATTTTTTAAAGATATAAAATTTTTTTCAATTTTCATACAAAATTAAAAAAAAAATGATCATAGAAAATTTTTCGATAAAAATTTTATCATAGAAAATTTTGTTCAAAGAAAAATTTTTGACTATGGATTTTTAAATTAAAAAGCTTCGACCCGCAATGACGGAAATGTCTTAAATACAAAATTGCGTATTTTCACTTGATCTACTTTATTGTTAATAAAATCAACATTTATTCATGGATTTTAAGGAAATAAGGCTTATTTTATTTAACATATTTACATCATGTCATAAAAATGGTAGGTTTGTTGGTAGATGTAGTAGAATGGTAGGATGTTCGAATAATTAATAAATTAAAAAAATAAATAAAAAATATGTATTTAAATTTTTTAAGTATTAATAAAACAATAGAAAGAATCAAGGTTCTATATATCCTACATATATATATATATATATATATATATATATATCCTACAAACAGTTACGAAATGTGTTGAAATCGAGACAGACAAAGACACGACCAAAATATTAGATCAAATATGAGGCCATAATCTTCCATCATGAAAAAGCTTGGCCAAATGTTGTAAGACCGCTCAAAAGTTTTTTTTTAAACCATGTATGGGAAGTCTTGGCTCAACCGTCTTATAGACCAGACCTCACTGGAATACGCTTCACTTTAGAATAGGGTATAAGAAAATGTTCCATTCTTTACCCCAAAACCGGAACATTTTTGATTAAATTTTTTAAAAGAAAAATTGTTAAGAAATTTTTTATAAATTTTTCATATAGAAAAATTCTGATAATGATTCTGATGATTTTTGATACACAAAAATGTAAACGAAATTTTTATATAAAAAATTTTAATAAAATTTTTTATATAGAAAAATTTTTATTAAATTTTTCCTATAGAAAAATGTTTATAAATTTTTTAAATGGAAAAATTTTTTAGAAATTTTTATATAGAAAAATATCGCTGAAAAATGGTTCATATACTAAATTCTGATAAAAAAAAATTTCACTTAAAAAAGTCTAAAAAAGAAAAATTATTCGCACTTGATCTCAATCTGTTATATTTATTTTGCAACAGACAATTTATTGATAAAAGCCATAAAATGTTTATGGGGACACCAATTCCTCGATGGCCATTATATTCAGAAGAAATATCCCTACTTTGAGACAAATCGAAAACCTCGGATTATTAGCTATTTTACAAATACAATCATTACGAATTATGTTTGTAAACCAAAGGTAAAAGCTCAGTTTATCAACTAAACTAAAGTAAAAACAAACATTTTTCAGTTTCATCTTCCTTCTCTTCGATGAAATTTTTCATAGAGAAAAATTTCGGTAAAATTTAATTAAATTGATGTCGATGAAATTTAATGAATTTTTTATATGAAAAAATTTTAAAGAAATTTTTATACAGAAAAATTTCAATGAAAATTTCAAAAATTCTAGTAAAATTTTTCACTTAAAAAAATGTCGATGAAATTTTCTATACATAAATATTTTGCTGAATTTTTTTATAAAGAAAAATTTTGAAGAAATTTTTCATATAGAAAAATTTTGATAAAATTGTTTATGTAGAAAAATTTTGATGCAATTTTTTGTATAGAAAAATATTGATGAAAAATTTGTTTGTAAAAAAATTTTTTATGAAATTTTTCATATAGAAAACATATGAGAGCTAGGGTCAAATGTGGACCGCTTATCTATAAATTTGGCAAATTGGTTGCAGTTTTTTGCAAAAATTATGTTTGCAAAAAATAAACTTAAAATTCTCATTATCTTCAGATTTACGAGCGTTTTTAGTGATTTTTGCCTTATTTAGTCCGTTTTGACAGAAGAGTTTGTATGGGAGCTATGGTCAAATGTGGACAGATTTCAAAGAAATTTGGTATAGCGATTTTGGTTTACATAAGCAGTATTTGTTTTAAATTTCATGAAAAATATTGATATTTATGGCCAAAATATCAAATCCGGAAAGTGGGACCTATGGGAGGTACCATAAATAATGGACCGATTTTGACGAATTTCAATAGACATGGTCCCACTACCAAAAAAATGATCTGTGCCAAATTTCATCAAATTATTTTTAGACCTGCACTTTGATTACATTGTTTACATGGAGATCTAGCCATCCGTCCAGCCAGACGGACTGACTGATATCGCTAAATCGACAAATATTTCTATGAGTTACATACATCACCACAAACTTATAAAACCCTTTCCATCTAAAAATTTTATCATAAAAAATTTTGTTCATAGAAAAATTTTCGATTACAAATTTTTCAATTAAAAAATTTGTTCGTAGAAAATTTTTGCATAAAAATATTTGGAAAGGTCAACGATTGCTCGACGTACTTATGTTTTGCCGACAATATTAAAATTTTAAAGCAGAATCAATACGAATTATGTTTTAAAAAAGTGCACAGAATTACACACACATGCATAACATTTTTATATGAAAACTTCCCTAAAAGCATTTGTACGTAACAAAAGCTTTGAATATCAATCAAAATGTTTTAGAAGAAATTTTTTCCACAGATAAATTATAATCAAATTTTTTATCAGAAGACTAATAATAAGTAAAAATATTGGTGATGAATTTTGTTCTTGACATAGTCTATAATATTTTCCTATAATATAGTATTTTAGTAATTGTTAACCAAAGAAACCACAGAATTTTCCATTATTCTTTATACATATAAACTTTTAAATGATTCAACAAATATTCGAATAACATTTCCAATCCGAATCATGTTTCAAATTTCTTTCTTTTAAGAGGAATAATTGTAAGATTGTATAAATAGTACATGAACAAGTAACTATAACCAAAGACTTTATAATTTAAAAATGTTGCACTTCCATACATTGATTTGCCGTATGGTCGTTTTGAAAAGTCCCATAAAAAAGAAACTATTCAATATACTGAACAAGGCTGTGCCAATTTTTAAGAAAATAGGACTTTAAATGTACAAGTATTAAAAATTATATAATTATCATTTGTACTATATCAATTTTGTACTTCACCTTATGACATTAACGAATGTTATATTATGATCGTGCTTAAATAACTCTACTTTTTTATTTGTTTTTTATCTAGAATAATTTAAAAATGTTGTTTAAACAATCACATGACTTGCTTAGATATTAAATATTAGCAAAGTGATAAAATTAAAAAACAAATATTGAATTTTTTCATTCGATTCAAAAAAAACTTTCATTTAAATAAAGAAAAGCTAGTGTTGTAATATCGGGTGATTTTTTAGTAACGTTCTTTTAAGGTAAAATATTTTTTGGCTACTATACCAGAAACAATAATCCTCTTGAGCGGCGTTTTCAGTAAACAGTTTATCTCACGTTTGGGGCTATATTAAGGCTCATGTCTATAATGACAAGCCTTTGAAACCATAATGTGAACCATTTGAATAAAAATATCTTTTAACATTGAATTATATGTCTGTGCCTGTCTGTGTCTGTCTGTGTCTGTCTGTGTCTGTCTGTGTCTGTCTGTGTCTGTCTGTGTCTGTCTGTGTCTGTCTGTGTCTGTCTTTGTCTGTCTGTGTCTGTCTGTGTATGTCTGTGTCTGTCTGTGTCTGTCTGTGCCTGTGTGTCTGTCTGTGTCTGTCTGTGTCTGTCTGTGTCTGTCTGTGTCTGTCTGTGTCTGTCTGTGTCTGTCTGTGTCTGTCTGTGTCTGTCTGTGTCTGTCTGTGTCTGTCTGTGTCTGTCTGTGTCTGTCTGTGTCTGTCTGTGTCTGTCTGTGTCTGTCTGTGTCTGTCTGTGTCTGTCTGTGTCTGTCTGTGTCTGTCTGTGTCTGTCTGTGTCTGTCTGTGTCTGTCTGTGTCTGTCTGTGTCTGTCTGTGTCTGTCTGTGTCTGTCTGTGTCTGTCTGTGTCTGTCTGTATCTGTCTGTGTCTGTCTGTGTCTGTCTGTGTCTGTCTGTGTCTGTCTGTGTCTGTCTGTGTCTATCTGTGTCTGTCTGTGTCTGTATGTGTCTGTCTGTGTCTGTCTGTGTCTGTCTGTGTATGTCTGTGTATGTCTGTGTCTGTCTGTGCCTGTCTGTGTCTGGCTGTGTCTGTCTGGGATTTAAGTTCTTATTTTAGTAATTTTCATAAATTTTATAAAATTATATGGTGGGTATATGGGACTCTGCATTCCTTGTTTGGTATTGAAACTGGGTGAAATCGGTCGGTTAGTGATCACAGATTATTGCCCAAATGGCTCTATCTCCTCTAGTTTCCAAAATAATTAAGGTTTTATATTTTCATATACAATTTTTCAAAAAATTGAGTTTTAGTACGAATTTTGAAATCTTTTTTAGTCATCACAGATTACTACAGAAATGGCTCTATCTCCTCTAGTTTCCAAGATAATTAAGGTCTTATATTTTCATAAAAAATTTTAAAATAATTAAGTTTGAGTTTTGAGTTTTAGTACGAATTTTGAAATTTTTTTTAGTGATCACAGATTATTGCCCAAATGGCTATATCTCCTTTAGTTTCCAAGATAATTAAGGTTTTATATTTTCATATAAAATTTTTCAAAAAATTTAGTTTTAGTACGAATTTTGAAAACTTTTTTTAGTGATCACAGATTATTACCCAATTAGCTATATCTCCTCTAGTTTACAAGATAATTAAGGTCAAATAATTAAGTTTGAGTTTTAGTACGAATTTTGAAATTTTTTTTAGTGATCACAGATTATTGCCCAAATGGCTATATCTCCTTTAGCTTCCAAGATAATTAAGGTTTTATATTTTCATATAAAATTTTTCAAAAATTTGAGTTTTAGTACTAATTTTGAATTTTTTTTAGTGATCACATATTATTATCCAATTAGCTCTATCTCCTCTAGTTTATAAGATAATTAAGGTTTTATATTTTCATATAAATTTTTTTAAAAAATTGACTTTTAGTACGAATTTTGAAAATTGTTTAAATTAGTGATCACAGATTATTGCTCAAATGGCTCTATCTATCTAGTTTCCAAGTCCACATTTGACCATAGAAATACATATAGGAAACAAAGTTCTTATTTTTGGAATATTTATAGATTTATGGCTCGATTGTGCATTGCAACCGAATTTTAGTTGCATCGTCTACTGGCAACACAATCAGTATTTTATATGGCAACACATGTCAGTTGCTAAAAGTTATCGAAAATTGTGGCAACTATTTTATATGGCAACACATGTCAGTTGCTAAAAGTTATCGAAAATTGTGGCAACTAAGAAGAAGAAAAATGGTAAACAGTCATTTTAATGAAAAAAAAGCAAATATAAATAATTAAACTCTTGAAAATAAGTGAAACTTTAAGATTTACGGATAAAAGTTTCTATGACACAACCTACGTTGTCGATTATTCTAGAGGAAGTCAAACTTCCTTTGTAAAATTTGGATTGTCTCAAATATCCGAAATAAAAAACATATCATAGGGCCCTGGGATTATGTTTTTCAGTTAAGAAAAAAAAACGACAGCAACTAGAATTTCTCAGTTGCTGAAATAACCTATTACAGGCAACTAGAATTGACACTTGTTGCCATCTACAATATGATTAATAATTGACAAGGCAACTGAAATTCTTCTATTGGCTATCAGTTGCCATATGTAATGTCATTTTGGCAACACAATTAAAATTGGGTTGCAATTCACAATCGAGCCATTAATAAAATTTTATGGTGGGATGCCACAAAGCCTATATTCGGCTATGCCGATTCTCATATTACCTCTCTTTTGTTTTTCAATCAAATCCGAAAGCTTTTAAAAAATTACCCGATATATTAACTTATTTTTTTCAAGCCAGAACAGCGAGTGAACTAAATATTATATTTTCAAGTTCAACCACAAAACATGACTGGTTATTAACAAATGTTTTTTAATTATTTATTTAAAACCTTCTACAAAGTCTGAATAAGTAATTAACAATTGCTTTCGTTTAACAAAAAAAAACTTTAAAGTTGAGCTGGCAAAATTTATCACGTGATTGAAGTTATGATATAATTCTAAGCTTAGAATAAGGCTAAAAAAAATGTTTAAAAAAAATGTTGGAAATATTTTATTATGTTAAATCTATTAAAGAAAATTCTTATGTTTCAGAATAAAATATCATAATTTAGAAAATTGTTTTCAAAATTCTTTTAACATTTTGACTTTTTAAGCAATAAAACAAGACCTAAGAAGAATCTTATAATCATTTTTCAATATTCTTATTAAAAATCTCTTTTCAGAATTTTTAGAAATTTGAATTTCTATTTTTATTTTTTATTTAAAGTTATTTCGAAATTTCAATTTCTCCATAATAACAGAATATTTTAAAAACAAATTTTTTTTTTTATAAATTATTAAAAATCTTGTTAACATTTAAATAACATTTAATTATACATTTTCAAAACCAGTTTATTGTTTTTTTTCCAAATCTTCTTAATTTCAGTCATGATTTAAAAATGTTAATTTTTTTTCTCTCCTGTCACATGATCACAAAACTTGCAAAACAGAAAAAAAACGCCACTGATTTTTTGCTAAAACTCACTCACGCTCACCCATACTCTGGCATAAGCAAGCTTTTGTGTGCGTGTTAAGAAGAGCCCCAAACTGACAAGACAACAATAATGAAAACCCCAAAACACTAAAACTCAAAACTTGCACTCACTCACACCCAAAAATTACAACAATAACATAACAACAACAGTTGGAGCTATTAAATAATGAATACCCAGCAAACATAAAACTGAGAGTTTTAAAAACATTTAAAAAAAAAAATTCTTCTACTCTGGATTATTTTCCAAAATATTGAATTTACTGTGAAGAGTCTAAATTGAATATGCTCTGAATGTCACACAAAAACCTAAGAGTTTTATTAAATTTTTAAAAAGGTTGGTCCATCGATTTTATTATATCTTTGGGTCATGTTGTTCGATTTGGTTGAAAGTCACAGAATATAAAAGTAGATAAAATTATCTTTAAGTAGCTTTTACAAGTTTTTTTTATAAGTTTAACTGAATCTAGTTATTTGCTCTTTAAACTAAAAAAATAAGTTTTTGTTATGAAAAATTTTAATTTTTGAATTTTTTAAAAATTCATAAACAAAAAACGAAAATGGCAAAAACCAAACGTTTTTATCACACGATCTTAAAACTGTGAATATTTCAAGTACAAGTCTTATTTCCTGAAAATCGAAGAATAAATGGTATTTTTTTTTAACAATAAAGTAATTCATTTTCGCCATTGGGTCTAATATTAGAGATATAAGACCCAAATTTTATTAGAGATAAATATGAGGTCAAATGTCGAAAACTGTTTAGTATCTAAATTGTAAATACTCTTGATGTCACATAAAATCTCGATTTTGCAGGAACGTTTGAAGTCCTACTGTCGCCAACCTAAACATGAGAGTTGCATTAAATTTTTAAAAAGGTTGGTCCATCGATTTTATTATATCTTTGGGTCATGTTGTTCGATTTTGTTGATAGTCATAGAATATAAAAGTAGATAAAATTATCTTTAAGAAGCTTTTAATTTTTTTTTATAAGTTTAAACGAATCTTAGGTATTTGCCCTTTAAAGTAAAAAAAAATAAGTTTTTGTTATGAAAAATTTTAATTTTTGAGTTTTTAAGAAATTGAAAATGGGATAAGCCAAACATTTTTTAACATGACTATAACTGTAAATATTCCAAATACAAGCCTTATTTTGTGAAAATCGACGAATAAATATTAATTTTCGTTATTGGGTCTTATATTAGAGGTATAAGACCCAAATTGTTTTACAGACACAAGGTCAAGTAGAGATAAATATAAGGTCAAATGCCGACAGATCTTTTTATAATTTACCATTATAATGACAGTTTATACAAAAAATATGTGTGCAAGAAATGAACTTAAAATTAACATCATCTTTAGATTAAGGAGCGTTTTTTGTAAATTTGAACTCCACAAAACTTTTGTCAAAGATCTTATATGGGAACTATAACTATAATTCCCCGACAAAATTCAAAATGGAACAAGGGTACTTCTCTCATTTCTATTTTTAGACTCATTGAAAGGGACCTACTTTTTAACTATGGCTCCGAACGGCAAATGCATTAGTTAGAGAAGTTCTAAATAGCCTAATACTCAATAACCAGTGGTTAGCTGAGTTATTAGGTGAACAGGCGCTTTTTTGGAAATTATTTTTTTGAAGTGAGTCTGGCCGGGGATCGAACTTGGGACTCTGGTATGCTAGGCGGATGACTAACCTGCTATACCACGGCGGTTGACGTATATATGGGAACTACTGTCAAAAAAATTGATACAGTGATTTTTGTTTATTTAAGGTAGGAGGTTCCCCAAAATTTTAAACAATTTTGTTTATTTTGAGGAGGCTTTTTTGTCCAAGTCCTATGAAAGTATTTAAAAAATTGTGGTTTTAAAACAAAATTAAACATTTTTTCGCTAAAACTGGGTATTTCCACGTCTTTCGCAATCAGATCACTACCAATTGATGGATTTTCATGATAAAGGTCTCTTGCTATTTGGTATATTCATAGTTTTACGATCGCCGAAACGATGGTAAGTTTTTGACATTTTCAAATTTTTTATAAATATTCAAAAAATTAAAATTTTTGATTTTGAAAAAAAAATAACATGTAAAAAACTCCAAAACCATGGATCACACAAAAAATATGTATAGGCATGACTTAAAGGCAATTTTGTTCTTAAACCATTTATGTATTTTTCAATAAAATTTTATAAGTGGTTTTCAAAATATGGTAAAATAACTAGGACAACCTCTTAAAAAATCTTAAATTTTAGAAAAAACTTAAGAAAACAAAAATTCGGCTGTTTTAGTTTTTAGGAGACCAAAGCTCACACAAAAAAAGTTTGACCAAAACATAATTTTGATTGTTGACCAGGGTTAGCGGTTGATTGTGGTACTTCTAAACTTATTTTGAACTCGTTTAGGAAAACTTGATACAATTCGAGATAAGTTAAATATTTTCGATTCCAAAAGCAACCAGTTCTGAACGTAATATCTCCTTATAAGGAATTCTTGTTTGGTACTTTAAGGAAAATGGAAAGGTTAACATTTATTTTTTGGTACTTTTTTAATCCCATGTTTATCTTTTGAACTATCACACATAGAGACAAAATTTATACCAAAATCCATTAAGATTAAATAATGTTGAATGTCTGCTGGGTACTTCTTGAATTCCTGATGTAAAAAGCAACATTAGAAGGTTTAGAAAAAAACCAACAAAAATTATTTGATGAAATTCCATCTCCGCTCTGCAAAAGCTCGATACAAATCGAGATAAGTTAAATATTACCGATTCTCGTTTGAGAAAGCTCGATACAATTCGAGAGAAGTTAAATATTTTCGATTCCAAAAGCAATCAGTTTTAAACGATATATCTCCTTAGCTATAAGGAATTCTTGTTTCGTACTTTTAGGAAAATGAGCGGGGTTAAAAAGGTTAACATTTATTTTTTGGTACTTTTTTAACCCCATGTTTATATTTTAAACTATCAAACATCGAAACAAAATTTATATCAAAATTTATTGGGATTAAATGTTAAATGTGTATTCGTCAGTTTTTTAATGCCTGGTATAAAAAGGGAGAAAATCGATAACATTATATATTATAATCCAAAAGATATAAAAAAACAACAAAAATTATTTGATGAGAAAACTATACAAATCGAGATAAGTTAAATATTACTAATTCTAAAAGCAATACATTTTAAAGGTTATATCTGCTAAACTATAAGGAATCCGCATTTGGTACTTTTAGAAAAATAATTGGGGTTTAAAAGGTTAAACTTTTTTGGTACTTTTTTAAACCCATGTTTTTTTTTTTTTGAACTATTAAACATAGAAACAATATTTATACCAAAATCCATTAAGATTAAATAATGTTAAACGATTTTTTTCTGTTTACTTTTTGAATTCCTAGTGTAAAAAGGGACAAGAAAAAAATCAACAAAAATAATTTGCTACTTAAGGGTTAAGGGTTTGGTACATTTTTACCCATATGTAGCTTTTGTATCAAATACATGTTTAGTACCACTGATGAGACCAAAGGAAAATATTACTAATTTTAAAGTATATTCAAATTCCCCTACACAAGGTTTGAGAACCACTTGAAGTTTAAATTTTTTTTAGATAAATTGTACTTTTTAAAAATAATCTGGAAGATTTTTAAAAAATTTGTATTTAAATATTTAACTAAAAATTTTTAATTTCAATTCAATCTTTTAAGTTCTCTCGCCTTAAAAGCAGTTTTGAAAATATTCCCATGTTTCACAACTATTTCTATCATTCGATTTTGTGTTCTCTGGGCTACTTTGGGAGCTATTAAAAGTTAACGATTTCATTTCATTCTTACTCAGTTTTTGTTTGCGGTTAACATTTTGCTTTATTTTTATTATTAATTTTATTATGACTAGAGCTGGACAAAGTCGCGGAGCTTTGAGGAGTTGAAATGAGTTAACAGATTCTGGGTGTGGATTTATTAGGGTATGTAGCTCGTTGAAGGCGGGTGGGGGAAAGGTTGTTGTTTGTTTGTTTAGAGAATGTTTTATGATTCCCTGGAATTTTTTTAGCACTTTGTAAACAAAAAAATAAAAATTGTAATCATCACTGATTTTGAGTTTTATTTATACTCATGTGACTTTGGCACATAATTATTGGATTCGTAATGAAGTCGATGACAATGAAATAGACAGACAGAAAGAAACACTAGCATTAAAAAAAATGCTGAAAAAATCAAAATTAGGTAAAATGTTAATCACGTGCTAATAGCAAAATTTTTATTTATTAGCATTTAAGTGATCAAATGTGGACCCATATCAACCAATTTCAATACATGGAAAAAATCTAGAATTAACCACTAAAAGAGCTTTAAGCCCGCATTCATTTAAAAAGGGGTTTTTGGGCAATAAGATTTTTTCTAAGGAGTTATAAAAGTAAATAATTTAAATCACTATATAAGGTACTTTAATCAACATTATCCCTTAAGTGACTATTTCAAAAAGGGACTATATTCAAAAAATTCAACATTATATTTTGGAGCACTTTCACATGATATAGATTTAATTACAATTGATTCATAAATTACTCAAATGTAAAAGTTTTAATTTCAGAGCTATAAAGCTCTATACCTCTTAAACCAAAAGTTTGTTGAGTGAAATTTTTACAGTGGAAATAAATAAAATATTTTTAAGATTAATCGAATACAGTTGTACTAGATTCAGGTACCAAAATTTACCAATGAAACCTAGCTAAACTTTTTGCTTTTGATGTCGGCAATAACTTCACACGATATCGAACTTTCTCAGAGATCGCACTATAAGTGCTGTCGTAGATGGGATCTCATCAAACGAGTTCAAGATTAATTTAGGGGTACCGTTCTTTATCATACTCTATTTCTTATATTTATTAACGACCTTTTATGTCAAACTTCCAATCTTATCTACTCTTTTGCAGATGATAGTAACATTTGCCATTCGTTTTATTCAATTGTAGACCAAGCCCTTTTGAGGTAGGTACTATGATACAAAGTATGAATGTATCATTAAACCGCGATTTGGATACAAAATCTGAATGGGGCCTGAACTTTTTGCTTTTGATGTCGGTAATAACTTCACACGATATCGAGCTTTCTCAGAGATCGCACTATAAGTGCTGTCGTAGATGGGATCTCATCAAACAAGTTCAAGATTAATTTGGGGGTACCGTTCTTTCTCATACTCTATTTCTTATATTTATTAACGACCTTTTATGTCGGACTTCCAATCTTATCTACTCTTTTGCAGATGATAGTAACATTTGCCATTCGTTTTATTCAATTGTAGACCAAGCCCTTTTGAGGTAGGTACTATGATACAAAGTATGAATGTATCATTAAACCGCGATTTGGATACAAAATCTGAATGGGGCCCAGCGAATAGAGTGGATTTTAATACCCGAAAAACTCAATGCTGTATGTTCCCAGTAAGAACAGTCTCAAACGTTTGAAATATGATGACTTTTACATTTGATATCAAACGTTTTTTTCAAACTTTTTTCAAACCTGAGCAGATGTTTGAGATTCACATTCATTTTCAAATGAGGGTTCATTTGAGAATAAACGTTTGAAAAATAATAGTTTCTCAAATTGAGAATAAAGGTTATTCTCAAATCATTATCAAACCCTAAGATGATTTGAGAATAATTTGAAAAATGGTGTTATATAAATTTGATATCAAACCTTATTTCAAACTTTTTTCAAACATTAAGAAAAATAATTTATGTTAAAAAAATTAATGTTTAAGATATTTTAATGGAATGACATTGCATTTCAAAGAAATTCGTTATTTCTTTCGGATTTTTTAAAATTAATCCATATTTCACCAGGTTTTATGCTTAAAAAATTTCAAGATTAAAAATTAAATAATATTCATATGCATAAGTAAACTTTCTTTGTTTCTTAAAATTTTTTTACCTAACAATAAAAAAATTAGATTTTAAGCAAAAGAATTCAAATATGATGCACTGTTTTCAAAAACAAAATAAACAAACTCAAAAATACAACGCCATTTTATTTATGTTCCACATGTAGATGATATCCACATTTGAAAAACCTTTGAGAATGAAGTTTGATAGTGATTTGAGAATAAAGGCATTTCTCAATTTGAGAATAAAGTCCCCTTTTTGTTGAGAACGCTATTATTCTCAAATCTGTATCAAATCAGTATCAAACGTTTGACCTTTGAAAAAAGATTTATTTTCAAATCATCCTCAATTTGAGAATAAACCTTTTTTCTTACTGGGTTTACGCATAAGCGCACGGCAGGTCATGTTACTTCATCTCTTTTCATGGATGTCATGTAAATGTTCGTGATGTTCTGGGCATGAAAATTCAGTGTAATGTTCGTTGGACTAACCCTATTTTTCAAGTGTCGAAAGAAGCATTCAAGTGTCTCGGTTTTCTAAAACGGTGTAAGAGATACTTCACTCCAGCTGATCTTCGAACTATTTACACCACTTATATCCGACCGAAAATGGAATATAACTCTCATGTATGGGTCGGTGCTTCAAAAACTATTTTGGAGCTTCTCGACCAAGTACAGGAGAGGGCTAAGTTGCTTATTGGTGACAGTAGGGTATAAAACTCTATTGATTCACTTGAACACTGTCGTAATGTGGGTTTTGTCTTACTGTTCTTTCGTTACTTCTTTGGTATAGGCTTTCCCTTCAGTGACTCTTCATTTTAAATTCTAGGAAATTTCAATAAATCGTCTTGATGATGTGCCAATCCGAATACTACAAGTTGGTCTCAGACCCATTTTTCTATGTGATACAAACAATGAAAATTAGTTTAGGTCTTCCAAAACTCAATAACACAAGTTAACAAATTACGGCCAATTTTTGGATCAGAGCAGATCTTGACGTAATGGAGGAATTCAAATCCTAGTTTCGTTTTTCAAAATTGGTTCTAGTTCGTGAGTTCGCGTATGTTGAAAACACTGTGCTATCAAAATGACAGTCAGCTTTTGGCATCGCTAAATTAGCAGCATAAGTATTATTTCAAGATATTATTCACAACTTTCTCGGTTACGGCAAATCTCCGGATTTTTAGCAGATAATCGACAGTTTGTTAAAAAAATATTGCTACTAGCAAGGAGAGCAACTACACCAAGATTTGGCGAAGATCGAATAATGATACCAAGGATTTTGGAACGAGGACATGATGAGCGTCTAGTGTTGCACTTTAATGCGTGAAACAGATCCCAAAAAGTACAAGTGACTCAGTTCGACTGCTCTTCTAATTTAAAACTTTTTATTGAACAAAATTGATCCAAAACATGCATACTTGTGTAATTAACTTAAATTCAACTTCGGCTTCTACAGAGTGAAAAATTAAGATTGCAAATTGTACCAAGTAGGACGCGGTAGTAACATGATTCCAATAAAGTTTAAAATGTATGAAAAAGTACTATAGTACTCGTACCAAAGACTCTACAATATAAAGATGTTGCACTTCCATACATTGATTTGCCGTATGGTCGTTTTAAAAAGTCCCATAAAAAAGAGGGTATTCCGATTTTACTTTGATTTAGAAACAACTAATGGAGACGATTATCCAATGAAAGAAAGCTAAGGCACACACACGTGCTCATGAAATGTATGTTTGTTTGTGCGTTTATGTGTTTTTATTGTTCCTTCTTCTGTTATCCTTGACTCCCAGTGGAGCATAGGGTCTCTCTTATCCACTTTAATTTAAAATTTTTAGAAAAAAATTTATGGAGTGCATAACCTTTATATTGGATTATCCATTTCGTGGTTTCAAAAGTATAGGACTGGAATTCGACATCTGTCAAACTAAGTTGTTAAACCAATTTTTTTCTTTTCTTGTTGAAAGTCTGATATTGACGAAAATGGACCGCTTAAATATCACACAACGAATCAAAATTTTCAAAACATACTAAAAAAAATGGTGATTCTCCAACAACCACATATCGTGCTTTAAGAGGAGATAATAGTTTACATAATCGTCCAACTAAGCAAG
The DNA here is from genome assembly GCA_933228675.1 of Stomorhina lunata. Classification (NCBI taxonomy): domain Eukaryota; kingdom Metazoa; phylum Arthropoda; class Insecta; order Diptera; family Rhiniidae; genus Stomorhina; species Stomorhina lunata. The sequence goes on along the minus strand of OW121740.1, from coordinate 156,978,312 downwards.
CAATTGGCAAAATTGTGAAGATATTTAAAGAGACTGGAGCGGTTACAAATATTGTAAGGCCTGTGTATGTATCATCGTTTCGCTCGTTCCGCTGAATATCGCAGCTGTAAGTGAAAGTGTTGCCAAAGACCCCAATGTGTCGATTCCGTGAATTCGGAGCGTTATGGTCATATGACAACCGACTTTTTTTTGCCTGCTATTGAAGAATACGACTTGGAGAATATGTGGTTTCCACAAGATCACACAACTCGAGCGAATATGGCTTTATTGCAGGAGGCATTTACTGGCCGCGTAGTTTCTCGTCGTGGCGACGATTTGACACCATTAGACTTTTTTGTTGGGCAACGCGAAAGACCTTGTTTATGCAGATAAACCTTTAACTCTTGAGCACTTAAAAACCAACATTCGACAAGTTATGGCTAAAATACCGCCCAATATGTGTCAAAAAGTAGTAGAAAATTACCTCAAAAGAATCAATGCTTTCGCGTGGTGGTCATTTAAATGATGTAGTGTTTCACACATAATGTGAACTTTCAAACTTTATAATAAAAAAGAAATATCATGAAAAAAATATTTTATATGTGTTTTATTTATGTTCACTTTTGAAACTTCAAAATGCATTGATTTGCCTTATGGTCGCTTTAAAAAGTCCCATAAAAAAAGATTATTCTAATTTTACTTTGATTCGATATATGCATATAGGATATATGCATGTTTATTTGGTAGAAAATTTTAGTTGGACCGCGGCTTTTTAGAAATATCTCAAGGGGACCGCGAAGCAATAGCTCGTGGGAACCACTGTTATAGAGTCTTTGATTGTACCATATTTGCCATCCCTTATGCCCTTGGCTGCTCTATATTGTTTGAATAGAAAAACGGACATTGCTCATTATTAAATTTCATAAGAACCCAGAATATATGTTTTATGGGATCTTAAGCCATGATTTTGGACTTATAAACTGTTGTTGGATATAAACAAATATTTTTATAAGGATTGAGGGGATCAAAGTTATCTAGAACTTTTAGAAAGAGCTTGTGTCACAGCAAAATCGTCGTATCTTTTTTCAGGTATATTTTAACTTTTCCCAAATGAGCCATAAACAATTTTTTAAATTTTATTTTCAATATTTTTTAAATCATTTGCATATACTTTTTTGTTGTTTTGCCACACTTTGTTATAATTTATTTTGATTTAATTTTCAATAATTTTTGTTTCGCGTGTTTTTTATTTGAGTGTTTTTTTTTTTCAAAAAATACTATATATTTTTTTTATTTAATTATTTTTAAACTTTTGCATAAAATTGTTTTATTGTCAAAACATAGCAAAAAAATTAAGCTAAATATAATAAATTAGTTCTTTTATCTTTGGGTTCACTTTTAGTTCGTTCACTACTAACATACAAATATAGTATTTTTTGTTATACTTTAGCATTTCTTCGATTTTGATTTGAATTTAGATTTAAATTTGGCAATCACCTTGAGTTTCTGTTGTGGCTAGTGCTGCTGCCTTTTTTGTGGTTAATTGTTCAATTTAAAAATAATATTTATTTTTTTATTTGTATTAACTCAATCGTTCAACAAAATCGTCTTACCAAAATAAATTGAATAATTTATTAACAATTAAACACTTGTTTTAAAATTTCTTTCTGTCACTACCTGCTGCTGTCTTGTCTGGCTAACTTTTCTTACACAATTTTTTTTATTGTTTCATATTAACATTTAATAAAAAAAAAACCTGTAGTTTTAATTTACTTACGTTGCCTCTAACAAAAAAAATGTAATTTATTCCGTTAAGTTTTATATTTTTTCGAAACCGACTTTATATTTTTTATGGTGTTATTTTTTCTCTTTTTTTCTACCTTTAACTTTCAGAACCTGCCTCGTCGGTAGAAAGCACTCGTCTGATTTCAGTTGAATTCATTTAGCTTTTAGCTAGCGCTAACAAGTCTTATCTGTCGCTACAGACAGACATACGTTCGTACGGACAGACAGTATTGTCACGCACACCAGCTCATGCTATCGCAAGGGCAGTGTTGACAACTTTGTGAGAAATTTTAAAGAAAAACTTAATTTGATTGATATTTTAATAAAATTAATATCATTAAGTATGAAACACAATTGGAACGAACGACCAATTTTTCGGAACGAATATTCGTCGTTAGAAATAGAACATATGGGTTTATATGAGTATGCTTACGAAATTCGTCGTGCGTCTCGAACAGAGCGATAGGTTTATTTCTATTTCATACGCAGACGAACGACGACAAAACTGGTTTAGAGTGGCTGTATATCTATTTCTGTTGTAAAATATTATAAATTGTATGTGTTCTTGTTAAATATGGTCACCTTATCAAATGTAAACAAAAAAAATTTATTTCAAATAAGATTATTTAAATACGAAAATCTCGTGAAATAATAAAAGAATATATTAAAAAAAATTGCAAATGTTGTGAGTGCGCGGTATATCCGAAAGTGTAAGTAATTTGTGCAAATAAGAAATCAACAAAAATGGCGTCAACAGCGTTTATTCGTCCCAAATGTGTTCAATGGACGAATTTACAAGACGAATTTTTAAAGCCGAATACGTCGTGTTGGACGAAATTAGTCATTCGTCCCAATTGTGTTTCTACCTTTAACGATTTTTTTAGTACAATTATTTCTGTTATGTTAATAATGACATAACTCCAAATTGTAAATTTTGTTCTAAACAATATAAATTGTTAAAAAAAAGTGTATTTTTTATACCCACCCTCAAAAAGAAGTGGTGAATATTAAGATCTAAAAAAATCGCTTGCAATAAATTCTTCAATATTAGCTTCCTGTACATCAACCATTGCGGGATTGTTCCTATAACCATAACATAACCCCACAAAACTTGTCTAAAGGCGTTAAATCACACTATCAAGTCAGGCACTTCACCGATCTAAACGTGAAATAAGCTGTTTACCAAAATCGCCTTCCAGGTTTACCCAAGTAAACGAAAGGTGAGCGACAATAGGCGTCAAAGCCAAGTCCATTCACGCACCCATCGAGGAGAAAGATATTGATATTAAAAATGCCTTTTTTTGATCAACTTGAGGAAGTTTACGATTGCCCCATTCATGACGTTAAAATAATACTGGATGATTTTAACGCAAAGATAGGGCGGGAAATTAACTTTAAGCCTTCTTCTTCTGTTATCCTTGACTCCCAGTGGAGCATAGGGCCTCAACCATCCTTTTATATCGAACTCTATTGTAAGATGTTAGGCATACATCATTCCATGAATAGTTTGCTGCTTGTAACCCCGCATCAATTGACCTTCTCCACGTTCTATCAGGTGCTCCAACACGACGGCCGCTTCCTTGTGGGTTCCAAGTAAGCGCTTGTCGAGCATTGTTGGTATTTGGCCTTCGAAGTTTGTGCCCTATCTCATCTCCATTTCCGTTAACATACCTCTATGTACGAAGGGATTTGGTTTGTAGCGTTTAGTAGATCTTCATTTTTTATGCGATTCGGCCACCATATATAAAGGATTTGCCGCACGCATTTGTTTGCAAAGGTTTGTAGGCGCTTATCGATGGTATTTGTGCGTTTCCATGTTTCGCAGCCGTAATACAAGATGGACTTGACATTCGAGTTATATATGCGTAACTTAGTTGTTGTTGATATTTGCCGAGATTTTAAAATAGCTCGGAGAATGCCGAATGCAAATTTGCCTTATTAATACGCGATTCAATATCCTCGTTGGCGTCACCTTTTGTAGATACCAAACTACCAAGATAATTAAAGGTACCTACACATCCAATAACCTCGTTATCCACATTGAAGTATGTAGACGGGTTTGCGCCGTAGCCTCCAGGCATAATCTTTGTCTTGGAAATATTGATTTCCAGCCCAGCTGCCCGAGATTCAACAGTTATACTCGTAGCGTTGTTTTTTTCTTTTAGCCTACAGTTAGTAAATTCAGTCTTAAGAGCGTATACATCTGAAAATTGCATAAGGTAGTCAAAAGAAGTCAGATAAATCAAATTGTAGTTGACGGAAAACACCCGTCAAATGTATTGGATGTGAGGAATAATATCTACTCTCATCGAGAGGGTAATATCTGCTCCCATCTTTACATTGTTACAGCCAATCTAAAAACACTCCTGACTTTGTCGCGGAACATACATCAAATTACTACCAATTGCTCCAAATGAACAGCTCAACTCCATGAAGACTGAAGAGGGTTCCAAAACCCTTTTCCTATGACGTGGAGTGCCGCAATGCCAGTGCTAAGAAAAATGCAGCCTACAGGGCAGTTCTGCAGTCAGTAATTACGCGTGGATTTTTAGGATGATATCGAGAGAAAAGAAGGGAAGAGAAACGCCTATTCCGAAGAAACAAGCAAGAAATGGAGAGACGTGTGTTTGAGGAAATTGTGATGTACTATACGAGTAGAAATGAAGTGCTTAAATTTTACCAAAATTTACGTTTTGACAAACGTATCTTCTCCTGTAACGACGACCTTGATGACGTTACCTTGAGACAGATACAAAAAGCGTACTAAAACTATGAAAGGAGCACTTTTGCAAATTTGTTGGTATCAAACCAAAGCGAAAAGTAGATACAACTGTATATGCCAATTAAAGAGGTACAGTCCTCCTTTCAATTTCACATAAGATACAGCTCCCTCTGTAAGAACTAAAATTACGCTTTATAAAACGCTTACCCTTGTTATTATATGGTGCTGAATCTTGGGCACTTGTGCAGGCAGATGAAGCTAGTCTTGGAGGCTTTGAGAAGAAGTTCCTACAAAAAATCTTTGGTTCAGTCTGCCTCAACAATTAATATCGATATCGAATGAACCATGAGCTATACGCCGACACCGACATAATTGTGCGAATGTATGAAAATACGTTATAAGGTCATTAGGGTAAGTAAGTGAGTAAACTCGCCTTTTACCTAAATGTCGATCTAAAAGTTAAATGATTCCTTTAATATTTAAAAAAAATATTTTTAGTTGATCAAACAATTTGTTCCCAAGCCCAGAACATCAAGAGCTTTTCAATCCTTAATATTTATCCCACTTATAAGTACAATTAGCGTTAAATGATCACTCAGCCAAATACTGCCTATACAATTGTATATAGTTTATATACGAATTGCATTCTCTTCTTTAGAATGCGGTTAATAGAGAGTTGTCACCCCCTTAAAAACATTGTAATTGTACATCATGTCTATTTATGGAACAGTGAAATTGCGCTATTTGTTGTTATTTAGACGCATTGTTTAAGCTTTTTGTTCAACAACCAATTTTATTTCTTTTACATCGATGGCGTGTTATTGCTGTATACTTAACCTTCATCTGCTCTTTGCGTAGAAAACTACGCAAACGCTACACAATTTCTGTTTTTTTTTTTTTTGGAAGTGCTAGCTTTAAGTTAACAAAGTTTATTGACTTTGTAAGTAACATGATTTTGCATAATTTAAGGCATTTTTTACTCCGAAATTTTCTTTTTTATGGACTGGATCAAAAAAGTTACGTTGTCTACCCTTGCGTAGTTTTCTGCGCATATGAGAAAAACATACGTTTTTGGTGGGAATTTTGGGTGTCATGGTTCTTTTTTGTCAATCATTGTGATTTTAACACATGGAAAAGTTCTTTTTGATTATTATTTTTACACCATTTACAAGAAAAACCAAAAAGAAGATGAAGAAGAATTAGTGCCAGAATCTTTATAATCTAGTAAAGTGATACATCTGTTAGTTATATAAACGGTGCTTGCTACCTTTTACTCTTTAAACCTTCAAAATATTAGGTTTACATCTTGACCCCTGTCGTTTTTTTCCGAAATTCGAGGCTTTATTATAGGGTCCTGTCCATCGCTGACCACTACTATTTCCCACCTTTCGGCCAACGTACTATTAAGTATAAGCTTATGCTAACAAAATCAGTAAGAAACGTATTGTTTTGAACTAAGTTCATGACAATGGGTAATTGTTTTTCCTCATATAGTCCAAATAAATATAAATTACTTTTTCTAAATGTTTCCTCTCAGAGTTTTTAAAATTTTGTACAAAAACTATAAATAATATTGCATGCGTAGAAAACTACGCAAAGGTAGACAACGTGATTTTTTTTAAGAGCAGATGAAGGTTAAATTAATAATTTTAATGTAAAATTGTATCTTCAACTGTGACTAATAACCTAAACTTTAATATCTGTGGCAATAAGTGATAATAACTTAAGTTGTTTTTTTTAAATATTATTATTCTCCTCTTCAAAATCTATCACTCAGCCAAATTTCAAGTATAAAATGTCATTATTTTAACCTTTTCATACAAAACACTTAACCATTTTAGACAAAACCCGAAATTTCTACTTAAGCCATTATTATTTATTGTCACAGATATAAATTTTAGACAGGAAGCATTTAAACGCTTTTTTCCGACAACAACTTGACAACATTTATTGGTAACATCACTTAATTATGGGTAACGCTCTCCTCATCACAAAACCTTTTTTATTTCTTTTGTAAATGAGTGATATAATAATTATAGTTAGTTTTATGCTCTCGCGAGAGTAAATTTATTTTATTTATTATTAAAAGTTTTATTGACCCAATTGGAAATTGTTTAAAAGTCACAAACTCTTTTTAAATACTTTAATAAATTCAATTGATTGATCATTTTTACAAAAAATACGACTGAGTAATTTTTAATTGTCATCACGTAAAGGCACAATATGGAAATGCATTTGTTTCTAGTTTAAATAATTGTTATTTAATTTTTTATTTTTATTTATTTATATTGTACGAGTACATTTAAACGACACGGTTGTTGGTTTATTTGATTGATAACCAGAATATTACTCGTATTATTAAGTAATATTGAAAGTCTTCTTTGTTTAATTAATGAAAATGTAACAAGTAGGAAAGTATTATTAAGCAGTTATAAACGACTGTCGAATACCATACAACGGCCGACTTAAATGTGGACCAATTGTCAATAATTTTAGAAGTTTGATGCTTAGAAAAATTTGTAATGCTTCGACAAATTTCAATACAATATACAATGGTTTAAATCTAACATCCATAAGCCCTAGCCATAACATATTATATTCAGCCTGGGTTCGATTCCCGGTGATGGCAACTTTAATTTCTGTAATTATTAATTTCTATTAAAATTATTTACAACCACAGTATACTTTGTCGGCAGTAAGTCTACACGATAACACGCCGTCGATGTAAAAAGCTTAAACAATGCGTCTAAACAAGATATGACGTATTAAAGAGTGTTCTAAAAAAATATGCATTTACTATTTTAGACAAAATTTATCCATAGTGCAAGAAATAATTTATTTTTTGATCAAGTTAGTTTCTATAGATATGTCAGATACTATTATTTTAGAAATTATTAATTTTCAATAGTTATTTCATTAAAAATGGACTGCGAAAAAAAAGTTCGTGAAAATATAATTAAAACTTTTCAAAAAAATCTGTCATGGACTTTTAAAAAAATAGCTAAAAATTTGAAAGTTGACCCTCGAACGGTTTCTAATGCCATCAGACGGTATAAGGAAAACCTGAGCATTGAAAGAAAACCTGGATCAGGGAGGAAAAAAGGTCCTACAGATATTGGTAAGGCAAAAGAAGTCGAGCGACTCTTTCGAAGAGCGCCTTATACTTCTTTAAGAAAAGCAGCTCGTACGGTGAAATGTTCTACGAATTTTGCACATAGAGTCAAAGCTTATGCTGGACTGAAGACATACAAAGTCCAAAAGGTTCCAGATCGCAATGCTATAAAGAACTTAGAAGCAAAAAAACGAGCAAAAAAATTGAAGTCTGATTTTATAAAAAAATACACCTGTTGTGTGATGGATGATGAAACATACGTACTGGCGGACTTTTCTCAACTTCCTGGTCAAGATTTTTATGTTGCTGATAAACGGGGCAATGTTCGGCAAGAGTTTCGCACAAAAAAACAAACAAAATTCCCTAAGAAGTTTCTCGTGTGGCAAGCTATTTGCAGTTGTGGCAAAAGAAGTAAAGTATTTGTGGCATCTGGCACAATAAACACAGAAATTTATATAAAGGAGTGCCTACAAAAACAGTTGTTACCCTTTTTAAGAGATCACAGAGTGACTATATTTTTTTGGCCCGATTTGGCATCATGCCATTATGGAAAAAAGGCACTTGAGTGGTACTCAAAGAATAATGTCATTTTTGTACCACGAGAGGCAAATCCACCTAACTGTCCAGAACTTCGGCCTGTGGAAAGATATTGGGCTCTGGTAAAAAAGGAATTGAAGAACACAGGAAAGATTTCCAAGAACATGTCCGATTTTAAGCGCAGGTGGAACACATGCTCCAAAAAGGTATCAGAAGCAACTGTAAAATCTTTAATGGGAGGGTTTCCGAAAAAAGTCGATAATTTTGCAAAACCCGAGTACTAAGTAAACATTTTAATGCTAAATGATTTTATATAATATGTCATTATATTTGCGTATTTTGTGGAGTTTTTATACTAAAAGGTTTGATTTTTATTTAAGAAAATCCAACTACAAATTTTATTTAGAGCACTCTTAATTACAGTGTAAAATAAAATAAAAGGTTTTATCTCTCCATAACGATAAGATCAATTAAATCATCCGCATCGTTAATGTCACAGACTTCTCTATAGGTTTTTGGAAACATTTCTTCGATATTAAAACTCATTTTCGAACTGATACTATATTTTTAAAAAAATCGGAAAATACGTACATTTTAAATTAATTTAATTTTCTTCCTATTTAATAGCTCTTTCCTGATTTTTGGGGTATTTAGGAGAATTTTTGAACGTAGGTCTTGTATGAGAAACAAATTTTCGTTTCTGCTCATTTTTTGGCACACTGCTTTCTATTTTGCCAAGATTTGCGTTCATTCCGCCAAATAATGTAATAAACTGGTTTATGATTCAAGGTATTGTCTATAGCTGGCAACTACTTTCTACCATCTTTCGGGCAGCATACGAATCCCTCGTTGAAAAAATCTGTCATCTTTTGAAGCTATCCACGAATAGATCCAATTTTTTACTTCTTCATAAGACCTGAAGCCTTGGTTAGCTAGGCCGTGTGGAATTAATAGAAACAAGTAATAGTCGGAGGGAACAACGTTTAAAGAATAGGCGTGTGGGATAGGACTTTCCATTTCAATGTTTCAAATATGTCTCAACCTCATTGGCAACATGGGGTTGGCATTACTTTATCATGTCGATCGTTGTATTGCCGCCATTTGTCTTCCAGTTCTGGACTCAAATGTATATATTGCATTTGATAACGATCGCCTGTTGTTGTTTCTGTCGGTTTTAACCCTGCAAGCAACTCAGTCGTCAGCTAGCTTGGATTACTTTTACCGAAAAAAGTGACTATTTTAACATGGCGATGTCATTGGAGGTAGTCCCTATCCGAACTTGCATGACTTTTCAACTAACTTAAAACTAGATTTTTGTTAGTTAATAGACAAAGAAAGAAAAATAGAGAAGTAACGCTCTGGGTTACCTTCTTTGGAAAGGGGATAGTAAGGAAGCCAAAGATGGTGAAAAGGAGAGATAAATCTTTATATTGTAAAACACTTAACAACTAAAATTGATGTTGCCGAGACCGGGGATCAAACCGAGGATGAATCTGAATGTTATGCTTAGTAGTCGACGTGCTAACCAACAAGGCCACAGCACTTAAAAAAAAATGGAAAAGAAAATATCGTATTTTCAGTTATAAATAAGAAAAAGCAAAAGTAAAAAAAGTAGAACATGATCACAATGAATTGGGAAATTTGTGCATGACTTTGTAGTTAGATTGTAGTTAGTTACTAAAAAGTTGACCATAAATTTATTATTTTCGTAGTCGATTTTCGATTTGCTTGCAAAGAATCTTTCTATATATAAAAATGGTAAGTATGTAACGTATGGACTTCAAAACGGCTGGGCCGATTCGGATGAAATTTTCAGGAAATTTTCAGAATGCCCTGGCGGATGATGCGTGGCATATTGCACAACCAATCCCATCTATCAATATCTAATGTTTGCTTAGGGCCAGCAACGCGGACCGGACCGGACTCCACTTTTCGTCTCCAGTCACAATGCGATTCAGAAATCCCTTCCGTCTTTGCCTTGTAAGCAGCTGTTCACAAGCCCTAGAATATCTCTGGGCTTCAGCTCGTACGGCACTAAATTTTCTTACTTTTAAATCATTCCCATGTCTTCCATGTCATGTCCCACCGAACAGTTGCAGGTTGTTTTTAAATGTATGTAAGTACATAAATATTCAACTGCAAAACAGCTGTTTGGTGGGGCATTGATAGGGAAAAAAATAAAATTTTGTATAAAAAAGATGGCCGAAATGGCGGGAACCAGCCGAAAAAAGAAGAAGAGGAGGCTAGGAGAGGAAAAAGGAAAAAGAGAGAGATTGAATTTGAAAGTGATGATGTGAGGAAGCTAGTGAAGAGAAAGTGAAAGTGGAGTTTTTAAAAGATGATTATTTTGAGTTTTATTCAAAATTTTTTTTTTATACATTTATACATAAAAAAAACTTACAGAAAAAAACGATACAAATTTTAAAATAAATAAAAGCAAACAAAAACACATACACACAATTACACCAAAATTATTTAAACAATTCACAAATTACATCAAAACACAATTATTGATAGAAATAAAAATTATTTTAATAATAATAAAAAAAAAACATATATACATAAAACACAAATATTTCTTTTTTTTAAACACTCATAATTTAAAAATTAATATATAACAAAAAAAACACACACAAAAATAAACTACAAATTACATAAACTACAAATTACATTACATTAATTCTAAAACTAATACAGAATACTCCACAGAATGGGGAGTTTATGTTGACAGACTACGGACAGAAAGACATAAAAAAAAGGATTAAATTATAAGGGTTTTGGTTTGATTTAGCCTGAACACTTAAGGTGAGATCTGCGTAGTTCAAAATTCCTTAGGAAAGGGCAACTAACCTCAATAATAATTCTTTGGACGGAAATACACCACAGATAGAACAAAGACGGACGAATGAACTTTCCCTGGAAGAGGAGGAATTCTGGATAAGATGTAAAAGGAATCATGCTGGAGTAAACATAATCCCAGGTAAGTGAGCTAGATTATTAAGTAAGGGTAGATTTAGGGGCAGTTCCTAATAATTAGGCCAAGGAACTGCCATGGAAGAGGGTGGGCAGGCCAAGCAGCATAACACCAGCTGCAAAGCCAGGAAAATAGAATGTTGCGATGTCCATGGACTAGCACATTCCCCAGATTCCAATAGATAGGAATTGAGGATTGGCATTTGGCCTCAAAACTTTTTGATCAGCGACTTGTGGATGGCTGATTTGGTGAACCGCACGCCCTCTACCGGCTTAGCCAGGCAAAGATCAACATGCCAAGCGTTGCCAGTCAGTCCTCCACCGAGTACGCCTCAAGAGTCGTTGACAATAATGGCGCCCAACAATGGGGGCCCGAATATCGGGTTTCCCTATATCCAGTTAAACATATTACTATTTATTTGTCATTAAATAAGGTAAGCAAATCCAGCGTAAGTCATACTGATCAAGATCATTCAAGGTCAATCAGTATTTGCGACGCTGGAATTGTTAATCTTATTAAATGAGAAATAGATAGGCCTGCTATTGGTCTTTTATCTAGAACTTTTGTAAGACTCATTATCTAAGAATTAATATTCTGATAATGACAGCGACAAAGTTCTAGAAAAAAGAGTAACAAGCAGGATATACATAAACATTAAAATCTAAATCAATAGCCCAAAGGCAAAGTTTTCAAAACTTTAATTTTCAGCGGATAAGTCGTGAAATAAAGCTATAATAGCTTATTCCACTGTCGATCCGTTGAAAGTTTTAGTTTTGAACAACTTTGTCTACCAGCTTACCCCATTCCAATTCTCAATTTCCATTACAAAATTTATAAATTTTTTTTAAATAGATCCATGGCTGTCGTCAATGGTTCTATTTTCTTGGTTCTACCCTTACAAATGGTTAAATGCTCACTTATAATAAAATAAATAAAAAATAATAATCTTATAAATATTATTAATAAAATACATTTGTAAATCTTATAAATATAATTAATACATTTTTATTTTTCAGCTTGATTTGAAGTTTTGTGAAGGGTTATTTAAAATAAAAATAAAAAAAACAAAAAATAAATTTTCATAGATAGATAGATTAGCATGGTAGAAACTAGGGCAAGTAAGATGCAAGGCGATTCCGCTTCTTCTTCCTCTAGGCCTATCCTAGGAAGGGTTCCTTCCAGCTTAACAGCAACAACATCCGCAACAACAACCTCAACAACCACAATTACCACTTCCACAACAGCACCGATTATGACGAATATAGTGCATCCTGGTACACAGCCTTTAGACCAGATTCCACTTCTAGACACTAGCATCAGCTCTCCTAGCTACAGTAGCTTAACAGCCCAAAATGTGCGACAAGAGTTTCGGAATCAGGCAAACTCCAATGCTCAACCAACACACCCACTTTCTGAGCCAAATATCCAGAATATAATTGACTCCACAGTTGGAATCAGACAAGTGGAGATGCTGCGCACCATGGAAGAGAGGCTTAGAGAGTTGGTACCTCAAATAGTGGCCGAAAGTATCAGGTCACTGTCAAGGGCCTCGAGTAATCCCATGCCACCACTGCAACCAGCGCCTGATTTCAACAGGTCACAACAGCCGCCTCAACATACGACTTATCAACATCGGCAATCGTTTATGCAGCCAGAACAACCAGTACAAATGCCACAGTTCCCACTGCCAAATCCACATTCTGCGGCACCTCATCACGACCATCATAGAGCACAATTCAGCCACAATACCTCTTATGGCCCCGGACGCAGTAGCACATTTCATCACGAAGCGCCACCACAACATTATCAATCATCCACCAGCTCGCAATTTACCAGGAAGCTTGGGTTAGATAAATGGGGCGTAAATTTTGACGGTTCGTCGAAATCAATGGGGGCCCAGGAATTTGTGTTTAGAGTGGAGGAGATGCGTAAAGATTACGGGAACAGCTGGCAGGAGGTGTTATGCCAATTTCACCAATTATTGTCGGGAGAAGCATTGGAGTGGTACTGGATGCAACGACGACATCAGCCAGCTCACTCGTGGGATGAGTTGAAGGAGGCGGTAATTAACCGATTCCGGCGATTCAACAGCGACATGGAGATACACCGCCAAATTATGGACCGTCGCCAACAGTCTCAAGAACTTTTTGAAGACTTTTATAATGCAGTCCTAAGGTTGAGAAGCCAACAGACTAGTCCAATTTCTGAAACAGAAATCATTGACATTATGAAAGTCAATCTCAAGAGCTCGATGGCCCAACTAGTTTTTCCCATCAGGATGTTCGGCTTGAGTCATTTTCGGGCAGAATGTAAAAAGGCTGAGTCGCTTCTACAGACCCAGCGACAATCATATGGCCAACGGTTCGCTCCCAGAGTGCACGAGCTTTATGGCGATTACGGTGAGCAGGAATTGCCGGAAGTCGAGGTTGAAGCAATTAGCAACACCGCCAAATATATCTGTTGGAATTGTAGACAACCGGGTCATGGGTTCATGGAGTGTCCATCGCCATCGAGGAGGTTGTTTTGCTTTAAATGCGGGATGGACAACACCGTGACTCCCAAATGTCCACGCTGTTCGGGAAACCGGAGGTCGGACCCGTCTGCTGGGGAACCACGTCCGAAACCTGCAGCCCAGTAAACGAACTGGAGGATTTTAATGACCTAGAGGAAAAGAAGAATAAACGGGTCGTTAAAATCTTAGTTAATAATAAAGTTAGGATTAGTGAAAAGGCAGGAGAGCCTAAGGTTAGGGAAATCAAACCATTGCATGTTAGAGTTAAGGAATATGAAAAAGCTAGGGAAAGAATTTTTGGAAAAACGCGAATTGAAAAGACTAGGGAAAGATATAGAAAAAGAAAGGAACTTAGGCGTGAGGTCGCTAACGTATCCTTATACGAAGGCGACGACACCCGATTGTATACCCGTATCTCTATCAACGGGGTAGAGATCGAGGGTCTTTTAGACAGTGGTGCGACGGTAACAGTCCTCGGCGAAGGGTGTTACGATGTCGTGAAGAAGGCGGGAGCTATGGTTCACAGTTTTCCTTCAACTGTGAAAACTGCAGACGGTAGGTCCCATAAAATTCAAGGCCGGTTCAAAGCTAACATTAAATATAATAGAGTAGAAAGGGAAATAACCTTCTACCTCGTGCCGACCTTGAAGAGATCGCTCTTTCTGGGTGTCGACTTCATGAAAGCGTTTCGTTTAATAGTTAATTTAGATAGCTTGACCTCAAATGATATGCTTTGGAGTGAGGAATCGGGTGAAAATCCGATGAATCCTTCAACGCATATACTTTGTGATCAAGATAGAAAGTTGTTAGAAGCTATTATCGCAAAGTTTCCTTCGTTTGTGGAAAAAGGACTTGGGAAGACTGACCTAGAGACACACATAATAGATACGCAAGACGCAGCGCCTGTAAAACAGAGACATTACCCAGTGTCTCCTGCTGTGCAAAAGCTTATGTATGAGGAATTGGATAGGATGCTTGCTATGGGAGTTATTGAGACTAGTCAAAGCCCCTGGAATAATCCAGTGACGCTTGTGCGCAAAGGCACCAAAAACAGGCTTTGTTTGGACGCACGAAAACTCAATGCTCTCACAGTCAAGGACGCCTATCCACTTCCCCATATAGAAGGATTGCTTAGCAGACTGGGTGATACGCACTATATATCTAGTGTGGATTTGAAAGATGCTTTCTGGCAAATCCCACTAGATATACAGAGTCGTGAGAAAACTGCTTTTACAGTGCCGGGGAGACCACTTTATCACTTCACAGTCATGCCTTTTGGGTTGTGTAATGCGGCCCAAAGGTTATGTCGGTTAATGGATAAAGTGATCCCTTCCGATTTGCGAGATCGAGTGTTTGTGTATCTAGACGATCTTCTCATAGTTACACCCGACTACCACACCCACCTAGAGATACTTGAGCGGGTAGCTGAACTTCTTTCTAAGGCTAAATTAACTATTAACGTCGAAAAATCCAAATTTTGTTTTAAGGAACTTCGATATCTAGGATATATTGTTGGTGGCGGTATGCTAAAACCTGACCCTGACAAGATATCCTCGATATTGGAGTTTCCTTATCCCAAGACACCCAGGCAAGTGCGCGGTTTTATGGGGACTACCGGCTGGTATCGTCGCTTTATCAAGGACTACGCGACCATAGCCACCCCTGTCTTCGATACGTTAAAGAAAACGCGCGTGTTTAATTTCACGAATGAGGCCAAGATCGCGTTTGAAAAGTTGAAAAAGGCACTTACCTCAAGTCCGGTACTGCGTCATCCCGATTTCTCAAAGCACTTCTTTGTGCAGTGCGACGCGTCTGACATCGGAATCGGGGCCGTGCTCTTTCAGAAAGATGAGGTCGAAGGCGAACATCCGATTGCGTTTATGTCACAAAAGTTGACTCCAGCTCAACGTAATTACTCTGTGACAGAGCGAGAGTGCCTGGCAGTAGTTATGGCCATCAAAAAATTCCGTGCGTATATAGAGTTGATGCCCTTCACTATTATAACTGACCACTCGAGTCTCAAGTGGCTCCTGTCAAACAAGGAGCTCAGTGGAAGGTTAGCACGATGGAGCCTGCTACTGCAATCCTATACGTTCAGCATTGAACATCGCCAAGGGAGCAAAAATATTGTGCCAGACACTCTCTCTCGGTATAATATGGAGGAAATTGCTGTTGATATCAAGCGACTCATCGATCTAGAATCGCCCGCGTTTTTATCCGAAGAATACCTAGAATTAATAAAAGAAATTAATGAAAATAAAAATCAAGTACCGGATATAAAAATAGAAGATAAATTTGTGTATAAACGTACCGTGCATTATGATGGCGACATATGTTCAGAAGATTTTTCATGGAAGCTGTGGATTCCTTCAGAGTTGACAGAAGAGCTCATTGCCAAAGCCCATGATCCACCAACGTCAAGTCACGGAGGTTTTCACAAAACTTTAAAACGTATACGGGAATATTTCTTTTGGCCAAACATGACAAGGCAAGTCAGAGAATACGTAAATAAATGTGAGATTTGTAAAGAAAGTAAAAGCGCAAATAAGCCCGTTCGACCACCAATGGCTGATAATGTCACCGACATTGTCCGGCCATTTCAGAAAATTTATATCGATTTTCTGGGGCCATACGTAAGATCAAAATCCGGAAATTGCTTCATATTTATCGTCCTCGATCATTTTACTAAATTTGTTTTATTAAAAGCTATGTCAAAAGCAAATAACAAAAATGTCCTTCGATTCTTGGTGACAGAAGTGTTTCACAAATTTGGCGTTCCAGAGATCATTCATTCTGATAATGGCAGCCAATTTGTGTCTAAAGAATTTAAAGAAATGGCAGAAATCTTTGGAATCAGGCACATGAAAACGGCAATCTATTCTCCCCAAGCAAATGCGTCGGAGAGAGTCAACCAATCGATTCTTGCAGCCATCAGATCATATTTAAAGAATGACCAGAGAGATTGGGACGACCATCTCTCAGAGATCGAATGTGCACTTAGGTCATCAGTACACACATCGATTGGTATGACTCCTTACTTTGCTTTGTTTGGGACGAATATGATTACGCACGGGAGTGTCTACAAATTGGCAAAGAAACTTGAACTCTTGGAGGATGCAGAGATGAACTTCTTACCGAAACCACTTAAAAACGAATTAATACGCAACAAGATACGGAACAATCTGGCGAAAAGTTATGCTTTGCGCGCAAAAGAGTACAACAAGCGCGCACGAAACGTCAAATTCCGACCAGGTCAAGAAGTTTATCGACGCAATTTCACTCTCAGCGACTCCTCCAAGTTATACAACGCGAAAATGGGAAAAAAGTTTCTTAAATGTCGTATCGTTCGTCCGGTCGGGAACTGTTACTACGAGCTAGAAGACCTGCAGGGAAAAGCAATTGGTGTGTACCACGCAAAGGACATAAAACAATAAGTTTAATTTTTTTCTATACTTGGCCAAGTTTTTTTTGCCGTCGGTTGCTATAAAATCTTGGTCCTAGTTTATTTTGTCTCCCATTTCTCTCATGTAATGATAATATTCCTAACTCTTTCTCAATACTCCCTGTGGTCACCTCCTACGACAGTTTTTTTTTTAGTTTTATTTATATATAGTTTTTCTTTTTATTTCATTTCAGTCTTATTAGTCCAATGAATTTTAGGTTTTTTTTATAATGTATTTAATTTTTTTTTTTGAATTTTATTAGAATATAATTTATATGAATTAGTAATATAGTTTAAGGTATATGAATTAGTAGGATAGTTTAATTTACTTTAATGATTAGTAGAATAATTGAATTAATAAGATAATAATAATAATTGAAATCTGTTAGTTCTTAGAATTTGTATAGGCCTTTAAAGATTTTGAATTTCAAATCGTTTTGAGGTTTCTTTATGATTTATTTTTTTTTGATTTGATTTAAAGATTTAAAAATAAAAGAAATGTTGTTTTTAATCCTATCTTAAATTGGGAATAATTAATTTTTTATTTCGTTTAAGTTTATTATTTTATTTTATTTGGAGTTTCTTTTTAAATATTAAGTATGATTAGTTGATCCTTAGCACAAGAATTCAACTCAAGCTAAAATTACAATTTCCTAATCTATTTAGCATTTGGACTAACTTGGTGATAATATCTAAGTTAATTATAATTTATACTTTGACTTTTTGCATGACCAGTAGCCAACGTTTTTAGTTAGTTACATTTTGTAACTGCTACTAGACTATTGGTGCATCTCCTTTAAACGTTTCAGGGGAACTATGCCATTAGAAACTGGGAGATGTTAGACACCTAGAATAGTAGCATATACTGAAATACGGATTTATAGCAAGTCAAAGGCAAGAGTGTCAAAGTTTTTCAACCGATATACCATACAAAAGTAAAATATTCGGTGGTCAATTATAATTTAAAGAATAAAACCACGAAGTATCATCCAAATGACTTAGATAGGTAAGGAAATCGTAACGAAAAAAAAAAAATATTTATTACTCGAAATGAAAACTCTTGGTACGAATTAGATAATATAGGAATGGATTCTCATATTTTCTCTTTTTACTCAAAAATAAAAAACTGCCAATAATAACAAAAATAATAATAATAAAAATAATAATAATAATTATAATAATAATAATAGAAATGATAATAATAAACAATAAAATAAATAATATAATAAATTAATAATAATTAAGTACATTTTCACTTACCATTTAGTCCCGTTTCATACGAATCAAGTTTACTTGATCAGTTTCTCTTTTATTTTCCTCAAATTGTGTACAAATTTCCAAAATTTTCGTAAACTTGATGGTACGGTCAGGTTTGCTCAGTTTTTTTATACAACGATCGGCATAGGCTGGAAATGAAGAAAATAATAAATAAATCAATAATGAAAGAAAAATATAAAAAGAATAAATACAACTACAAAAAAGAATATAATAAACAAAATAAAAATAAATATATAAATAATAATAGAAAATAAATAAATTTTGTAAAAACTTTTTGAAACTGCTAGTAAGTGGGTAAAAACCGACGTTTTTTTTTTGAAACGTGCAAAATATCTGTCTCGTCTTGAATTTAACCGTCGGTTTTCACACGTGTTTGCTCTAAACTGCTTGTAAGTGGGCCAAACAGAAAAAAATAGGACAGCATTTATCAGTGTAAAATACTGAAAATGTAGAAATTGCTAATTTATGTGTTTACTTACATTTGCGTACACTATTATGTTTTATGTTGATAATGGCGATAAAGAAAATAAAATGATAGTGTGTGTGCGTGGTCGTTGTACGTTTCAAACCGTACAGTTTTACCCATTCGATTAAAGCTGTTTAAGAGAACGAAGTGTGTGCCCACCTTTAAAGTCTTTCAAATAAATTCATTGAGTTTTCAATAAAGTCCTTAAATACTGAAAAAAAAAAAAACATCAACTATTAAACCAAACTATCAAAATATAAATAAAGTAACTTACCGGCTACTTATCCAGCTTTTTAATTTGATTTGTTGGCTTTTGAAAATATCAATAAGCTAGTTTACCTACAAAAAAAATCTTTAAACTAATAAACAAAATAATTTACAAATTTAAGGTACTTACCATAGCAAGAAATCTGGGCCACTTAAATTTTATAAAAGATACCTGAAAAAAAAAATAAAATAGTTTGAGTTTTATAAAATACTTTTAGAATCCAAAACAAAAAAAAAATGAAGTTTTGATGTCAACAAATTGTCTAGTAATATCACCGGTGTAGACGCGGGGTTGAATATTTAATTTATCGTGTCAATAAACACGTCGTAAATCGGGCACAAAACTAACGCCGGCAGTTTGTTTTTCTTTCCGGCATGGTTTTTTTTACACATGGATTTTTTTCATTATTTTTTTTACAGCCACTTTTTCTTTTATAAATATGCAACATGTAGATTAAGTACACAATAACATTTTTTTTATTTCTTTCACTAATTTAAATTAAAATCACTTTTATTTATTTGTTTTTTTTTTTAATTTGTTTTTTTTTTTAAATTAAATTCTTCACTAACCTTGTGTGCTGTCCGTCCGAGATGCGAAAATAGAAATGGCATATCAGTGATGCCAACATATAAAAAAAAAATGATCGGTATTTAAGGATGCCAGATCAACAAAATTTGAAGTGTGGGGAAAAATAAAGGTATTGCCAGGAGTAAGAGGATTAGTATAAGGGAAGTTAACAAAGAATTAGTAGAGGTGAATTTAGGAGTTCCCCTCCCATTTCACTTTCACGGATGAAAATGAAATGGTGGGGTTTGTCATGTCCCACCGAACAGTTGCAGGTTGTTTTTAAATGTATGTAAGTACATAAATATTCAACTGCAAAACAGCTGTTTGGTGGGGCATTGATAGGGAAAAAAATAAAATTTTGTATAAAAAAGATGGCCGAAATGGCGGGAACCAGCCGAAAAAAGAAGAAGAGGAGGCTAGGAGAGGAAAAAGGAAAAAGAGAGAGATTGAATTTGAAAGTGATGATGTGAGGAAGCTAGTGAAGAGAAAGTGAAAGTGGAGTTTTTAAAAGATGATTATTTTGAGTTTTATTCAAAATTTTTTTTTTATACATTTATACATAAAAAAAACTTACAGAAAAAAACGATACAAATTTTAAAATAAATAAAAGCAAACAAAAACACATACACACAATTACACCAAAATTATTTAAACAATTCACAAATTACATCAAAACACAATTATTGATAGAAATAAAAATTATTTTAATAATAATAAAAAAAAAACATATATACATAAAACACAAATATTTCTTTTTTTTAAACACTCATAATTTAAAAATTAATATATAACAAAAAAAACACACACAAAAATAAACTACAAATTACATAAACTACAAATTACATTACATTAATTCTAAAACTAATACAGAATACTCCACAGAATGGGGAGTTTATGTTGACAGACTACGGACAGAAAGACATAAAAAAAAGGATTAAATTATAAGGGTTTTGGTTTGATTTAGCCTGAACACTTAAGGTGAGATCTGCGTAGTTCAAAATTCCTTAGGAAAGGGCAACTAACCTCAATAATAATTCTTTGGACGGAAATACACCACAGATAGAACAAAGACGGACGAATGAACTTTCCCTGGAAGAGGAGGAATTCTGGATAAGATGTAAAAGGAATCATGCTGGAGTAAACATAATCCCAGGTAAGTGAGCTAGATTATTAAGTAAGGGTAGATTTAGGGGCAGTTCCTAATAATTAGGCCAAGGAACTGCCATGGAAGAGGGTGGGCAGGCCAAGCAGCATAACACCAGCTGCAAAGCCAGGAAAATAGAATGTTGCGATGTCCATGGACTAGCACATTCCCCAGATTCCAATAGATAGGAATTGAGGATTGGCATTTGGCCTCAAAACTTTTTGATCAGCGACTTGTGGATGGCTGATTTGGTGAACCGCACGCCCTCTACCGGCTTAGCCAGGCAAAGATCAACATGCCAAGCGTTGCCAGTCAGTCCTCCACCGAGTACGCCTCAAGAGTCGTTGACATCCAGGCGTTTTGAAATGACATGTAGGTCTGCGACGTCAAAATCACAGTTCGTGTAGCGTTAAAACCAATCACGTTCTTTGACTAAAAGCGATCTCTCCATAGGTATTTGAGAGCATTCGCTGAGCGACATAGCGGCAGATTTCTTCATAGTATAGCAGAAAATTAAAACCTTTCGCAAATGACGATAATTTGTCTCTCAAGCTGACATGTTTAATCGAGAATAACTTTATGATGGAAATACAAATCGACTAATATTTCGGTGGCGTTATGTTTACAAATACCTAAGGTTATTACATGAAATCTACTATATATTTATTTCGACCATCACTTACCACTTATTCTTCTTCTGTTATCCTTGACTTCCAGTGGAGCATAGGGCCTCAACCATCCTTTTATATCGAACTCTATTGCGAGATGTTAGGCATATATCATTCCATGAATAGTTTGCTGCTTGTAACTCCGCATCAATTGACCTTCTCCACGTTCTAGCAGGTGCACCAACACGACGGTCGCTTTCTTGAGGATTTCAACGAAGCCCTTGTCGAGCAATATTGGTATTTGCCCTTCGAATTGTGTGGCCTATCCACCGCCATTTCCGTTGACATACCTCTATAAAAGAAGGGATTTGGTTTGTAGCGTTTAGTAGATCCTCATTTCTTATGCGATTTGCCCACCATATATTAAGGATTTGCCGCAAGCATTACTTTGCAAAGGTTTGTAAGCGCTTATCGATGGCATTTGTGCGTTTCCATGTTTCGCAGCCGTACTACAGGAAGGACTTGACATTTGACTTGTTTACTCGTAACTTAGTTGTTGTTGATATTTGCCGAGATTTCCAAATAGGTCGGTAAATTCCGAACGCAGATTTTGCCTTATTAATACGCGATTCAATATCCTCGTCGGCACCACCTTTTGTAGATATCAAACTACCAAGATGTGTGCCGACGGGTTTGCGCCATAGCCCCCAGGCATAATCTTTGTCTTGGAAATATTGATTTCCAGCCCAGCCGCCCGAAATTCAACAGTAATAGCTTCGAAAACATACGTCATCAGCGTATTCCAAGTCCTCGAGTTATTTAAAGGGTGTCCATTGGATACCATAATCTCAATATATTTATTTCGACCACTACTGCCATCTATTGCAAAACGGCTGACAAAAAGTTGTACTCCTAATATTACGGACTCTAAATTCTTGTTTCATTATCTCAATTCTCTATTTTCGTTAAATCTGAAGATCAATCCCTAAAAATGGAAGGCTTATGAAAAGTGCTACCAAAAAAGTTATTATTTTTCTTTTTTGGCAGCAGCTTTCAAAAGCCAGCCTGAAGTTAATAGTGGTTTTCAGGGCTATAATTCTCTGCTTTACATACATCAGCACAAACTTAATATACCTAACTAATTATGTTGATGTAGGTTACAAAAATGACAGACTGTTTGGTACCCAAACAGATTACGTAGTGATCTAAAAAAATAATAAGAATATAAAGTGAAGGACGAGTATATTACGGAAATTTCCTATAGTGGGAATGGAAATTTGGGTCATAAGTGCAGTAAAAGAATGCGCACACAAAAAATGTATTAAACAAATGATTTCAAATATATTTAAGAAATATGACAAAATACTGTGTCAATTCTCTCAGAACTCGGACTTTAGAATATGAACTCCCTTGACCTCTCAAGAAATAAGAAATTTTTGATCCAGGTATTGGTGATTATTCCTATTTACCTTTATTTTCAAGAGTAATATTTTACAGAGACAAATCATTCATTCATTGAATTCCAAAGAGCATAACTTAAATTTTTTTCGCAAGATTATAGGTGAGATAATATTGGGTTCGAGAGCGAGAGTCTTTAACATTTACACGCGAATTTCATTACCGAGGGTGGCAATAATTCAAATACAACAAAAACAGCAAAATCGACATCTAGAAAGTAATACACGATAACAAATTAAATAATTTACTAACTTGTTTAAAATTAAATTTAGTAGCGAGTATTAAATTTTCAACCAAATGTACAAAATAATTACTCACATTCACAGCAAAACCAATAAAATATGCGGATGGAAGATAAGAAAATGTTCAAATATAAAGTCAATATTAACCATAAACTGAATAAATAAACAAACTAAAAATTGTTTTTAATAAAATTTTCAAAAAAAAAAAAATACATATCAAAAATTCAGAAGACTCAGACACAGGTGAAAAGTTTTAATTTAATCGGGTTAAATAAACAATTGAAAATGTTATAAACAGTCGTGGGTAAAATAATAGTTTTTTTAATTTTTGAAAAAAAGAAAAAATGTTGCTACTTTGAATTTTTTTAGTTTTAGAGAAAAATTTAGGCAATAGCAATAATTAAAAAAACCTGTATTAGTATTAGCGATATTTTAATCCTTCTTAACGAGTTTTAACAAGTTTTTAGAAAGAACAGAATAGAACAAACTTCCCAGAATTAGAATTTAGATAGAGTTTTTCCCTAAGGTTGTGTTAAGATATGCTTTATTTCAAAACCTGGTCCGGAAAGGATCCAAGAAGGATAAACAGGGCAGAATTTAATATTTGTCATTGAATATTTTATATACTAGTACCTCGTTGATCGAGCCTTGCTCGTAGCTTTATCACAAGCATTTCGAGGCAAATTTTAAAGATTTCATGTATTTTATTTTATTAAGTACTGAAATAAATTTAGAGGAAAGACATTACACAAATATTCAGTTAATTTTGAATTATTTTATTTATTTTGTCCCATCAACACATAGTTACATAGTTTGCATACTCGTAGTTGACAGTTTAACTCATTTTGAATAATTTTGGAAATTGGTCATACTATCAGAAACCTCCGTCGGCTCATGCTCAATAACTTTGCTAAAGATTATAGCCTAGATATATAGATTAAATGTACAGCTTACGACATAATTTAATTTGAGTAAATTTCAATGGCGCCACCTTTGCACAGTTAACGATTTAATTTATTTTGAGTAGTTTTCAGTGGAGCCACTTGTCGGAAGTTGTTCATACCTACAAAGAAACCTTCGTCTGCTTATGCGTAACAACTTTGCTAACGATTATAACTAGGGTTTGCAAAAAACCGTGAAAATGAGAAACCGCGGTTTCGGTTTTAAAACACCCAAAACCGGCCGGTTTCGGTTCGGTTTTCGGTTTTTTTATAAAACTATTATAATTTAATACTAAAATTCAGGAAAATAATTCAGGTTTTTTAAATATGAGGGATTTCTTAAATAAGTCTTGTTTCTTTTGGAGAAATTGCAGAGCGCCTTTAGTGTGAATAATATTTGCATCCGAGCGACAAATTGCTTGAATAGTAATTTTTACAAATAGCAACGATTTTAAAGAATTTACAATTTCAAAGTCGATAGAATGAAGCAAATCTAAGGTCGACAGCATTTCTACACTCTCATGAATACTTTGTTTTAGAAGCAGAAATCTAAGAGTAAACTTAATTCATGATTATGATGCTTTTTAACGCTTGTCTGTAAAATATTATAACGAACTGACGAATTTTTGAAATACCGAACAGTTTTCCTTACAGCCTCAAGGTTCAAATGTATATGGGCAATCGGTTTTAAATAAGTCAAAGTTCCACGTCGCCGTTCTCAAAATTGATTTTCAGATACAAATTTGATATTGGCTGCTGCTCCATCTATAGTACATGCTACAATGTTTGTATCAAGTGAAATATTAAACTCCTTAGCCTTTGTCAAATGGTTCCTTGCGTTTGCTTGAAATTACACGTTCCTAAAATACGGCCCAGGTTATAAAATTTACCATGAGAATCGTGAATATTTGTTCATATACCGTCTTCCCCTTACACCTGTCCATTCATCCATTGTAAACACCTTTTGCTTGTTTAATTCTTCTGCTTCATTAAATAGACAAATTACGTGAAAATTTATGATAAGCTAATGTTATTTCTGAATAATACCAACAAAAAATTATGAAAAATAAATAGCTAAAACCGCGGTTTTTTCTACGGTTTTCGGTTTCGGTTTTGAGGCATAAAAAACCGAGGTTTCGGTTTCGGTTAAAACCGAACTGCAAACCCTTATTATAACATAATCAAATGCACAATTTACGATTTACTTCATTTTGAGTAATTTTCAGTGGCGCTACCTGTCGGACTTTGGTCATATAAATTAATAAACCTTCGTCGGCTTATCCGCAACAACTTTGCTAAAGATCATAGCATGATTAAATGTACAGCTTACGACATAATTTAATTTGAGTAAATTTCAGAGGCGCCACCTATCGAAACTACTTCATACCAACAATGAAACCTTCGTCGGCTCGTGTGCAACAACTTTGCTAAAAATCGTCAAATACACAGTTTACGATTTAACTCACTTTGATTAATTTTCAGTAGCGCCATCTGTCGGAAATTGTTCACACCAACTAAGAAACCTTCGCCGACTAATGCGCTACAACTTTGCTAAAGATCATAGCATGATCAAATGCACAGTTTACGATTTAATTAATTTTTAGTAATTTTCCGTGGCGCCACCTGTCAGAGATTAGTTTTACCAACTTAATAACCTTCGCCGGCTTATCCGCAACATCTTCTCTAAAGAGCATAACATGATCAAATGCATAGTTTACTATTATATATATAAAGAACATACATACAGACAAACATTCATATGTTTAAAAGTAATAACATTACTATTTTTCCCCCTTTTTAACCCCTAATTTCAAAAAAGTGCATATTTGGTACTTCTTTGGTACCAATTGAATTCGGTACATTTCATTAAAACGCAGTTAACATAATGTTCCTATTAATATTACTTTTTGAGATGTTTAGTTATCATTTTATCCCTTTTTTACCCATTTTGTCCCCAAAATGCAGTACAAAGTTAATTTCTATATTTGGTTTAAAAAATAAGAGTGGGTTAAAAAAGTATTTTCACCCTTTTTTACCCTCTATAGGACATAGTTTCAAAAAAATACGTAATTTTAATTTTGTTTCTATACCTATTACTTTAGAAGATATAGTTTTCGATTTTTCCCCTTTTTTCCGTTTTTACCCCCTTAGCGGTAAAACTTCCAAAAGTGCCTTTATATTCTAGCTATACGGCAAAAAAGGTACCCAGTGTCTAAATTTTGTCAAAATCGTTAGAGCCGATTTCGAGATAGCCATTCTATATATATATATATATATATATATATATATATATATATATATAGATATATATTTACATACAATTATTGCTCGTTTAAAGATATAATAATAATAAGATAAAATTTAAGTTAAAAACTCCATACTTAAATCCCTTTGACTCGGCACATTTACCTGAGGGTTTAATTCCTTACCAAAGGCCGTAGTTCAGAAGAAAATAAAAGGTTTAAAGAAGAGGATGTCCCCTTCTCCCTTACAAATACAATACTTTTAACTGGGTTAATCGATTTTGATGAAATTTGAAATGTAGATGAAATTATACTTGTACTTACAAGGTACAATAATCTATGCCCCATTATAATCGAAGCACTTTTGACAAAAATAGGAAGGATAGGACCAGGGGAAGTTTTTCCCCATACAACTGCAAGGCATATTTTTGAGTATCTTCATTCAGAGGAAATTTGTGCCCCATTCAAGAGTTTTTCTTTTCCATTCGCCTGTCCTTTTCATCTTCCGTCTTTGTAGTTGTTGAAACAGCCTGAAGTTGTCGTTCCACCGGGAGCCGAATATTTCTATGATATTCGGTCTCATGAGTGGTTTCATCCTCCGTCTCTCCTATAAATTTTTGAAAAATTTCTTGTAAAAATAGAAATTTTTTAAAAATTATCTATAAAAATAAGAAATTTTTGAAAAATTTCCTATAAAAATAAGAAATTTTTGAAAAATTTCCTATAAAAATAAGAAATTTTTGAAAAATTTCCTATAAAAACAAAAAATTTTTGAAAAATTTCCTATAAAAATAAGAAATTTTTGAAAAGTTTCCTATAAAAATAAGAAATTTTTGAAAAATTTCCTATAAAAATAAGAAATCTTTGAAAAATTTCCTATAAAAATAAGAAATTTTTGAAAATTTTCCTATAAAAATAAGAAATTTTTGAAAAATTTCCTATAAAAATAAGAAATTTTTGAAAAATTTCCTATAAAAATAAAAAATTTTTGAAATATTTCCTATAAAAATAAGAAATTTTTGAAAAATTTCCTATAAAAATAAGAAATTTTTGAAAAATTTCCTATAAAAATAAGAAATTTTTGAAAAATTTTCATATAAAAATAAAAAAATTTTGAAAAATTTCCTATAAAAATAAAAAAATTTTGAAAAATTTCCTATGAAAATACAAAAATTTTGAAAAATTTCCTATAAAAATAATAAATTTTTGAAAAATTTCCTATAAAAATAAAAAATTTTTGAAAAATTTCCTATAAAAATAAGAAATTTTGGAAAAATTTCCTATAAAAATAAGAAATTTTTGAAAAATTTCCTATGAAAATAAAAAATTTTTGAAAAAATTCCTATAAAAATGAGAATTTTTGAAAAATTTCCTATAAAAATAAGAAATTTTTGAAAAATTTCCTATAAAAGTAAGAAATTTTTGAAAAATTTTCTATAAGAATAAGAAATTTTTGAAAAATTTTCTATAAAAATAAGAAATTTTTGAAAAATTTCCTATAAAAATAAGAAATTTTTAAAAAATTTCAATCATTTCTTATTTCTACTAGAAATGAACTTTTCTAATTTAAATAAAAGATCTTAGATATTTATATTTTTTTATTAATATTTATTTTAATATCCATTTAATATATTTGATATTGATAGTTTTTAATTGTTTTTTTTTTTTTTTTTTTTTTTTGTTAAAGTATTTTTGTTTTTAATTAAAGTTTCTCTTAAAAGATGTTATTTTTGTTTGTTCTTGATTTCAAATTGATTTTGTTTTTGGTATTCGAGTAAAATTTGTTGTTTCTTGTATTTTGGAAATAAAATTTTGTTTAAACTAATATCACAAATTAAAATCGAAAATATAATTTTGAAAAATACATAAATGTATACGATAAAGTTGTAAAAATAAATTCATTTTTAAATAAATTAAAAATAGATATAAAAAATTTTCTTTTATATCAAAAAAAAATATTTTTGCGTAATTTAGAATTGAATAAAAATTAAGCAAAGCAATAATTTAGCCATTAAAAGTTGAGTGAAATAAATATTTTTTTATAATTTTAAACCAATTTTTTGGTCACACTTTTTGATAATTTAAAATCTTAACAAAATTTTGAAAGCTTGTTTTTATGTATTGAAAAAAAAAACTTAAAAAATTAAACAAAACTTTAAAAATGGCTGCCTCAAAATATGAAGTTTAACATTAGGACTTAATTTCACAATAAACAATTTTCTTCAAATTAAGCAAAACCTTTTCGTAACTGGCGATTAAGTTAACGAAAATTAGTTAATGTTTGGATATGCAGATTTTTTTTTTTTTGACTTAATTTTAGATTTATTGTGTAAAGGTCCTTTAAATTATTATAGGTGTGTTATTTGTAGACATTGATTTTTATTATTTTAAATTGAAAATTTTTTTTGTCATTAAACCACACCTTTCTTTCTTATAACATTAATAAATAATTGGGAAAAATACTTAAAATAATACCTTTTTGCAAAAAATTCCAAAGGTAAAACTCTAAAAACTAGGGTGATGTATATTAGTGTTGCCTTGTTGGTTAATTTTGAAATTTGATATTTAAATTTTCTATAAAATTAAGAAATTTTTGAAAAATTTTCTATTAAAATGAGAAATTTTTAAAAATTTCCTATGCAAATAAGAAATTTTTAAAAAATTTCCTATTAAACTAAGAAATTTTTAAAAATCTTCTTATAAAATAAGAAAATTTTGAAAATTTTCCTATAAAAATAAGAAATTTTTAAAAAATATCCTATAAAAATAAGATATGTTTAAAAAATTTTCCATAAAAAATGAATTTTTGAAAAATTTTCAATAAAAATAAGAAATTTTTAAAAAATTTCCTGTAAAAATATAAATTTCTTAAAAATTTCCTATAAAAATAGGAAATTTTTTAAAAATTATCTATAAAAATAAGAAATTTTTGAAAAATCTCCTATAAAAATAAGAAATTTTTGAAAAATTTCCTATAAAAATAAGAAATTTTTGAAAAATTTCCTATAAAAATAAGAAATTTTTGAAAAATTACCTATAAAAATAATAAATTTTTGAAAAATTTCCTATAAAAATAATAAAATTTTGAAAAATTTCCTATAAAAATAATAAAATTTTGAAAAATTTCCTATTAAAATAATAAATTTTTGAAAAATTTCCTATAAAAATAATAAATTTTTGAAAAATTTCCTATAAAAATAAGAAATTTTTGAAAAATTTCCTAAAAAAAAATAAGAAATTTTTGAAAAATTTCCTAAAAAAAAATAAGAAATTTTTGAAAAATTTCCTATAAAAATATAGGAAATTTTTTTATTTTTTTGTTTTTAAACAATTTTTTTTTTGTGTAGGAAATTTTTCAAAAATGAAATTTTTTTATAGAAAACTTTTCAAAAATTTAATATTTTTATAAAAAATTTTTCAAAAATTTCTTATTTTTATAAAAAAAAAAAAACTTTTTAAAAATTTTTTTATTAAAGGAAATTTTCAAAAAATATATTTTATTTTTTTAAGAAATTTTTCAAAACTTTCTTATTTTTTCAAGAAATTTAAAAAAGAAATTCTTAATTTTTTAAGAGGTTTTTTCAAAAATTTCTTATTTCTTTAAGAAATTTATAAAAAATTTCTTATTTTTTTAGAATTTTTATTTAAAATTCTTGTTAAAATCGATTGAAAATTTTTAAAATTTCCATTATTATTTTTATAAAAAAAAAAAACTTTTTAAAAATTTTTTTATTAAAGGAAATTTTCAAAAAATATATTTTATTTTTTTAAGAAATTTTTCAAAACTTTCTTATTTTTTCAAGAAATTTAAAAAAGAAATTCTTAATTTTTTAAGAGGTTTTTTCAAAAATTTCTTATTTCTTTAAGAAATTTATAAAAAATTTCTTATTTTTTTAGAATTTTTATTTAAAATTCTTGTTAAAATCGATTGAAAATTTTTAAAATTTCCATTATTATTCTAAAATCTGGCAACACTAAAGTTTAAAATAATTTTAATAATGATAAAATAAAATTAATGTTGTCATTAATTACAAAAAAAAGTCCATAATAAAACATAAATTTAAACAATAAATGAGAAAAAATAAATTAAAATTAATGTGTTTTGGGATTAGAATGAGAATTTTGTGAGTGAGTGTATGAGTGTAATTGGGTTAGTTTTGGTTTTATAGTAGAAATAGATATTAGAGTTACGATATTTTTTGTTTTATAGTATCAAGTGGGTGATGTTGTGGTGGCAAGTTTAATGCACTCTTTTTTTATTAGTTTAATTTTCTTTTTGTCTTTTTTTTGTTTGGTTTAATTCATATTTAATTATATGTGTTGTTGTTGTATTTTTTTAATAATTTCAATAGGAATTTTCATGTTCACTGAAGCTTTGTATTGTTTTTTCTTCTTTTTCTATTATTTATAATGATATTTTGTAATTAGCAGAGAATTTTTTTAGTTTTTTATAAATGTAGTAGAATGATTTATATAATTTTTTTGTTTAAACTAGAAGCACCATTATTAGTTTTATTTAAGTTTAAATTTTTCTTAACTTCTTTCTTTTCTTAATTTTCATTTCAATTAAAAACCTTTACCATCATCACCAAAGTTTGTTTTTGTTCAAATTTTTGTTTTTTCAAGATAATTTAAAATTATATCAATTTTTTTTTGTAATAATTTACTTAAATTTTTTGGTCTATTAAACAAAATTAAAATATATTTGTCTTTTAAGACTAGGACTAGAGTTTGTGTACAATATGTTGTTGTTGTTGGTTTTTTTTATTAAGGAAAACTTTACAAAACTTTTAGCGATTATAGAACATGTTCAAAATTCTAGCATCATCGTAGCATTTGCAAATTGGTATAGCAACAAAAATTTCTTATTTTTTAGCAAATTTTTCAAAAATTTCTTATTTTTATAGGAAATTTTTTAAAAATTTCCTATTTTTACAGAAAATTTTTCAAAAATTTCTTATTTTTATAGAAATTTTTCAAAAATTTCTTATTTTTATAGAAATTTTTGAAAAATTTCCTATTTTTATAGAAATTTTTTCAAAAATTTCTTATTTTTATAGAATTTTTTTCAAAAATTTCTTATTTTTATAGAAAATTTTTCAAAAATTTCTTATTTTTATAAAAAATTTTTCAAAAATTTCTTATTTTTATAGGAAATTTTTGAAAAATTTCTTATTTTTATAGGAAATTTTTGAAAAATTTCCCATTTTTGTACGAAATTTTTCTATTTTTATAAGAAATTTTTAAAAATTTCCTATTTTTATAGGAAATTTTTTAAAAATTTCCTATTTTTATAGGATATTTTTCAAAAATTTCCTATTTTTATAAGAAATTTTTCAAAAATTTCCTATTTTTATAGGATTTTTATAAGAAATTTTTCAAAAATTTCCTATTTTTATAGGAAATTTTTCAAAAATTTCCTATTTTTATAGGAAATTTTTCAAAAATTTCCTATTTTTATAGGAAATTTTTCAAAAATTTCCTATTTTTATAGGAAATTTTTCAAAAATTTCCTATTTTTATAGGAAATTTTTCAAAAATTTCCTATTTTTATAGGAAATTTTTCAAAAATTTCCTATTTTTATAGGAAATTTTTCAAAAATTTCCTATTTTTATAGGAAATTTTTCAAAAATTTCCTATTTTTATAGGAAATTTTTCAAAAATTTCCTATTTTTATAGCAAATTTTTCAAAAATTTCCTATTTTTATAGCAAATTTTTCAAAAATTTCCTATTTTTATAGCAAATTTTTCAAAAATTTCCTATTTTTATAGCAAATTTTTCAAAAATTTCCTATTTTTATAGCAAATTTTTCAAAAATTTCCTATTTTTATAGCAAATTTTTCAAAAATTTCCTATTTTTATAGCAAATTTTTCAAAAATTTCCTATTTTTATAGGAAATATTTCAAAAATTTCCTATTTTTATAGGAAATTTTTTTAAAATTTCCTATTTTTATAGGAAATTTTTCAAAAATTTCCTATTTTTATAGGAAATTTTTCAAAAATTTCCTATTTTTATAGGAATTTTTTCAAAAATTTCCTATTTTTATAGGAAATTTTTCAAAAATTTCCTATTTTTATAGGAAATTTTTCAAAAATTTCCTATTTTTATTGGTTATTATTGGTTGGTTATTATTTCAATAGACAATTTTCCATTTGTAATAGCGATTTTCAAGAACTTGATGTAATATGTATACAAAAATTTTCATATGCTATACCGATTCACAATCCGTTGAAAATAGTCTAGCATCGTAGCGTTTGCAAATCGGTTTAGCAAATCAAAAATTCTTCATATAATTTTAATATAATTTTGAATTTGCTATGTCGATTTGCAAATGCTACAATGCTGGTCCATTTGCAATGGATTGCAAATTGTGCTGTTATAAACTGTTGCTTAAACTTTGTAAAGTTTCCTCAATCTCTTTTCAATTATAGTATAATTGATTTTTTATTTTAAGATGGCATTGAATTTTTTTCTTTTTGTTTCCAATAATTTTGGTTTTGACTTTAAAAACGATTTTGAATCGTTTATTTACAAAAGAAAAATTAACTTAATTAAATAGTTTAAATTCTTTATAAGTATTTTAATTTATATTTTCTTAAAAAAATATTTAGTTTATAAATATATGTATGAGTTTTGTTTTTTAGAAAAATAACCTAAAATAGAAACTTAAAAAAATATATAGTAAATTTTTGTTTAAAAAATATTTGATTTTTTTTGATATCATTATTACAGATTCATAAGTCTATTTGAGCTCCTGTTTTCCTTAATTTTTCAAAATCCAGTGTGTGTCTCTGTGCTTTTTATTTCCTTTAATATAAATATTTTACATTTAACATCACAATTTTTTTCTAGTTTTAAGGAAGTTTGTTGGCATTAGGTATTTTGTTTTGTATAATTTTGAAATTTAAAAATAATTAGATGCTCGAACCATACCACAACTAGACT
Source organism: Stomorhina lunata (assembly GCA_933228675.1). Taxonomy (NCBI): domain Eukaryota; kingdom Metazoa; phylum Arthropoda; class Insecta; order Diptera; family Rhiniidae; genus Stomorhina; species Stomorhina lunata. The sequence continues at coordinate 156,945,085 of OW121740.1, read as the reverse complement.
GTTCTCAGGGTCTACTAAGGAACCAAGAAAATGTGTCGTCATGGTACATTTCTAAAATGTACTTTGACGTTTCTTAAATGTAATTTGACAGTTCGCCTTAGTCTAGTTATAATCAATGGTTCGAACATAGCTTTTAATGTTGTCAACATTTTGAAATAATGCGAAAAATTTTATTTTTCTTATTTTTAAAGGAATTTTTTAAAGATGTTCTTATTTTTATAGCAAATTTTTTAAAAATGTTCTTTTTGTTATAGCAAATTTTTCGAAATTTTCTTATTTTTATTGGAAATTTTTTAAAAAACTTCCTTTTTTTATCAGAAATTTTTCAAAAATTTCTTATTTTTATATGAAATTATTTTAATAGGAAATTTTTCAAAAATTTCTTATTTTAATAGGAAATTTTTCAAAAATTTCCTATTTTAATGGGAAATTTTTCAAAAAGTTCTTATTTTTATAGGAAATTTTTCAAAAATTTCTTATTTTTATAGGAAATTTTTCAAAAATTTCTTATTTTTATAGGAAATTTTTCAAAAATTTCTTATTTTTATAGGAAATTTTTCAAAAATTTCTTATTTTTATAGGAAATTTTTCAAAAATTTCTTATTTTTATAAGAATTTTTTTTTAAAATGTCTTATTTTTATAGGAACATTTTTTAAAATTTCTTATTTTTATAGAAAATTTTTCAAAATTATCTTATTTTTATAGGAAAATTTTTTATGTTCGAAAAATATTGAAATAATCAAACTTGAAACTTCTAATCTCTTTAACATACCAAAATCCTCAAAAAGTTTTAAAATTTTTAATAATTTATCGATTTCTGAACAAAATACCGATAAAGAAACTTCCTTATTTTCGTTAATATGTTTTCAGTTAAAATACTTCCTTGAGCTAATAAGAAAAGGTACAATAAATTTGGCATTTTGAAATAAGTTTAGATGAAATTCTATAATTCATCATTTTAAAAATATGTTAAACAGCCTAAATATAGGCTATACTTATTGTTTCAGCCTTAATATAGGCTAAGAAGTCTATTGATTTTCACTATGAAGAAAATATGATTTTCAAGTCTCTGCGGAAAATGTTTTCGTTAATTGCATGAATTAGGATCAGACATTCAAAAGATAAATATGGTGCATACTTTTAGGAATTTTAAAAGAAATTCTATTCAAAAAAAAAAAACTTGAAGACCCGATTAATTCCATTTTCAATCTTTGTACATATTTTAGGGTGATGTAGGAGATGTTGGTTACCAAGCAATAATTATGATAGGTCTTAACATGGTAAGAACAGGCTTACCTTGGTTATCCTTCATCTAACCTACGAAAAGTTTAAATTACAATAAAAACAGTTCCCTAATGTAAGAATGGACGTCCAAAATTTCGATGGAAAGACCAAGTAGAGGAAAATTTGTCAAAGCTTGACCTACATGGAATTCTAAAAAAATTTTCACAGCCTCTAAATAAACCACTTTTGCCACTATAAGGCCACGGCTCTCATTGTCGAGGAATATTAATTCAATTTGAAACAAGAATATAATCCTAGAAATTCTTTGTTTACAAATCTCAAAACTCCTTAATGTATACTCCATGATTTTCTCTAAATTAACAACTTTTATCGCAACTAAGCCACGGTTTTCATTGTCGAGGAATATTAATTCCATTTAGAACAAAAATATAATCCTAAGAATTCTAAAATGACTCAAAGACAATTGTAGTGTATACTTTAAGGAGTTTAAAAACAAATTATTCTTGTGGTAATTACTGACTAGTTTCATCTCCCAGGGCAAACGGCTTAAGCTAGAGTGTTAAAATTCGGTCATTTATTTCCATCAAAGAGATTTTTTAAAATTCAAGAATTGGTAAGCGTTATATCTCCTAAACGAAAAGAGATAGAAACAAAAACTAAATAGTGTTTAGATCAGCTGTGAAAAGAAATCGTTTTAAGTTCTTTTGGGTGAAAAAAGTTAACACTTTTTCGGTACTTTTTTTGAGGTAAAATTTGTTTCAGAAATACAACTAACATTTCTGCTACAAGCTCCTAAAAGTATACTCCATAATGGTCTTTTAAAAAGGCCATTAGATCACAGATATTAATGTCATTTTGTTCAATTCAAAACCAATAGCAATTAATTCGACATCGTTTGAACTAAAATCGATTCGATTTTTTATAATTCAAACACTGAATGGGTTTGGATTATTATTTCTATTTTTAATAAAAATCATGAAATAAAATCAAACTTTATCCCTTAATACATATTCCTTGGTATTCAAGGGTACCTAAAGATTTTTTCGAATTTGAACTGACATTAGGGGGGTAACTACGTATCTCAATTCGAAAATAAAACTGTTCGAATTTGTATGCTTAAAGCATTGTTTTTCGAAAATATTTTCTTTCGAATGGAAAAACACGGTAACTCCCTAGGATTTCATCAAAAAACCCAAAACCTTTTTGATATTTAGTATCACAACTAGGAATTCAAAATCATTTTCTTCATCCTTCAGCTTATTTCTAATAACAACAGTCTTAAAACCTCCAGGAAATTAAATTTCCCGGTCATTAACATATTTAAAGTTAAATCGTTTTTAAAAAACTCAAGTAATTTTAACTTAAACATAGAGAAATTTTCTAAAACTTTCGAACACACACTGACAATATGTCATAATTTTCTATTAAATAAAATAAAGGGATAGTTGTAGAATCAACTAATTATAATCGATGAGAATTTAACTCATAAATAGTTCGAAATGGCAAAATTAAAACATTTCAAACGCTGATTCGAAACAAAAAATGCATTTGAAGAAAATTTTGTAAACAAATTTTCAGTGAAATCTTTAAATAGGTCATCATTATGATGATGATGTGGAACAAAAGCCTTGTCATTCTGGGAGTATTGTAAAAATAAGGGGGCGCTTAAGGAAAATGTTTTTAAAGTCTTTGTTTTGTAAAAGGAGGAGAAGAATTTAATAAATAATTTTAAAACTAACAATAAACAATAAAGTGTAAACAATAATAGAAAATGTTCAAAAAACAAATCAATTATACTAATAATAATGATGATCACAAACTTGTAAAGGATAACAACAATATCGTTCAAGTATAATGTTGTCTTGGAATCCTGTTTAAACTGTTTTAATGACATTTGTATAAACTTTGGTAAAGGTTGTTCTTGTTCATTGGTTACTACTAATAATGGTGTCGTCGTTATTAATGTTAATTTTAATAAATCTGGTGAAGTTCTTGTATAAATTGTTCTTGTTGTGGTGGTAGTGTTTTTGTTGTAGTTGGTGGTGGTGGCAAATGGAAGCCTAAAATCTTTCGAAAATCTTTTTGTTATTTGTTTAATGCTGTTACAGTTGTTGCATAGTAAATCCTTTTGTATAGGATCGCCACTAGATTTCATCAACATCATAATAAATAAAAGTGCATTTTTTCTTGTCTTGTGTATCTTCGGGTATAACATTTTCCTAATGTTATGACAAGATATCAAAGAAAGATATTGTGGGGTTAATGTGTTTAAGGGTGATGCTACTAGTTTTAGATGTGCTTGATAAATATTTAAGAGATTATTTAAATTTTTGCTTGGGCTAGGAGTAGTTGAAGAATTAAGAGTTTTAGAAATATTAGTATCAGTGGAGGATATATAAGTGATTGGTGGTGTGTTAATTGTAGTGGAGTAGTAGTAGAAGAAGGATACACAAAATTGTTGTAGTTGCTTTGTTATAATAATACTTTTAAAGTTACTTAAATTTAAATGATATTTTATCATTATTTCTTCATTTCTATTTACTGCCTTAGTATACTTCTCAAATTCCTTTCCATCTTCATCTTCATCGTCTTCAAATTTCAAAGTTTCTTTAACTTGTATGTCTTCATCGTCATCTTCATCTTTATACTTTTCTTCTCCGTCGTCATTTTCTGCTGCTGCTGCTACTGCTGCCTTTAAAATCTTGTCATTATTTATTATATATTTAATAATTTTACTGTTGTTTTGTTGGTTATTATTATTATGATTTAAGTTGAGCTTTAACTTTTTAATAAAATATTTGTAATAGACTTTCTTCAACTTTAGTTACGGTTGAATTGGCTTTTTGGGTTTTTTTAACTCAGCTTCTTCGTCGCGTTTTACTTCTGTGTAACGTTCGCCTTTGAGCGAGACAATCTTATTGTCCCTATAGCGCACAAGCTTCTTCGGTTCGACTTTTGGCACCATCGGCTTGTATTCCTTTTTATTGGCATCCTTATCAACATAAGAATATCTAAAGAGGATTTTTTTTATTATATATATAAAATAATTTAAAATATAAAATGTTGGAACCCTTTTTCAATAGATTTCAATTCCCCTATTAAAAAGGATTGTTTTTCTTTTATTTTTATACCCTACACCACTAAGTCGTTTTTAATATCTACACAAAATTTATAAAATTGTATTGATATTGGCCTCAAAGAAGAAGAAGACATTGGTAACTAATTTATTAGGTTCAGGGTCGGATTATTTGACGGACTATATAGACAAGGAGTGCATGACCAACGGTCGCAACGCCTGACAGTGTCGAATGGAAGGGCTTCACAGGGTTAGGCTGTTTTCACTAATGGACCAAGGATAAGCATCGGCTTTAGTTTTGGTAAAGTTATCAGGAGGCCTTATAGTATTCCTAATGAGAGTAGATTCCTCTAGTCAGAAATTCTTGCGTTACTGATGTCAACAAACATAATTTAAAACAATATAACTATTAATGTTGAGGTGACTATTTTGGTTTAACACTAGATTGCCGAAGGAAGTCATTTTGACTGCTTCCCAATTTAAATCATGAAAACAATTATGTATATAAAGATACAGTTTCTTAAAATTTTCTGACTTTTACTTACTAATAACTTGTTGTATGACTGTAAAACATATAAGAAATATTAAAAATTAATTTTAAACAAATTTATTTACAAATTAGTTATTTTTTTATAATTGCAGTAATTTTGACTGCTTTGGGGCAATCTAGGTATATACAAAGTTTTCGTCTTTCTAGTGTTAAATTACGTATAATTCGAAACTCTAGACAGTGGCAATTGGAAGGGTCGCACAGGATTTTAAAATTTCACATGAATAAAAAAAATTGTAGTTTAAGTTTATTTGGAATCTGTATACTTATTAGGAGGGGAATTATATGCCCTCTCGGTTTTTTCGAAAATTAAAAACGATCCTGAAGCCACATATATTTCCGATATAAAAGATTTGTATATGTACAAAATCTGGTAGCTGAGATATTTCTATCTTTATATGTTAATTTCAAATGATGGCAGGTATCCGAGAATTTAAACCATTTTTTTTTTAATCCCAAAAAAACGGATTTCTAAACTTAAGTTGAGCTTAATACTCCTCCCCAAAAGCCATGTGAAATTAAATGATAATCGAGCTTACCATTTAAAGTTCTTGAATTAATTCCCTAAACCTGAACCAAATACAAAACCCCAACTATATAGCAATTAAGATCTGATTATTACTACATAAAAGAAGACCTGTAGAGTATTCAGGAGGCTATCGTCAAATATCGGTTAGGCAATCTAAAAACAAATTGGTATACCACATTACCCGCACTTCCTCTAATAAAAACTTAATTAAGTTTTGTAGGTTAGGTCAGCATATAAAACTGGTAAATTTTGATATTTTAATCGGACAAAGACTAAAATTTGGGCAATCTAAAAACAAATAGGTATACCACATTACCCGCACTTCCTCTAATAGGAACTAAATTTTCATCTGGGCTGTTCTACTACTTAAATTTTTTAATGTCACCCATTGAGTTAAATATGCAAAAATATGCAGATGATTTATACACTTTTAGAAAGCTAAGACTTAAGACTCTAATTGGAACTAAACTCAATTTCGTAGGTTTTCATTTCAAAATGTTTTGTCATAAATAAACTTTAATCAATTTATAAAGCTGGTAAAATTTCCTGTTATTCGAAATCATTTTGAAAATGAATGTGGGGTTTATATAACTCAAGCGGCTGACGATTGAGTGTAAATTTCAAACAATCGTCAGCCGCTTGAGTTATATAAACTCCACATAAAATTTTACCCTAAACGATTTCCTAATTTTTGTATGGACTCCATGTAAAGTAAAGCTTTAGTAAGACAGAAGGCAAAGGCACTTGTTTTCGTATTGTGGCCATTGGTATCGAAATTGTTCAGAATACGCCCTTTTTATGGTTACCCTCAGTAATGCTGTCTTTCACGTATTGAGATTTTAATCTCAAACAGGCACAAAATTAGTTAATTATTTAAATTATATTCATAAGAAATATTGGCTATAGAAACAAACTATACGAAATTTATTTCGAATCGGTCGATATTTGAATGTACATACGCATTTTTGGCAATCACTCCATATTTGCCTAGTGGTGTAGGATATCAAATGTTCGAAGTTGACAACTACAAAATTTACTTATTTGTTTAATTTCTTACCTTGCTATGATCCGATTCTTTAGTTCAGTATCATTTACTACGACATTTTTGCGTCCAGACATGCCATTATTTGGTTTTTCCAACAAACTTTGTCCGGTGTCCTGACGATGCAATAATGTTTGTGTGGCGCTATCTATATCCCCTTTGGCTATAGCTACACAATAGTTAATCTGAAAAAAAGATGAAATAAGTTAAAACTGTTGCACTAAACGATTTCTTAATGGACTACCACAAAGGCCCCGAACCCATTGATTTCGTATTTTTATTTTTTAATATAATTTACATGATTTTTTATATCGGACAACTATAGCAACTTAAGAGCCTAAAATATCAGTCTTACAAATTTCTTAATGAGTGCAACGTTTGCGACAGAAGGCAAGAAGTGCATAATGCTCAATCTTCCTCGAAAGGAATCACAATGGACAAACCCAAGATATTGTAACAACCATTAAAATTTTAAATTTATCTATTTAGTGCCTTCCCAGAATGAGAGAAATCAAAAAAGTATTAAATTTCCTAGAATAGACTTAGACCTAGTGCTAGACATTATTCTTTCAAATATTTTGATTCTTTTTCTCTCAACTAAATCTGTTGCTTTTAAAAATCTCAGTTACAATATCAACAAATAATAATTATTTATAAAATTTAATTTATTAAAACATAACATCCAAAAAATGACTTACCTCAACGGATGCTGAGTCCGGAAACATTTCCTGTAAAATTTTCGCCTCTTGACAGTAAATCAAATCAAAATCATAGCCAACATTATTTGTTGACACATAGCCTTCATTTTCATTTATTGGAAATTCATCCTTTTCCGAAGAGGATGAAGAATTACGAGCACGTAATTTCGATTCGGGTATAATGTCCGACAAGGAAAGTGTACTGAAAAGGAAGAAGAAATTTTGTACATAGGAATAAATGAATATACATATTTGGCAAATATAATGCACTCTATGTAGATAGATAATAATACATAAAAATTAAAAGGAAAAATTGAGCAAAAAAAAAATAAAGCAACAAAAATGAGAATACATACTTTAATGAAAGATTAGCTGCCTGACGATTATCTTGATTCTTTTGCAGCTCAATCAATTCGTTGGCCAATTTATAAATCCAATCGCATATGACACCCTGATCAATGGATGAAAAATCCTCAAAATAAGCACTCATCATTTCCACAAAACCCTCAACATCGAAACAGGGATCCTGTGAGGCCTCCTCCAAAATCGATATTATATAGGAGAGTACAATTTCATCGACGACACTAAAGTCCGCACCCGGTATATGGGCACTGACAAATTGCACTAAACTTTTCTGCACCAGCTCATGTTGTCTCTCCAAATTGGTCATTTTGCAGCTGCTGGTGATGATGTTTTCCTTTCAGCTTTAGTCTGGCTCGTTATTAAACGTTTGTAAAGCACTTCTTCGTTTTTCTGTGCTAGTCTCCAATGGTGAGGAAAACTTTTGTAAAATAAATAAAATAAATTTGAAACAAATATGTATTTAAATGAAGAAAATCTGTTTGGCTTTTCTATCACAACGCAAGTTATTTTATTTTTCAATTTGCTGCTGCTAATTTAGTTTTTATTTTATTTTAAATCAATTACTCCCGTTCAGTTGTCGCTTTACTATAGAACTGTGTGTCCCTTGAAAAATTATTTTCTCTCTATACCAGTGAAAACTGCGTGTGTTCAAAAAACACAAAAGGATTTCCTTTTACTCCCACCTCTCTCTTTACTCCACATCACATCAGCTCCCCCTACCCATTTTTCGCCATACCATATAGATAGATACATATGTATTGTACTTGTATATATATATATTTATGTACATTCTACAATATTCGTTTAGGTATATTGTTTGTTGTTAGTTGTTAGGTTTCGTTTGTTCGTTATTGTTTTTGTTGCATGTATGTTCGCCTGTCTTCAGTCCATACAATTCATTCATTCCTCTGTTGTATGATTTTCAGACAGTGATGTGACTTGCAAAAGAATTGTACCATTATTGGAGCTCCCATGAAAAGTATCTTGACACTTCTGGAGTGAGTTTAAAACAGGTAAGTGTTTCTATATTCTTCTCTACACACAGATACAGAAAAATGTAAAACAAAAAATGTCTAAGCTCTGTTCGAGATTTTTTTTTATTTTATCCTGTTTGGATCTTTAAATAGCTTTTGTTTGAAAGCTACAAGGAAAATCGACATAAATATCGTAATTCCATTATTAATTTTAACTTTGGTTTCTCTACAAAATGTCCATATCTCGAAAACTGAATGACGTAAATAAGTAGTCAACTCATCAAGCTTTTATTTGATATTAAAAATCAGCCAATATCGGTTGATTTCAGTTTAAATTTCAAATCAGAGAAATCGCTGCTATAAGATAATAGCACACAAAAATTTTTGTAATATTTGCACCACATTTCATAATTTTCATCATCGTTAAATCGACTGAGAAAGTAACTTTGAATTTTTACTTTAAATTGGGTATAAGACAATTTTCTATCAAAAAATTCCATAAAAAAATTGTTTATCGAAAATTTTCTGTAATAAATTTTCTAAAAATTCGAGTCGGGCTTAGGCTCATGTCATAAATTATTTTGCAAATTTATGATTTTCTGTTAAATATTTTGTATTGAATATTTCTTGTAAAAAATTTTATATCGAAAATTTAACATGAAAGTATCTTTAAAATTGTGGCCATTACTTAATATTTTTGAATTTCGCTAAAGTTAGGTATTTTGAAGCTTTTCGTAATAAAATCATTACTTATTGATGTACTTTACATAGTATAAGGCCTATGTTATTTCGAGAATCAGTTGTAAGTTTTTGTAATTTTAATTTTTTTTTTTTTTAATTTAATCAGTTTTGCAAAAAATTTTATATTTTTTAAATTTCAATGCAAAAAATTTCAAAACAGTTGATAGGACAAATACTTGTTTTTACACAACTTAAGGGCAATTTGTTCTTAATTCATTTATGTATTTTTCAATAAAATTTATGAAAAGATATATTCGTAAAGGGCTATAGTTAGTCAAGTCCGACCATCTTATATCCTTAACCTCTGAGGTGAAATGTCTTTTCTTTTTCTGATATTTTTGCAATCAAACAAACATTTTTTTATGACTTTTATATCTCGTCATTAGGTCTTATAGATCGATTGTCTCAAAATTTTGTAATTTGATTACAGTTTATACAAAATATGAATGGTAGACTTGGTATCCAATGGACACCCTTTAAACAACTCGAGGACTTGGAATACGCCGATGACATATGCCTTCTAAGCCAAAGCCCAGGTCACCTTCAAGAAAACACTAGCGCTGTTACTGTTGAATCTCGGGCAGTTTGGTTGGAAATCAATATCTCCAAGACAAAGATTATGCCTGGAGGCTATGGCGCAAACCCGTTGCCACACATCAATGTGGATAACGAGGTTATTGGATGTGCAGGTACCTTCAATTATCTTGGTAGATTGGTATCTACAAAAGGTGGCGCCGACGAGGATATTGAATCGGGTATTAATAAGGCAAAATCAGCATTCGGCATATCAACATAAACTAATTTACGAATATATAACTCGAATGTCAAGTCCATCTTGTATTACGGCTGTGAAACTTGGAAACGCACAAATGCCATCGATAAGCGCCTACAACAAACCTTTGCAAACAAATGCTTGCGGCAAATCCTTTATATATGGTGGCCAAATCGCATAAGAAATGAAGATCTACAAAACGCTACAAACCAAATCCCTTCTATAGAGGTATGCCAACGGAAACGGCGGTGGATAGGCCTCACACTTCGAAGGCCAAATACCAACATTGCTCGACAAGTGCTTCGTTGGAATCCTCTGGCCGAATCGGTCTGGCCGAACTTGGGACCACTGGTACGCTAGGCGGATGACTAACCTGCTATACCACGGCGGTTCAAATCGGTAAATAAATATCTCAAGGAAAATAATTAAAAAGAAATACTATGTTATAGATTAGTTCTCTAACTTTGAAATCCTTTAGGTTAGGACGGACGGATGAACATCACTGGGTCTAAGACAAATATTTTTTGCGTTACATACATCAGCACAAACTTATAATACCCTTTCCACCTATGGTGATGAAGGGTATAAAAATTGTTACTGAGACAGGACCAAAAAGTTTGTTAATTAAAAGTATAATGTTCTGTTATCCTTGACTCCCAGTGGAGCATAGGGCCTCAAAGTATTATATGACAAGGGAATCCAAAGGCTTAAATGTACCAAGATTATACTCAGACTATATAATATTTCAGAATTTTGTTCCCAAATAATTCAATCCACAGAAGTACAATAAAACCCCATCACTGTTTAAGCCTGCTAGCGGTTGGGTTGCTTTGACTGACAGAACAATTATTTGGTTTCATATCATATGTACGCCTGAACAAGGCAGCTCTCTGCCCCACTACCCCAATTGGTTGTAGGTACTTACCCAGAATTGAAAGACAACAAAACAATACACACAATAAATTGCAACTACTGCACCAACAACTATTAAAATATTGTAACAACAATTTACTAAACTCACTTTTTATTATAAACAAGCCCCCCTTTTTTGCACACTTTTATTTGTTATTCTCTTTTATCCACTCTTTTTTGTATTCTCTCTTTCGCTTTTCTTTTGGAGGGGTTAATATTCGATTTGATTTTTTCCGTTTTTTCCGACTCTTCTAGTTCTTTCCACAGCTTTACAAATGAATTTGTTTTATAAAACTTTTAACAAAAAAAAAATTTCCTTTAAACTTTAAGATAACAAATATCCTTTTAAAACTTAATATATTTTTTCTTTTAATTATTTTTGTTAAATTTTAAACCGTGCACTAGTTTTCCATGTCTTGTTTTTGCAACCAACAATAAAATTCTGTTGTAGAGAATTGTCTGAGAGAAAATGACATATACACAATTTACAGAGATGCCACATGAGTTTTAGATGTTTCGGCGATTACCAGAAATTCCTTTATGAAATATTATTGTGAGGGTTTTTTCAATCCACACATTTAAATAAAAGAAAATATGTTTGAAATGAAAAAAAAAATATTTTTATGTTATTTTAATAAAAATTTTATATTAGTTTTATGGGTATATGGGTACATTACCATGCGCTTAATGACCCTTTAATTCCTATTTGAAAATATTCGCTATTGATGTGGCATCCTTTGAGAAAATCAATAATTATCGGCTTTTTATTTACTTTTATGTTCTCTGTTTTTTCGTTGGTGTCTTTTGTTTTTTAATTCGCAAAAAATGTTGTTAACCTAGCGATTTTGTAGGCAAAAGTATTTTAAATGAATAAAATATGACAAATATTTTTTTAGAATATGAAAAATAACTTCTTTATGATAATAAGGTCATAACTAAAAAAACAACATTGTGTGATGAAATGAAAATGAAACTTTTATTAAAAATTTGATTTCTAAAAAATACAAATTTTAATATTTTAACGAAATTTTAAAAATTTTTAATATCATGAATTAAACTCATTAATAAAATCTATAAAATTTATTATAAAAACAAGTAAGGGTATCGTATAGTCGGTCAAGCCCGACGATACGATACCCTTCACCACTAAGGTCAAAGGTGTTCTTTTTCCTGTATAAAGATAAATATTTGCTTAATTTTGCCATCATACAAACATTTTTTTCAAAACTTATATATTTAAGCTGTTTTCGTCATTTGGGTTTATATGAGAGCTAGGGTCAAATGTGAACCGATTATCTCGAAATTTAGCCAATTGATTACAGTTTTTACAAAAATTATGTATGCAAAAAATAAACTCTAAATTTCCATTATATTCATATTTATGAGCGTTTTAGTGAGTTTTGTCTCATTTAGCGCGTTTTGACAGAAGAGTTTGTATGGTCAAATGTGGACCGATTTCAACGAAATTTGGTACAGTGATTTTGGTTACCATAAGCAGTATTTCTTTTATATTTCATGAAAAATATTGATATTTGTGGCCAAAAAATCAATTCCGGGAAGTGGGACCTATGGGAGGTACAATTATTAATGGACCGATTTTGACGAATTTCAATAGCCATGATCTGTGCTAAATTTCATCAAATTATCTTTAGAATTGCGACCTGTAGTTTGATTACATTGGGGTCCAGCCAGCCAGACGGACGGACGGACGGACATCGCTAAATCGACTCAGAAAGTGATTCTAAGCCTATTGGTACTCTAAAAGATGGGTCCAATACAAATATTTCTATGCGTTACATACATCAGCACAAACTTATAATACCCTTTCCACCTATGGTGGTGAAGGGTATAACAAGTATTAAAGTGCTAAAGACGGTCAAGTCCGACCATACGATAACCTTCACCACTGAGATCAAACTTGTTCTTTTTCGTGTAAAAAGACAAATATTTGCTAAATTTTGCTATCATACAATTTTTTTTTTAAGATATACATGTATGCATGTTAAAAAAGTTAGAGTAAAATATGGACCGATTATCTCGAAATTAAGCAAATTTATTACAGTTTTTACAAAAATTATGTCTGCAAAAAATATTTATTTTATTATTTTTATTATTTATTTATATAAATATTTACTAGAGTTTTAGTGATTTTTGTCTCATTTAGTGCGTTTTCAAATGAGGACCGATTTCAACTTAATTTTGGTTTACATAAGCAGTATCTGCGTTTAATTTTATGAAAAATATTGATATTTTTGTTCAAAATATCAATTCCGGTGACCTATGGGAGGTACCATATTTAAACCACAATCAAAAAAATAATTTGTGCCAAATTTCATCAAATTATCTTTAGAATTGTAACTTATACTTTGATTACAAGGTTTATATGGGGGTCCAGTCTGGACTGACATAGTTAAATCGACTCTGGAAGTGATTCTAAGTCTATTGGTATACTTCAAGGTTGGTCTAAGACCAATATTTCCATTCTTATGTATGAACACAAACTTATAATACTCTTTCCACCTATGGTAGTATCAAAAACTTTAAAATTTGATGAAAAATTATTATTATTTCAGAATTTTTTAAAAAAGTTTAAATATTTTTATTGTCTGCAAAAAAAGTATATATATTTTTTTATTATTATTGAAAGTTAAGAAATTTACAATTTTATAAAACTTATACAATGAGCTGCATACAATAAGCTGCATCCGATTCTACTTTAGACTCATTAAAAGACCCCTACGTTTTAACTCTGACTATGAGAAGTTTTACATAGCCTTATACTCAATAACCAGTGGCTAGCTGAGTTATAAGATGAACCTCCTTTTTTGAAAATTGTTTAAAGTGGATCTGGCCAGGGGTCGAACTTTTGACTTCGGGCGGATGACTAACCTGCTATAAAATTATTTAGCCAACAATTTTAAAGTCTGTCAAAAATGATAAAAATTACCATTTGTTGATAAAATTACCATTTATTCTTAGATGTTCAGGAAATAAGTCTTATTTTATTTTAAATTTTCACAGTTTAAAGATCATGTGAAAAAAAATCAAAAATCAGATCATAACAAATATGCAATAATATTAAATGTTACCTAGTGTAATTTAACATTTTTATAGAAAAAAATATTTTTCATTATAAAAAAAAGTATTTCTTTAATGAAAAGTGTCTAGTTGTGTAACGTCATAAAATATCTACAAAGATTAACATCACTTACTGGAGAGCAGTGAATACCGAGGCCAGCAAATATGACGGCGTCAAAAGGTTTATAGCGCCATCTAGTGGTTAATAGTAAAATCATTTAATACAATTAAAATAATTTTATTTCATAATAATTATATCAGAATAGCAATATTTGACGCTACTTTATATGTTCCCAACAATAATCTTAATAAATAATCCACAGCATTTTCGGACTAAATTTCTTGGATTGCCTGAGCGAAACAACTGTGTGGCAACCTTCAAAATTCCTTTGCGGTATCCACTCACAATCCACAACCCCAAAGCGAACAGCTGCTGCTGTTTTACTTGATTTTTCTTAAGTAAAACATTAACTCCGATTGTGAAATTGTTTGCATTTAAAATATTCATTCTTTATTGAATAGAAAATGTTGACGAAAGTTTTTGGTAAGAGATTTTTTCATAAAACTGCATGTTTATGTTTTTAATATAAATTAGATGTAATTCATAAAATCTACCTTATTATTTGTCGCATTTTTACTACTAACGAAAATATTGATCTCACACTCATGAAAATATTGATACAGTTTGTCGTGAATTTTACGTACAATTCTAGCAAAGTGTTTTAATTTTGAATTTATTATACGCTTTACCTTATTATGTGAAATATTTGTCTTATGTGAAATATTGGTCTTAAACCCAAGTATACTAATAGACTTAGAATCTCTTCCTGGGTCGATTAAAAAATGTCCGCCTGGATGTCTGTTTGGTCGACTGGCTGGGCCCCTATGCAAAGCTTGTAATACATTTTTTTATTGGCATTAGGATCCTTGCTATTGAAATCGGTAAAAAAAATATTTCTGGTACCTCCCATAGGTCTCACTTCCTGGAATTGAGTTTTTGGCTACAAATTTCGGTATATATTTATGAAATTTTTAAAGTTATTAATTTTAAACTGCTTATATAACCAAAAATCACTGTACCAATTTGCGTTGAAATCGGTCCATATTTGACCGTAGCTCCCATACAAACCCTTTTGTCAAATGTCAAATACGACGAAAACAAAAAAAACCGTCGTAAATATGTAGATAATTAAAATTTTATATTTGTTGTTGCACACATAATTGTTGTACAGGCTGTAATCTAATTGCTAAATTTCCAGCGAATCGGTCGAAAATTGACCCTAGCTCCCATATAAAGGCCTGTAACTTAATTCTTGAGAAAATTTGTATGTAAAAATTACATTTTGTCGAAATTCGGCGAATTTTAATTACAGGTACGGCGAAGCTGTATAAAATGTCGAAATAAATATTTTTAGTTCTCATTCGTCTTAAACTTTTAATATTTGCTGAACAAAATTTTTCGAAAATTAAAAATTCTTGCTCATGTCATCAAGGACACGAAATTTGGGCAGAAAATTTAAAGAAATCCAAAACTTGGTAGCGTTTGACACAAATCATGTTTACTTGATCAGTTTTTCTTTAAATTTCTTTTGAACCTGCATTCACGTTCACACATGAACATTTTCTTCATCAGGTTTCATTTTATTTTCCTTAAATTTCATACAAATTTTCAAAATTTTTATAAACTTGATAGTACGGTCAGGTTTGCTCAATTTTAATTCTGTCAGTTTTTTCTGAAACAAATTCAAGACTTGATAAGCTCTGACTAATGTAAAAGTAGACTTGGGTATTTTATTTGTACGACTTTAATGAAAGTTCTGCTTTTTTACTAAAAGCAAACATACTCCCATTTTACCCCATAAAAATGGGTCCATGGCTATTTGCGATGAGTTACGAAACTGGATACCTAATATAATAACATTTTTGTTCAGTAGTTTTGACATCTTTCGATGAAAATTAGGGCATTCTAAATTAGAATTTTTGTACATGAATCTTTCATAAATATAAAAAAGTTATTTAAGATTCATATAAAAATTATAAAATTTTTAAATTTGTACTGAAATAATATGAATTGTTTTACAAAAAGTCTATTATTTCGCGTTTCTCTCATGGGCCCACTTTTTGGTTTTTATATTCTGTTGTTGATGCTAAAATCCAATCCATTTTAGAGAAAAATAATGAAAATGAAAGACATGCTTTTTGAGATATCCTTGAATCAAGAACGTAATTTATCTT
Source organism: Stomorhina lunata (assembly GCA_933228675.1). Classification (NCBI taxonomy): domain Eukaryota; kingdom Metazoa; phylum Arthropoda; class Insecta; order Diptera; family Rhiniidae; genus Stomorhina; species Stomorhina lunata. The sequence goes on along the minus strand of OW121740.1, from coordinate 156,928,869 downwards.
CCATTGTTTTAATTTTAAGAACAGGACATACGCTAAAATATGAGCCTAGTTTCATAAAAACTGATAACCTTATCAATAGTGATAGGCATAGAAAATGAATAAGTTAAAAAAAAATTTTGTTGAAAAAATTACTTTGAAGCTAAATAAAATCTGAAAAAAGCAAAATTTTAATTGAGTAGAACTCTAAAAATTGTATCAGCTAGGATAATGTATATATAAAATTTCATCAAAATCAGAGATGGTGAGGTTCAAAATCCATATATTTCGTTCGAAAATTTTGATTTCACCCTTACTTGTAGGTTACACGATCAAGTTATGGTTTTCAATTTTTAATACATTTACACTTTTCTACCAATACACTCATACTTTTAAAAATTGAAACGAACTTGCTTTCAATTTTTCATTCAAGAAATTGTTCCAATTTACGTTCAACAAAACGGCTGATCACAATACTTTTGAACAATTTGTTTTTTTATACCCTTCACCACCATAGGTGGAAAGGGTGTTATAAGTTTGTGCTGATGTATGTAACGCATAGAAATATTTGTCTTAGACCCACCTTTTAGTATACAAATAGGCTTAGAATCACTTTCGATTTAGCGATGTCAGTCCGTCTTGACGGCTTGCTGGCTGGACCCCCATGTGAACCATGTAATCAAAGTACAGGTCGCAATTCTAAAGATAATTTGGTGAAATTTGGCACAGATCATTTTTTTGATAGTGGGACCATAGCTACTGAAATTTGTCAAAATCAGTCGCATTATTTATGGTACCTCCCATAGGTCCCATTTCCCGGAATTAATATTTTGTCCACAAATATCAATATTTTTTCATGAAATCTAAAACAAATACTGCTTATGTAAACCAAAATCACTGTACCAAATTTCGTTGAAATCGGTTAACATTTGACCATAGCTCTCACACAAACTCTTCTGTCAAAATGCACTAAATGAGAAAAAAATTTCTAAAAACGCTCATACTCGTAAATCTATGCATACATATTACTTTTGTAAAAACTTTAATCAATTTGCCAAATTTCGAGATAATCAGTCCACATTTGACCCTAGCTCTCATATAAGTCTAAATGTAGGAAACAGCTTAAATATATAAGTTTTGAGAAAATGTTGTATAGTGATGGGAAAATTTAGCAAATATTTGTGTTTATACAGGAAAAAGAACACCTTTGACCTAAGTGGTGAAGGATATCTTATGGTCGGTCTTTCTTACTTGTTTATTTCTACAAATATTTTGCCGCCTGTATCTTGAAAATGAAATTACATTAAATTTGCGTACAGCCTACGTCACAGCTGTCAATTTTAATAAATTTCAACAAGCAGTTTGTGTGAAAATCTTGGAAGGAAAACTTGATCGAGTGGCTGCAGGGTTAATCATTTTTCGTTTCATTCCGTTTAGTAACATTCCCAAAAAAAAAACTATATGGTAACATTAACTTCTCTCATCATAATGATGCCACACTAGAAACTTTTGAATGCAATAACAAATTCAAAACATATCAAACATAAACAAACTTTAATGACACAAAATTATTATTTTTGGGCGCTTAATCTTAATCATTTCCCGCTTTTTTCATTATAAATTGTAACCAGATGTAGATCACATCGTCTTATCAATCTAACAACCAGTAAAAAGAAGAAACAAAAGGATATAATTTAGTATTAAAAAATTTGTTTGTCTCGTTTTTTATTGTTAAATCGCAAAATTTTATGTTTTTAAAAGTTCCATATAAATTGTATTAAAACAACTGTTGACACACCAGATTTATAAATAAATCACTGGTTATATTTATATAGTATTACAAAAAGTAAGAACATACTTATTTTGATTTCCAAATTAAAGCCTAAGAATTAAGTTGTCCATAAATAAATTTAACTGTACTTACTCTTACAACACTTAACTTATTCCAGGACAACTTATTAAAGCAGCTATAACTATGTCTGGTAATAACTCAATTAGAAAACTTCCCAAATATGCTGCCAATAGCCAACCCTTTACTGTTTTGATTGAGGGCAATATTGGCAGCGGAAAGACCACGTTTCTTAATCATTTCCAACAATTCCAAGACAAAATTTGTCTTATCACAGAACCAGTAGAAAAGTGGCGTAGCCTCAGAGGTGTTAATTTGTTGGTAAGCTTTATTTTTCCACCTATTAAAGATTGTTGTTATTTATTTGGATTTCTGTTTTTAAGGAATTGATGTATAAAGAACCTGAACGCTGGGCCATGCCATTTCAATCATATGTTACATTGACGATGCTGCAAAGTCATACATTACAGACTCAGAAACCCGTTAAGCTAATGGAACGTTCAATATTCAGTTCAAAGTAAGTACAGTTTCTATTTTAGAGAGTATAGATGTAGGAAATTGGTTTGCTTCATTGTTCTTATAGTAAAGGTATTCATAATCCGAAGCATATTGCCTTGTAAAAAAGTAATATAACAAAAAAGCATTGAAGATATTGTGACACACTTTTACAATTTATTTTTACCTGACTCTTAAAGTGTTTAGAATAGCGCTGAAACTAGTGCATCGGCTGTTCTTTTCTTGTCTTGTTTAACCGTTTTGCGTTTAAAAATATTAATTTTGTCTTTAAACAAAATTGTTTTTGTAGAGTCCTACATTACTTCTTTACTCTTTTACTAATCAAAGTACTCTTGAGTTTGAATACATTTAATATGATTATAATTAATTATAAGCCCATAATGTATTACAAAACATAAAGCAATTACAAGGAGTTATAATGCAATTATAGCACATACAAATTTAATTATAATAATAATCATCCCTATCGCGAATATCATTTCCCATGAGAATCGTGTTCCCAAAACTTTTTTACATTGTAAAACATATAAGAAAAAAGTTTTGGGAACACGATTCCCATGTAAGATGATATTCGCCATAGGGGTTAATACGATTATAATGTTGTATTTTCATAATGTATTATAATGCAACTATAATGTAAAAGGAATTATAATATATCGCGTTATCCATTTTGCGGTTTCAAAAGTGAACGTAAATAAAACACATATAAAATATTTTTTATTATAAAGTTTGAACGTTGAAATTATGTGCGAAATGACAACCACGCGAAATGTTGCAAGTATTGTTTCTTTTGAGGTAATTTTTGACCACTTTTTAACACATATTGGGCGGTATTTCAGCCATAACTTGACGAATGTTGGTTTTTAAGTGATCAAGAATTAAATGTTTAATTGGATAAACACGGTCTTTCGCGTAACCCCACAAAAAATTGTGTCAAATCGCATGATCTTGGTGGCATTCGCAGTCCACCGAACGCTGTTCAAGCACCCATTCCACTTATCAAGGACATTGTGAATGGTCAGCTGGTTTCAGTTATTGTGTGAGCTGGACTTTATATGGATGTAGGTGTAGATCTAAATGCAAAATACGCCATAATTATATGTAAGATAGTCCTAATTCCTGAGAACGGCGAGGAATCGACACATTCGGGTCTTCGGCAACACTTTCTCTTACAGCAGCACAGGCCTTACAATATTTGTTACCGCTCCAGTGTCTTCAAATTTCTTGACAATTTTGACAATTCCTAAGTTACGAATGCCCGACACGAGTGTCAAGTCCATCCTGTATTACGGTTGTGAAACTTGGAAACGCGCAAATGCCATCGATATGCGCCTGCTTTGGAAATATTGCTTAAGGCAAATCATATATTAATGGCGGCCGAATCGCATAAGAAATGAAGATCTACTAAACGCGACAAGCCTAATCCCAGCTTCTTTAGAGGTATATCAGCGGAATGGCGGTGAATAGGCCACACACTTCGAAGGCCAAACATTAACATTGGTCGACAAGCGCTTCGCTGGAATCCACAGTTAATAACATCTCGCAATAGAGTACGATATAAAAGGAAGATTGAGGCCATATGCCCCTAAGGTGTCAGCCATGACCTGGTATGCCGGTTTATCTTGATAACGTTAAAAATTTGGGCGGTTTTTTAGTAGGACGAAGTAGACAAATCTTTCACATTTAAAATTCCACCACAAACCGTTTAAACCAATTACTCATGGTATCATTCCTTACACAACTCTCATTGTACACACTTCCTTGCACATTTTTTGTGCATTTTTTCCACCATGGATCACTAACAAAAATTTCAACACAGGAAATGTAGCGATATAGTTAAGCTTCTACACGCGCTTTTTTTTTTTATTCTAAGTGGTTACCGATACAGATCCAATAATATCCACTTTTATTAAGCTTGTTTTTAAAACTAAAACTAATTTAAAAGTAAAAATAATTTAAAAGTAAAATTTATTTAAAAGTAAAACTAATTTAATATTTCTCAACACTTTCAGGTACTGTTTCGTTGAGAATATGCATAGAAATAAAATAATTGATGACGGAATGTATCATGTGTTACAGGAATGGTATAAATTCATTGATGATTCCATACATGTAAGAGCCGATCTTATAGGTAAGTCCAAACAAAACTAAAATGATAAAAAACATTATTAATAGTAAATATTTTTTTACAAGTTTACCTGCGTACATCACCTGAAATTGTCTACGAACGCATGCGTAAGCGTGCCCGTTCCGAAGAAAGTTGTGTGCCTTTGAAGTATTTAGAGGAGTTGCATAAATTGCACGAGGAATGGTTAATAGAAAATCCTAACTTCAATAAAAATGTAAATAAAATTAAAAAAGAATAATATAAGTTTTTTTATTGTTCATAATTTTTGTTTGTTAAATTGCAGGTTATCGTTTTAAATGCCGATTTGGATCTAGATAGTATTGCTTTAGAGTACAAACGATATGAAAATCATATAATAAATCCTGCCTATACTCAACAGCCCCAGGCAGTTTTGGTATCGCCTAGTAAGACAATAAAACAATAACCTTGATTATTAAAACATCACGTAGGATTAATTCCAAATATAAATTTATTTTAAATGTAACTTTATTTTATTATTATTATTTGTGTTTTTGTGCAATCACACGTATTTATTTTATATGTAGTTTTAAAGAAATCTTAGTTACACCAAATTCTCTTTTAAGTTTCGAAATGGACATTCAGATATTTTCCAGCAAACCAAACGATATCATTTGCTCGGCAAGATAGTTATCTCCTTAAAAATGGTACACCCAATTATATTATAATTTTTGATATATTCTCCATACATTTTACTTTTATCTCGAGAATTTTCGAGATTATAATATTACAATGACATCATCAATAATACTAATAACAAAAAAACTTCGCGATAGTTTTATTTAAATGCATTTTAAATGATACCGATTTTTAGACAGTAGTTTTCGGTTTTTAAATTTCTTTCTGTAAACGTTTATAATATTTTTATATTTATAAAATTTGAATTTCTTATTTCTATATTAACATTTTTCTTAACTAAGAAAATTATAATATAATAACGATATCATATTCCCTTAAAAATATTGTGACATAAATAATTCTGTATCGGTTTTTGGTTATCTGGGTTCTTTTGCTAAAATAGTCTTAAGATGCTAGTTGAATAAGAAATAAACAAATTTTAAAATATACCTAGTACTTAAGAGTTTTAATTAATATACACTTTTAGCAAATTTTACAGAAGAGGCGAAAAACTTATTATATTTCAAAAATCAAAATTTTTATTCTTTGATTTTAAAGAAATTTTGTATATACATACATTCACTTTTGTTCAGATTTTATGGCAGTTCAAAGTTTGATTTTTTCAAGAAAATGTTTATTTCGTACTAAAACTTAATTTTTTTTAAAATATGAAACCTTAATTATCTTGAAAACTAGAAGAGATAGAGACATTTGGGCAATAATCTGTGATCACTAAAAAAAAAAAATTCAAAATTCGTACTAAAACTCAAATTTTTGAAAAATTTTATATGAAAAATTTTATATAAAACTATAATTATCTTAGAAACTAGAAGAGATTAGAGCCATTTGGGCAATAATCTGTGATCACTAAAAAAAATTTCAAAATTTGTACTAAAACACAATTTTTTGAAAAATTTTATATGAAAATATAAAACCTTAATTATCTTGGAAACTAGAAGAGATAGAGCCATTTGGGCAATAATCTGTGATCACTAAAAATAATTTTGGGCAATAATCTGTGATCACTAAAAAAAATTTCAAAATTCGTACTAAAACTCAATTTTTTGAAAAATTTTATATGAAAATATAAAACCTTAATTATCTTGGAAACTAGAAGAGATAGAGCCATTTGGGCAATAATCTGTGATCACTAAAAAAAATTTCAAAATTTGTACTAAAACTCAATTTTTTGAAAAATTTTATATGAAAATATAAAACCTTAATTATCTTGGAAACTAGAAGAGATAGAGCCATTTGGGCAATAATCTGTGATCACTAAAAAAAATTTCAAAATTCGTACTAAAACTCAATTTTTTGAAAAATTTTATATGAAAATATAAAACCTTAATTATCTTGAAAACTAGAAGAGATAGAGACATTTGGGCAATAATCTGTGATCACTAAAAAAAAAAATTCAAAATTCGTACTAAAACTCAAATTTTTGAAAAATTTTATATGAAAAATTTTATATAAAACTATAATTATCTTAGAAACTAGAAGAGATTAGAGCCATTTGGGCAATAATCTGTGATCACTAAAAAAAATTTCAAAATTTGTACTAAAACACAATTTTTTGAAAAATTTTATGTGAAAATATAAAACCTTAATTATCTTGGAAACTAGAAGAGATAGAGCCATTTGGGCAATAATCTGTGATCACTAAAAATAATTTTGGGCAATAATCTGTGATCACTAAAAAAAATTTCAAAATTCGTACTAAAACTCAATTTTTTGAAAAATTTTATATGAAAATATAAAACCTTAATTATCTTGGAAACTAGAAGAGATAGAGCCATTTGGGCAATAATCTGTGATCACTAAAAAAAATTTCAAAATTTGTACTAAAACTCAATTTTTTGAAAAATTTTATATGAAAATATAAAACCTTAATTATCTTGGAAACTAGAAGAGATAGAGCCATTTGGGCAATAATCTGTGATCACTAAAAAAAATTTCAAAATTCGTACTAAAACTCAATTTTTTGAAAAATTTTATATGAAAATATAAAACCTTAATTATCTTGGAAACTAGAAGAGATAGAGCCATTTGGGCAATAATCTGTGATCACTAAAAAAAATTTCAAAATTTGTACTAAAACTCAATTTTTTGAAAAATTTTATATGAAAATATAAAACCTTAATTATCTTGGAAACTAGAAGAGATAGAGCCATTTGGGCAATAATCTGTGATCACTAAAAAATTTTTCAAAATTCGTACTAAAACTCAATTTAAAAAAAAAAAAAAAATTATGAAAATATAAAACTTTAATTATCTTGGAAACTAGAAGAGATAGAGCCATTTGGGCAATAATCTGTGATCACTAAAAAAAATTTAAAAATTCATACTAAAACTCAATTTTTTGAAAAATTTTATATGAAAATATAAAACCTTTTTATCTTGGGAACTAGAAGAGATAGAGCCATTTGGTCAATAATCTGTGATCAATTTCAAAATTGGTACTAACTTTTTTTTTGAAAAATTTTATATGAAAATATAAAACCTTAATTATCTTGGAAACTAAAAGAGATAGAGCCATTTGGGCAAAAACCTGTGATATGATCTGAAATTTTTAGATCTGAAATAGAACATTTTTTCAAGAAAACTTTTTATAGAAAATATTTAATATGAAAATTTATTATAGAAATATGTTCGATGATTTGAAAATTTTTTGATAAAAACTTTTTTTTTTTTTTAAATATGTAACAAATTTTTGTATATAAAACATTGCTGGAATTGAAAACATAGTTTTCCAAAATAGTACCCTAGTCTCCAACAAAAAAAAAAACAAATTTTTGGTATTCATTTTTGTAAAAAAATTTTCGATGTGAATTTTTATGGAAATTTTCGATAATAGTCGACAAAATTAAACTTAAATACTTTTCACAATTGAATTAAATAAACATATTTTTCAATTTGGATTTGTTTATTTTTTATTAAGATTAATTAAATTTATAAATAATATGAAAAAATATATTCAATTTGGAAATGATATACATAAATAAATACTTTTAAAACTTATGAACCACAGGACATACATGCATCCTTATTCTCTAGAGAACACACCATCTCGGCCATTCTCTTCTCTCTTATAGATTCGTTATTTATCGATGAAGATGATACATTGAGAACACTTTCATCATGATCTCCATTGGCTGCCTGTATCTGACTCTCGTTTTGATCGGCCACACGATTACGGTCTACAGTAAATTGAATAGCGTTTGCAGCTGGTTTTGTTCTTAAATAATACATGCCGGTCTTTAAGCCAGCCTTCCACGCATAGAAATGAATAGAGGTCAATTTGCCATAATTAGGCTCGGCCACATGAATATTGAACGATTGACTTTGATCAATGAAAGCACCACGATCTGCGGCCATTTGAATGGTAGTCTTAACGGAAATTTCCCAAACTGTCTTATAAAGATCGCGTATATTTTTGGGTATCTCTTCAATTAACTGTATGGATCCACGATTTGAAATAATTTTGTTTTTCATTTCATCATCCCATAAATCAAGTTCAGTTAAGTCCTTTAACAAATGATGATTGACCACATTGAATTCTCCCGACAAGACGCGTCTGGTATAGATATTAGAGGTGTAGGGTTCAAATGACTCATTGTTACCCAAAATTTGGGCCGTAGAAGCTGTAGGCATAGGAGCTAAAAGCAATGAATTGCGAACACCATGTTTTTGTATTTTCTCCTTTAGCTCAGACCAGTTCCACAAATCTGTGGGTGTCTTATTCCACATATCGTATTGAAGAATACCCTTACTGACCGGACAGCCGGGATAGGTTTCATAGGGACCATTTTTTTCAGCCAACTCACAACTGGCCTCTAAGGCTCCATAATAAATGGTCTCAAAAATCTGTTGATTTAACAGAAAAGCTTCTGGACTTTCATAAGGATAACGCATTAAAATCAAAGTATCGGCAAAACCCTGAACTCCTATACCAATGGGACGATGACGCATATTAGATTTCTTAGCCTCCGGCAGTGGATAGTAATTAATGTCGATAATTTTGTTGAGATTCTTGGTTATAACTTTAGTAACATTTTTCAATTTCTTAAAATCGAAGGTTTTCTCGGGCGTAACATACATATTGAGAGCAATAGAGGCCAAATTACAAACAGCTATCTCATCTGGTGCAGAATACTCAACAATTTCTGTACACAAATTGCTGCACTTAATGGTGCCTATATTTTGCTGGTTACTCTTACGATTACAGGCATCTTTGTATAGCATATAGGGAGTTCCTGTTTCTACTTGAGATTCTATAATGGCAAACCACAAAGCCTGGGCTTTAACAGTACGATTGGCCTTACCTTCTTTTTCATATTTACAGTACAAAGCCTCAAATTCCTCGCCCCAGACATCTTGAAGACCTTGGCATTTGTGGGGACACATTAAAGACCAGTCGCCGTTTTCTTCTACTCGCTTCATAAACAAATCGGGTATCCATAGGGCATAGAAAAGATCCCGGGCACGGTGCTCTTCTTTGCCAGTATTTTTCTTTAAGTCCAAAAATTCAAAAATATCTGAATGCCAAGGTTCTAGATAAATAGCAAAGGCTCCTGGACGTTTGCCGCCACCTTGATCAACATAACGAGCAACATTATTGAATACCCTAAGCATGGGTACTAGACCATTTGAAGTACCATTGGTGCCATCAATAGAGGTGCCCTTGGCCCTAATGCAGTGAACATTTATACCAATACCGCCAGCAGATTTGGAAATCATGGCACATTGCTCAACAGATTTAAAAATACCCTCTATAGAATCTGCTACCATTGTCAAAAGGAAGCAGGAAGATAGCTGGGGTCTAGTAGTAGCTGCCGCAAACAAAGTGGGTGAGGCATGTGTAAAATAACGCTCAGACAACAAGTTATAGGTTTCTATAGCAGAATCTATATCATCTCCATGTATACCTATAGCAACTCTCATCAACATATGCTGTGGTCTTTCCACAATCTTACCATTCATTTTCAGCAAATACGAACGTTCCAAAGTCTTGAAGCCGAAGTAATTGTAACCAAAATCTCGATCATAGATAATGGATGAATTCAAACGCTCTGCATTCTTTTGCACCACATTAAAATGATACTCGGAGATCATGGGTGATTTCCGACCGGTCTCTTTGTTAACAAAGTGATGCAAATCACTTATAACCTCAGAGAATACCTTTTTAGTTTCTTTGTGCAGATTAGAGACGGCAATACGTGCCGCCAATATTGCATAGTCACCATGATTTGTGGTTAAGGTTGCAGCTGTTTCGGCTGCCAAATTATCAAGTTCTTGGGTAGAGACACCGCAATATAAGCCATTGATTACTTTCAGTGTTATGGCCACAGGATCAACAAAATCCATATTCAAGCCATAGCAAAGCTTTTGTATACGCGAGGTAATTTTATCAAAATGTACTTCTTCCTTGCGTCCATCTCTTTTTAAGACAAATAATTTGTTGGATTTCATTTTGTCGGACACAATGACTGACTTCCGGGCTAAAACGATGATCGGTTTGTTGTAAAATATTTTTTGTTATGCTAATTTCACAAGTTTTGCGCCAAAACACGCTTTTTTGCCAAAATAGAATGGACAATTTTTAAAAACTACCAGATCGACAGATTTAAGATAAAATGGCATCCTTCTTTTTGCAAATTTTACCCTTTTGGGAATACCGGGCAACTGGATTTTTAGGTTTACATTGTAGTTATTTAAAATGTTTGTTAATTATTAAGTTACAATAAATTATTAGTATAATTGATATGATTGATTAGCTATTATCTCAAATATTCTATCGCGTTTTGGTTCAACATATTTACACGAGAGTTTCCTTTTATGTTGGAGATTAAAGAAAATAATTATTTATCAGCGAAAATGTTTTTCCATAAAGATTAATATCGGCGGCTGAATTGCAAAAGTTCTTTTAAACCAAACGCTTTTTAAATTTAAATTTTGGAACTAAGTAAAAAATGCACCGGTCGGTATGCATATTTTGAATAGCGAAAAAAATAATACATTTTTAATTCAGACAATGAAAAATAATCTTTACACGTTTCCACGGATGTCGGTTCTTCCTACCGGAATGACTCAGTAATCTCAGAATTTCGACCAAGGACTGACACTTTTGCGATATTACCAATAATATCACAATTACAACAACAAGGTGTAAGTAGAGTAATTTCCATAAAACTTATTTAATACATAATTTTGATATATCGCGAACATTTTCAATACAAAATAATAAATTTTACCCAGTACAAGGTTTTTGTGGACTATATTTCGGACATAAGCAACAATTGGTAATAAAAAAAATAATGAAATTTAAAATAAAAAATTATTATATTAAAAAATTATATTTTAATTATTCTTAAAAGATGGATTTCTCAAGAAAATGTCTTAAAATTACGGAAAAATCTCAAAGAAAACTTTCGTCCCATCATATCATACTTTTTTGTGCAACTGTTTATATTCAATAAGAAAAGTAAAAGCTCTTTTTAGGCTTACCGATACCATATTACTGATCCATACTTTTGACATGTACTAGGTATACTTTGACATTTCGTCGGTCTTCTAGGTATTTATTTATTCTATGGTGTGAGCTATAAAGGGTAGAGATACTTCACTTCATCTGATCTCCGTACTATTTACATCACCTATATCCGACCGAAAATGGAATACAACTCTCATGTATGAGCCGGTGCTTCAAAGTCTATTTTGGAGCTTCTCGATCGTGTACAGGAGAGAGCGAGGGTATCCAACAGGTGACAGTAGGGTATCCAACTCTGTTGATTCACTAGAGCACCGTCGCAATGTGGGTTCCGTCACACTGTTCTATATTTACTACTTCGGAATGTGCTCTAACGAAATCAGGGAACTCGTTTCCGATACTCGAGCGTTCTTAAAAAATACACGTCTTTCTGTTAGATCTCATCCCTTCGTAGTAAATTGGCCGGTAGACAGAACAACAAACTACAGAGAAAAATCGTTCTTTAGACGCACAGTTCGTATGTGGAATTTGCTTCCCGCAGAAGTTTTCCCAGTCAGTTGCAATATAGGAAAGTTCAAATCAAATGTCCCCAAACACTACTCCACCTATCCCCCTCCCTATTTTCCTCCTTCCAACATAATGCATTGCATAAGTAGGGGTCATCCCCTGAGTGCTGGGAAGGGGACCATACGATCCCCTTCACCACTAAGGTCAAAGGTGTTCTTTTTTCTGTATAAAGACAAATATTTGCTAAATTTTGCCATCATACAAACATTTTTTCAAAACTTTATTTAAGCTTTTTCCATCATTTAGACTTATATTAGAGCTAGAGTCAAATGTGGACCGATTATCTCGAAATTTGGCAAATTGATTACAGGTGTTACAAAACTTATGTATTCAAAAAATAAACTTAAAATTCCTATTATCTTTACGAGCGTTTTAGTGATTTTTGTCTCATTTAGTGCGTTTTGACAGAAGAGTTTGTATAGGAACTATGCTCAAATATATATATCAATTCCCGGAAGTGGAACCTATGGGAGGTACCATAAATAATGGACCGATTTTGACGAGTATAGCCAAGGTCCCACTATGAAAAAAATGATCGTACCAAATTTTATCAAATTATCTTTAGAATTGCGAATTGTACTTTGATTACATGGGGGTGCAGCCAGCCAGCCGTCCAGACGGACGGACTGACATCGCTAAATCGACTCAGAAAGTGATTCTAAGCCTATTGGTATACTAAATGGTGGGTCTAAGACAAATATTTCTATGCGTTACATACATCAGCACAAACTTATAGTACCCTTTCCACCTATGGTGGTGAAGGCTATATAAATATAAACAAATAGGATTGACATTTTTTTCTAAAAATTTCAAAAACTCTTCTATTAAAAAAATTTACATTGAAAATTTTTTAATTTTTAGGAAAAAATTGGTTATCCAAAAATTGTGTGTTCTTAAATTTTCTAGTAGTCATAATTCGAATATAATAGAATCTTGTCATTATCTAATTTATATATTTGAACTTGTTTTAAAGTACAATCTTTATTAGAAAATTTTAAATACTAAACTTAATTCAAACTTATGTTAAAAGAAAATAACTGGCTCACAAGAAGTTGTAAATATTCATACAAGATTTCTCAACCAGTTTTTCCCGCTTTATGAATTCCTCCTCCTGCTGCATTAACCTCATGTTATTTTGGTGGTGGTCCGTTCATTAAAGGCGCTCGCACTCCGGCTAAAGTGCCCAAAGGCGGTGGTGGGCCCATCATACCCATAGGTCCCATCATGGGTGGAGGACGCATGCCCATCATAGGCGGCGGTAAAGCACCATGAGGACCCATCATCATAGGTGGCATACCGGGTGCACCCGGCATACCAGGCGGCATCATACCTGGTCTAGGTGGAACCGCCATATTTGGTGGCGGCGGTATCGCCACGCCACCTGGCTTAGGTGGCCCACCAGCAAATGGGTTTTGTGTAATTTTTCCAGCTTTAAAGGCTGCAGTGGTGGCATCAATCAAGTATTGGGCCTGTTCTTCCATCCATTTTTGATAGTAAAATTTTACATTATCACGATGCTTACGACCGGTGCAGTGAGTTTTACGGACTGAGGGTGAATCGTGCGTCAAGTAGGTGTCACAATAATCGCAATAATATTTAGGCATCTTCGCCTGTGAATTTAATTAGTGTTCCTTAAAATAATTTACTAAAATCTTGTGATACTAACAATTTTTCACGAATTGAAACGTTTTGTATGCAAGAAAAGAGAATTGTCAATAAAAAATGGTTGTCAATTCTATTCAGCAATTCAGGGTTGTTTTGACAGCTGCATTAGAGTGGAGCCAGATTATTCTTAGAAAGTAATAGAGTGATGCCACACTGCCTGTAAAAACAAATTTTTGCTACGAAGTAAAATGTTCGTCTGTGAGCTCGAATGCAGGTTCGACAGAAATTTGAAGAAACCTGATGTGTGAGCAACAGCACTATTATACCGATCGACTAAAAATCAATTACTAATTTGTTTTAATGATGAACTTGTAATCAAATTACAGGGTCCAAATTAAACAATTTAATGAAGTTTGCTACTGATATTTGTATGAATTGAAAACGCTATATTACCCTAGCTTCCATATCAGACTTGCTGTCGGAAATATGTAACATATAGTTACTGTCAAAATAAGAACACCATTAATATTATCTGATTTATTTTTGCCATTTTTTTCGCAACGTAAATTTTTTTTTGGTAAACCTTTAAAGAGCTTTTACTTCTCATAATGAATACAAACGGTTGCACAAAAAAAAAAAAACACGATACGATGGGAGCAAAATTTCCTTTCAAATTTTTTCCATAATTTGAAGACATTTTCTATAGAAATCTATCCAGAGAGATATATTATGAGCTGAAGTTAATTTTAGGATAAATAAAATGTATAAACAATGTTTTATTCAAAATTTAATTTATTTTTTCAATACCAAAAAAATTTTAAATTTTAACTTCTTTTTTGGATTAAAAAATGGATGCGGTGTATTAGCGCATGGTCTAATTAACCGCATCATTTCCGATATTTTTTTACCTATGCTTCATGTAAAATTCTAGCTGTTAAAACTTTTATAAAAAAATTAAGTCCATATTTGAAAAGCCCGCCATATTTTATAATAGATTTTTAAAGGTTGGTGCTGAGTTATTCGTTAATGAGCTCTATGAGTTGTATATCTTATTTTTAACATTATAACGTTTTAGTGATTACAATTTTTCATAACTTTATGCAATTTAACGCGAAAATTACAATATTTTTCAGCCATTTTCTTTAATTTTCTTTCTAATTCTATGCAAAATTTAAATATAAAGAAAAAAATGAACAAAATGTTGAAAATTGTGGTTGCAATAAAAGTTGTAAAAAATGATTCGAGTTTTTCCGTAGATTTGTATAATCTGGTTGTAAGCTCATGTTACAAGTTCAATATTTCTAAAAAGATACATATCGCACTTGATCAACAATAGGGTATTAACTCAAAATTTTTAAAATTTCAGTAGAGTCAAAAAACTATTTCATTTTACTACTATGTACTTTTATATTAAGAAGAGGGGTAAAACTGTAGTTTTTTTTTGGCAAAATTATAGTAAAAATGATGTTAGATTTTTATAGTGGATAGATAAGAGCACTACACATCAATTTCTTATAAAAAGTGAAAATTCAAAAATTTTGATTTAATACCCTCTTGTTGAACAAGTGCGATATGTCCGATTTTGACAAATTGTATATCGTAGGATAGGTATTCTTTTCATATATTACTCTTTTAAATTAAATTATTTTTAAAATCGCCCTCAAAGATTTTTCAGCATGTTTAGTAGTCCTGTTTAAATGACCACAGCCTTTAAATTTTCTTTAAAAAAATTCAGTTTAACCAAGAAAAAAAGTAAAAAAATGACCAAGATATTGAGTTTTTGTTGTTTTTTTCATTTGTTATGGCCAATTGGTTTTTAACCTTCATTACTTAAAATTTTATTATATCTGTTTTCATAAAATTAAGGCTTAATTCTGTTAAGTGTACCGTATTGTCAAACTAGTTTCCGTTTCACAGCAAGCAGCTTTCATATATAACTAAACACAAATAAGGATGCCATATTTTTAACGTTTATTTCATTCAAAAATTATAAATATAATTAATAAAAAACAAGTTTAAAGGAAAAAAAGATAAATAAAAATTAAAATTTTAAATAATTATTGAACTTAATAAGCAAAGTTTTAAATTAATTTTATATTGTACTCCAAATTTTTAACATTGAATATACACCGGAAACTTAAAACCATGTGGCATCTCTTGATAGCACAGCCAACAATTTCCCTAGAAAAACTCATCAGTCGGCAACCGGTAGGCAAGAATAACGCGCGTAGCGGATGGTACGTCATAGAGAAAAACGGTTTTTGTGTTGATTTTTTGAATGCGAGTTGTTGTTTTTTTTTTGTGTTGAAGAAAAAGATAGAATCGAAGCGAATTAGTGCAAAGATGAGAATTTTAATTTAAAACAATTTATTTAGTTGTTTATGAATGAAATATTTATTTTATTAGTAATTAATTAAAAAGAATAAATTTTGCTTTTTATAAAAGAAAAGTAAAATTAAAGTGTATATAATTTTTTTTACCTAAATATCAAGCCAAAAAAGGTTTCAAGTGCAAGATCAGTTAAAGTAAAGGAATTTTGAAAAAAAGTAGCAACAACAACGACAATAAAAAAGGTTAAAATCACTTTAGTATCGGTGTATAATGATCATGAGGATGATGATAATAGCAGCAATAATAATAATAATGAAGCAGCAGCAATATAAATGAAGGTGTAGAAGAGCCTAAATAAAACTAAAATAAAAACAAAGAGGAAAAAAAAATAATAAAAAATTCAAAAGAATGTTGATGGAGATGAAACAAGGATTTATGCGTTCGATGATAGTTGAAATGGATAAAGTGGTTTTACCGGTTTTATGATAAAAATTTTAAATTTTAAGATTTGAAAATAAATTCTTCAAAAATTGAAAATATTTTATTCAAAATGTTGTATAAAAAAAATATAATGAAAATGTTATAAAAAAAAATTAAATTAAGCAATATTTAAGTGCCAGTGAATATTTCTTTTAAAAAATTATTTAAAAAAAAATATTAATTTATTATGTTTAAATTTAACAAAACCCAAAAAGTGTTTTAAGTTTTTATTTCCAATAAAATGCCGTTTGTTCAACGTGTAGTGCAGCCGGTAAATCTTGCACAAGTTTGTGGCTCATCAACAGGAGTTAATCGGACCTCCAAGTTTATGTGCATACCTGGCAAATGCAAAAACAGCAATTGTATTAACAACAAACAGCTAAAAGCATCAGCTTCAAATCCCCAGTTAAAGGAAACTACACTTAATACCAGAGAACCCAAAACTCCCGAAATCTCCGCCTCAAGGACTTTGAACAACAACAACAATATCATAGAGAATAGTGGTTTAAAATCACCCTCCTCCACCTCAACATCATCCGCATCCACCACCACTATTACCACAGCCATTATACATAATGCCAGTAATTTGGATTTAAGCTCCAAGGATACGACAGATCATGCCAAACCCCAAACCAACGGTTTCACCTCTAGTTTTTCCTATAATACCGATCATGAAGATGAGGGAGGAGTCATTACACCCGTTTCACCAGCACCCACTATGCCCATGAAGAAACTCAAACAGCATGTCGAATTCCTATCCACCGTTCCCTCACCCACCCGTCCTCATCCATCGAGACCCACTACATCAAGCGGTTCAGCGACCATACGCTCATCATCGGCCACGCATCAAAGATTGCGCTCGCCTCAGACGCCCCAAACTCCAACATCAGCCAAAATTGTGGCTGGCTATGAATTTGATTCAATTAGTAATATTACTTTAAGTAACGCCTTAAGGCAGTTGGCCTCTTTGGTTCTAATAGCCAGTGATATATTCGATGACTTGCAGCGTGAATTGCAGACGGTGGGCGATAGGGCGCGTGTGGTCCAGAAGAAAATCGTTGCAGTGGAGAGACGTGTTAGTGCGTACGATCCAAAAACGGTTACAGTTCGTAAGTACTGAAGTTAATGTTTCTAATTAGACTTTCAAGAGTTGAATTAAGCTTAATGAATAGAGACGTGGAGGTTAATATTGATATTTATCCACAAAAAGTGTTTCTTCTTCTGTTATCCTTGACTTCCAAGTGAAGCATAGGGCCTCAACAAAAAGTGTTTGGATGATCAATAGGCTTTTTGTCTTAAAATGAGAATTCAATTTTTAATCAAGAAAGACTTGGAAACTTGTATTGATATCTAGAATTGATGTATCATCCAAACAGTTTAGAAAGTGGATGACTTACAAGATCAAGTATTAGTTTAGAAATCATACAGATTAGGTGGCTTTATCAACATATAATAATGGAAGGGCTAAAAATCCATTGTAGTAGCATGGAATCTAGCAAAAAGCACTAGCATTACCCATTCGGTCCTTAAAATACTGTGATCCCAGATCCGTATCTACCTAAAACATGGAAGATTGCAATGAAAGATTGTGGATACACCTCTTGCTCACCACGATTTTTGCATAGTTAAGCAATTATTAGCTTAACGGAGCATTCTCTTGAGTGCTATTCTTTATAAACGAAGGCTATTTCTGCCTACCTTTAATTTTTTAAATTATATGCGCTCTCTCTGTCCCTTTTGCAGTAGGATTTCGCTGGTGGGTAGAGACATCTTAACAGATTCCAATTCAACTGATTCTGGGTAATAATGGATGTTTGAAGCAGTTCCTAATTCGATTTCTCCTTGTTTCCATAGCCTCTGCAAAATACACTTGTGACAAACTTTAGAATAACTGTGAGTGCTCTAATTAGAAGTGTCATGTCGTGAACGGTACCAGCAAGAATACATCGGGTCTTAAAAGTGACAAAAATTTAAGTAAACGTTTTTTATTGAAAGGATATGCACCCACCTTTCTTTCTTTTAAGGAGAGTTTGCTAGTGGAAAAAACATTTCAACAAATTTAAATTTATATGTAATTTGTAAGATAGAGATGTGCTTTTTGTCCATTTGTATCATATGTTATAGAAATTATATAGATTTAACATACCTCCTCAATGTTTCCATTCAATATTCCTTAAGCTTAAAAGAGTTACATCTCTAACCTTCAAGTACCTGGTAGACCGAGCCTTGCTCGGAGCTTTATGATAAGCATTTTGAGGAAAATTTTAAAGTTTTTATATATTTTATATTATAAAGTGCTAAAATAAATTTAGAGGAAAGACATTGTAGAAATATTCAGTTAATTTTGAATTATTTGATTTATTTTGTCCGACCAACACATAGTTTGCATAGTTTACAGTTTAACTCATTTTGAATAATTTTGGAAATTATTCATATCAACAGAAACCTCCGTCGACTCATGCGCAACAACTTTGCTAATGATTATAGTCTGATCAAATGCACAGTTTACGATTTAATTCATTTTGAGTAGTTTTCTGTGGCGCCACCTGTCGGACTTTGCTTATTCCAATTCATAAACCTTCTTCGGCTTATCCGTAACAACTTTGCTGAAGATTATAGTATGATTAAATGTACAGCATACGATTAAATTGATTTTGAGTAAATTTCAGTAGCGTCACCTGTCGAAATTTCTTCATACCAACTAAGAAACCTTCGTCGGCTCATGTGCAACAACTTTGCTAAAGATTGTAGCATGATTAAATGTACAGATTACGATTAAATTGACTTTGAGTAAGTTTCTGTAGCGCCACCTGTCGGAAATTATTCATACCAACTAAAAAGCCTTCGTCGGCTCATGCGCTACAACTTTGCTAAAGATCATAGCATGATCAAATGTACAGTTTACGATTTAATTAATTTTTAGTAATTTTCAGTGGCGCCATCTGTCGGAAATTAGTCTTATCAACTTTAAAACCTTCGCCGGCTTATCCGCAACATCTTCGCTAAAGAGCATAACACAATCAAATTCACAGTTTACTATTCTATAAAGAACAATGTGTGTGAAGTTAAATTTGAAATTTAAAACCCTAGACACAAACCAATGTTTTTAACAGAGCTCTGTTATGTAGTTAACATAGCTCTGTTAAGAACCAAAAATAAAGGGAATACACAAGGAATTCGAATTACCAGTGAACCAGGCAACTTGGGCGGACAAATGGGGCATCAGATTGTAGGAGAGGATGTTATCTATGGATACCCATAGTCAGAATCTATAACAGAGTGAGTTGGTAGGTGCTGTTAACAGTTTTTTAAAATATCAAATGTGAGATCATGCTAAGGGAGGATCGCCAGTTCCCAGGAAACAAGGCAACGTGGGCGGACAAATGTAGTATCCGGTTGTAGCTAAGGATGTTTCCTATGAGCTCCTGTAGTCAGAACCTTTAACAGAGCGAGTTGCTAGGAGTTATTAGCATTTTAAAAAAAATTTCATATGTGGGACTATGTTAAGGGAGGATTCCAGATTCCTTGGAAACAAGGCAACGTGGGCGGACAAATGAGGTATCGGGGAGTAGCTGAGGATGTTTTCTATAGGGTTCCATTGTCAGAATATCTAACAGAGCGAGTTGGTAGGAGTTATTGAGATTTTTCAAAAATTTCATATGTGGGACTATGTTAAGGGAGGATTCCAGATTCTTTGGAAACAAGGCAACGTGGGGCGACAAATGAGGTATCGGGGAGTAGCTAGGGATGTTTTCTATAGGGTTACATTGTCAGAATATCTAACAGAGCGAGTTGGTAGGAGTTATTGAGACTTTTCAAAAATTTCATATGTGGGACTATGTTAAGGGAGGATTCCAGATTCCTTGGAAACAAGGCAACGTGGGCGGACAAATGAGGTATCGGGGAGTAGCTGAGGATGTTTTCTATAGGGTTCCATTGTCAGAATATCTAACAGAGCGAGTTGGTAGGAGTTATTGAGATTTTTCAAAAATTTCATATGTGGGAATATGTTAAGGGAGGATTCCAGATTCCTTGGAAACAAGGCAACGTGGGGGGACAAATGAGGTATCGGGGAGTAGCTGAGGATGTTTTCTATAGGCTTCCATTGTCAGAATATCTAACAGAGCGAGTTGGTAGGAGTTATTGAGATTTTTCAAAAATTTCATATGTCGGACTATGTTAAGGGAGGATTCCAGATTCCTTGGAAACAAGGCAACGTGGGGGGACAAATGAGATGTCGGGAAGTAGCTGCGGATGCTTTCTATAGGGCTCCATTGTCAGAATATCTAACAGAGCGAGTTGGTAGGAGCTATTGAGATTTTTCAAAAATTTCATATGTGGGAATATGTTAAGGGAGGATTCCAGATTCCATGAAAACAAGGCAACGTGGGCGGACTAATGAGGTATCGGGGAGTAGCTGAGGATGTTTTCTATAGGGTTCCATTGTCAGAATATCTAACAGAGCGAGTTGGTAGGAGTTATTGAAAATTTTCAAAAATTTCATATGTGGGACTATGTTAAGGGAGGATTCCAGATTCCTTGGAAACAAGGCAACGTGGGGGACAAATAAGGTGTCGGGGAGTAGCTGAGAATGTTTTCTATAGGGCTCCATTGTCAGAATATCTAACAGAGCGATTTGGTAGGAGTTATTGAGATTTTTCAAAAATTTCATATGTGGGAATATGTTAAGGGAGGATTCCAGATTCCTTGGAAACAAGGCAACGTGGGGGGACAAATGAGGTATCGGGGAGTAGCTAAGGATGTTTTCTATAGGCTTCCATTGTCAGAATATCTAACAGAGCGAGTTGGTAGGAGTTATTGAGATTTTTCAAAAATTTCATATGTGGGAATATGTTAAGGGAGGATTCCAGATTCCTTGGAAACAAGGCAACGTGGGGGGACAAATGAGGTATCGGGGAGTAGCTGAGGATGTTTTCTATAGGCTTCCATTGTCAGAATATCTAACAGAGCGAGTTGGTAGGAGTTATTGAGATTTTTCAAAAATTTCATATGTGGTACTATGTTATGGGAGGATTCCAGATTCCATGGAAACAAGGCAACGTGGGCGGACTAATGAGATGTCGGGAAGTAGCTGCGGATGCTTTCTATAGGGCTCCATTGTCAGAATATCTAACAGAGCGAGTTGGTAGGAGCTATTGAGATTTTTCAAAAATTTCATATGTGGGAATATGTTAAGGGAGGATTCCAGATTCCTTGGAAACAAGGCAACATGGGGGGACAAATGAGGTATCGGGGAGTAGCTGAGGATGTTTTCTATAGGGTTCCATTGTCAGAATATCTAACAGAGCGAGTTGGTAGGAGCTATTGAGATTTTTCAAAAATTTCATATGTGGGAGTATGTTAAGGGAGGATTCCAGATTCCATGAAAACAAGGCAACGTGGGGGGACAAATGAGGTATCGGGGAGTAGCTGAGGATGTTTTCTATAAGGATCCATTGTAAGAATATCTAACAGAGCGAGTTGCTTGGAATTCTTTACTTAACAGTGGGCGGGATTATATTAACAGGGAGTTGGGAATTAATAACATAACAGAACATGTGATTATTGTAGCGGACATTTTAAAATTAGCAGAAAATACTAAAAACACAATGTCAGGTCAGGTAAATCAAAGTAATCTTAAATTTTTTTGTTTTTGTGGGAAATTATACATTAAAAAAATTACATGTGGATTATACATAAAAACATCGAAAATTATATGTTGTTAAAGAAAATTAAAATCAATATATTTATTTTAATATATATTATTTAGTTTAAAAATTATATATAAAGTTCTTTAAGTATCTTTAAGAATAATATTAATAAACATATATTTAAAGCAATTTTTGGTTCTGTTTTTAGAAAATAGTTTTTAATAAATTTTTCTTAATTTTATGTTTGTAATTTTAGAAATTATTTAAATGATTTGTTTAAAAATTAATTTAAATCTTGAAATAATATTGCAGTTACAAAATTATATTTTATTATTATTTCGATAAAATTATATAAAACAATCCCATATTAATGAAATTGTGGGGAATTTTCTAAAATTTTACAAGTTTTTAAAAATTTATAAATTTTTTTTTATATTTATATTCAGTTTACCTAAAAAAATTTTTAATCAGAGACCGATTGCAGATGAAAATTTATTTTTATTTCGATCGATGAATAAATATAAATATCCTTCATGATGAAAATTTTAAATATCTTTAACGATAAATATCCGAACAGAAAAATATTTTATTGTTTTATTTTTTAACTTCTTGACTTAGAAAAAATAAAATATTTCTGAAATTTTAAAATTTTCAACAATGAATGTATAAATATGTTCTAGGACATCGAAGTTAAACCTATTAGTCCTAATGAAACTATTAGTGTTTTCTTTGATTCGGATCGCTTTTCAAGGTTATTTCTAAAAAAAAAAATTTAACATTTCAAACGCATCTAGACAACGACCATTTGTTGCACAAAACCAATTCAACATAAAATTTGCAACAACAATTGAATTTATTGTTATTTTAACGTCCAAGACAAATACAAAAATAAAATTTGAATTTTTTCTATCAAATTTTTTCTTTCATCGGATTGAAAAAGATGAAAATTATTTTGTGAACTGATAAATATCCCAGACGATTTTTTATATTTTACTTTCATCGGATTGAAAAACGATACACATTTTTCGAAGAAATAAAAATCATGAGGGATTATTTATATTATTTTTTGAACTTCAATGATTGTTTTTTATGGACTCAAATATGAAAATATGGAATCCTCCCTTAACATAGTCCCATATATGCAATTTTTGAAAAATTTCAATAGCTCCTACCAACTTGCTCTGTTAGATATTCTGACAATGGAACCCTATAGAAAACATCCTCAGCTACTCCCCGATACCTCATTTGTCCCCCCACGTTGCCTTGTTTCCAAGGAATCTGGAATCCTCCCTTAACATATTCCCACATATGAAATTTTTGAAAAATGTCAATAGCTCCTACCAACTCGCTCTGTTAGATATTCTGACAATGGAGCCCTATAGAAAACATCCTCAGCTACTCCCCGATACCTCATTAGTCCGCCCACGTTGCCTTGTTTTCATGGAATCTGGAATCCTCCCTTAACATATTCCCACATATGAAATTTTTGAAAAATCTCAATAACTCCTACCACCTCGCTCTGTTAGATATTCTGACAATGGAAGCCTATAGAAAACATCCTTAGCTACTCCCCGATACCTCATTTGTCCCCCCACGTTGCCTTGTAGAAAACAAGGCAACGTGTCCCCTATAGAAAACATCCTCAGCTACTCCCCGACACCTTATTTGTCCCCCCACGTTGCCTTGTTTCCAAGGAATCTGGAATCCTCCCTTAACATAGTCCCACATATGAAATTTTTGAAAATTTTCAATAACTCCTACCAACTCGCTCTGTTAGATATTCTGACAATGGAGCCCTATAGAAAACATCCTCAGCTACTCCCCGATACCTCATTAGTCCGCCCACGTTGCCTTGTTTTCATGGAATCTGGAATCCTCCCTTAACATATTCCCACATATGAAATTTTTGAAAAATCTCAATAACTCCTACCACCTCGCTCTGTTAGATATTCTGACAATGGAACCCGATAGAAAACATCCTCAGCTACTCCCCGATACCTCATTTGTCTCCCCACGTTGCCTTGTTTCCAAGGAATCTGGAATCCTCCCTTAACATATTCCCACATATGAAATTTTTGAACAATCTCAATAACTCCTACCAACTCGCTCTGTTAGATATTCTGACAATAGAGCCCTATAGAAAATATCCTCAGCTACTCCCCGATACCTCACTTGTCGCCCCACGTTGACTTGTTTCCAAGGAATCCGGAATCCTCCCTTAACATAGTCCCACATATGAAATTTTTGAAAAATCTCAATAACTCCTACCAACTCGCTCTGTTAGATATTCTGACAATTGAGCCCTATAGAAAACATCCTTAGCTACTCCCCGATACCTCATTAGTCCGCCCACGTTGCCTTGTTTCCATGGAATCTGGAATCCTCCCATAACATAGTACCACATATGAAATTTTTGAAAAATCTCAATAACTCCTACCAACTCGCTCTGTTAGATATTCTGACAATGGAAGCCTATAGAAAACATCCTCAGCTACTCCCCGATACCTCATTTGTCCCCCCACGTTGCCTTGTTTCCAAGGAATCTGGAATCCTCCCTTAACATATTCCCACATATGAAATTTTTGAAAAATCTCAATAACTCCTACCAACTCGCTCTGTTAGATATTCTGACAATGGAAGCCTATAGAAAACATCCTTAGCTACTCCCCGATACCTCATTAGTCCGCCCACGTTGCCTTGTTTCCATGGAATCTGGAATCCTCCCATAACATAGTACCACATATGAAATTTTTGAAAAATCTCAATAACTCCTACCAACTCGCTCTGTTAGATATTCTGACAATTGAGCCCTATAGAAAACATCCTTAGCTACTCCCCGATACCTCATTAGTCCAACCACGTTGCCTTGTTTCCATGGAATCTGGAATCCTCCCTTAACATATTCCCACATATGAAATTTTTGAAAAATCTCAATAACTTCTACCAACTCGCTCTGCTAGATATTCTGACAATGGAGCCCTATAGAAAACATCCTCAGCTACTCCCCGATACCTCAACAGTCCGCCCACGTTGCCTTGTTTTCATGGAATCTGGAATCCTCCCTTAACATATTCCCACATATGAAATTTTTGAAAAATCTCAATAACTCCTACCAACTCGCTCTGTTAGATATTCTGACAATAGAGCCCTATAGAAAACATCCTCAGCTACTCCCCGATACCTCATTAGTCCGCCCACGTTGCCTTGTTTCCATGGAATCTGGAATCCTCCCATAACATAGTACCACATATGAAATTTTTGAAAAATCTCAATAACTCCTACCAACTCGCTCTGTTAGATATTCTGACAATTGAGCCCTATAGAAAACATCCTTAGCTACTCCCCGATACCTCATTAGTCCGCCCACGTTGCCTTGTTTCCATGGAATCTGGAATCCTCCCATAACATAGTACCACATATTAAATTTTTGAAAAATCTCAATAACTCCTACCAACTCGCTCTGTTAGATATTCTGACAATTGAGCCCTATAGAAAACATCCTTAGCTACTCCCCGATACCTCATTAGTCCAACCACGTTGCCTTGTTTCCATGGAATCTGGAATCCTCCCTTAACATATTCCCACATATGAAATTTTTGAAAAATCTCAATAACTCCTACCAACTCGCTCTGTTAGATATTCTGACAATAGAGCCCTATAGAAAACATCCTCAGCTACTCCCCGATACCTCATTAGTCCGCCCACGTTGCCTTGTTTCCATGGAATCTGGAATCCTCCCTTAACATATTCCCACATATGAAATTTTTGAAAAATCTCAATAACTTCTACCAACTCGCTCTGCTAGATATTCTGACAATGGAACCCTATAGAAAACATCCTCAGCTACTCCCCGATACCTCATTTGTCCCCCCACGTTGCCTTGTTTCCAAGGAATCTGGAATCCTCCCTTAACATATTCCCACATATGAAATTTTTGAAAAATCTCAATAACTCCTACCAAATCGCTCTGTTAGATATTCTGACAATGGAGCCCTATAGAAAACATCCTCAGCTACTCCCCGACACCTTATTTGTCCCCCCACGTTGCCTTGTTTCCAAGGAATCTGGAATCCTCCCTTAACATAGTCCCACATATGAAATTTTTGAAAATTTTCAATAACTCCTACCAACTCGCTCTGTTAGATATTCTGACAATGGAGCCCTATAGAAAACATCCTCAGCTACTCCCCGATACCTCATTTGTCCCCCCACGTTGCCTTGTTTTCATGGAATCTGGAATCCTCCCTTAACATATTCCCACATATGAAATTTTTGAAAAATCTCAATAGCTCCTACCAACTCGCTCTGTTAGATATTCTGACAATGGAGCCCTATAGAAAGCATCCGCAGCTACTTCCCGACATCTCATTTGTCCCCCCACGTTGCCTTGTTTCCAAGGAATCTGGAATCCTCCCTTAAAATAGTCCGACATATGAAATTTTTGAAAAATCTCAATAACTCCTACCAACTCGCTCTGTTAGATATTCTGACAATGGAAGCCTATAGAAAACATCCTTAGCTACTCCCCGATACCTCATTTGTCCCCCCACGTTGCCTTGTTTCCAAGGAATCTGGAATCCTCCCTTAACATAGTCCCACATATGAAATTTTTGAAAAATCTCAATAACTCCTACCAACTCGCTCTGTTAGATATTCTGACAATGGAACCCTATAGAAAACATCCTCAGCTACTCCCCGATACCTCATTTGTCCCCCCACGTTGCCTTGTTTCCAAGGAATCTGGAATCCTCCCTTAACATATTCCCACATATGAAATTTTTAAAAATCTCAATAACTCCTACCAACTCGCTCTGTTAGATATTCTGACAATGGAACCCTATAGAAAACATCCTCAGCTACTCCCCGATACCTCATTTGTCGCCCCACGTTGACTTGTTTCCAAGAAATCTGGAATCCTCCCTTAACATAGTCCCACATATGAAATTTTTGAAAAATCTCAATAACTCCTACCAACTCGCTCTGTTAGATATTCTGACAATGGAACCCTATAGAAAACATCCTCAGCTACTCCCCGATACCTCATTTGTCCGCCCACGTTGCCTGGTTTCCAAGGAATCTGGAATCCTCCCTTAACATAGTCCCACATATGAAATTTTTGAAAAGTCTCAATAACTCCTACCAACTCGCTCTGTTAGATATTCTGACAATGGAACCCTATAGAAAACATCCTTAGCTACTCCCCGATACCTCATTTGTCGCCCCACGTTGCCTTGTTTCCAAGGAATCTGGAATCCTCCCTTAACATAGTCCCACATATGAATTTTTTTTTAAAATGCTAATAACTCCTAGCAACTCGCTCTGTTAAAGGTTCTGACTACAGGAGCTCATAGAAAACATCCTTAGCTACAACCGGATACTACATTTGTCCGCCCACGTTGCCTTGTTTCCTGGGAACTGGCGATCTTCCCTTAGCATGATCTCACATTTGATATTTTAAAAAACTGTTAACAGCACCTACCAACTCACTCTGTTATAGATTCTGACTATGGGTATCCATAGATAACATCCTCTCCTACAATCTGATGCCCCATTTGTCCGCCCAAGTTGCCTGGTTCACTGGTAATTCGAATTCCTTGTGTATTCCCTTTATTTTTGGTTCTTAACAGAGCTATGTTAACTACATAACAGAGCTCTGTTAAAAACATTGGTTTGTGTCTAGGGTTTTAAATTTCAAATTTAACTTCACACACATTAAAGAACATACATACAGACAAACATTCATTTGTTTAAAATAATACTAATTTTTCCCCCTTTTTATTCCCTAATTTCTAAAAGTTACATATGTATATTTGGTACTTTTTTGGTGCCAATTGAATTCGGTACATTTTTTTAAAACGCATTTAACATAATGTATAATGTTCCTATTCATATTACTTTGGAGATGTTAAGTTATCATTTTATCCCTTTTTTACCCATTTTGGCTCCAAAATCAAAAAAGTACCAAATACGTGTTTCATGTTTTTTTACATCTATTGATTGCAGTACCAAGTTTCTTTCTATATTCTTTAAAAAAACTATTTTCTCCCTTTTTTACCCCCTATCGGACATAGTTTCAAAAAAGTACCAAACACCTGTCCGCTTATTTTCAAAGCTGTTTAAAACGTAATTTTAATTTTGTTTCTATACCTATTATTTTAGGAGACATAGCGTTTTCGATTTTTTCCCCTTTTTACCCGTTTTTACCCTCTTAGAGGTAAAAGTTCCAAAAGTCCCTTCTTCTTCGACCTATACATCAAAAAAGATACCCACTGTCCAAATTTTATCAAAATCGTTAGAGCCGTTTTCGAGATAGCCATTCTATATATATATATATATATATATATATATATATATACAATTATTGCTCGTTTAAGAATATAAGATTAACAAAAGTAGGACTGTGACATATTAGGTTCCTTCGATGTCTTCCCGTTAGACTTTTGCTACTATTTTGTTAGGAAGGTTATCCAATATTTCAATATTCCTAAAAGAATATCATCTCTAAAGTTTTTGGATCTGGTATTCACAAAAGCTTTACTGTGACATATGCATATAAGGTTCCGCCGATCTCTTCCCTTCAAGACTTATGCTACTCTTTGTTTGCAGTAATGTTGATTTTCTGTATTATTTAGGGATTTATTTAGTTGTGGTAGAAAATTAACAATTATTATTTCCTTCCCATCTAATACCCTTTCAATCTTATGGAAACTGGAATTTCTATAACATGTGGCAGCCCTATAATTTTTATAACATGCTCCTGGAATTTCTATAACATGTGGCAGCCCTTTTTTCGCAAAAAATTTTTGGTCCTTCGATCTTTTTAACTTTTAAGTTTAATCATAAAAGTTTTTAGCAAACATTTGCTCCCTTGACAGATGTTAAACTAAACATAATAAAAACTTAAATAGAAGACATACTTATGACAATTATTTTCAAATTTTCGCAATTAAAAAATTATGTACCTTTATCTAAGAAGTTCCATATTACGCCACTACCTAAGCTGGAAGAGCAATAAAAACACACTCAAGCAAAAAGGTTTAACTAACACGTTCAAGATAGTAAAAGTTCAAAGTAATTTCATAAATAAGGCGGCACACGTTTTAAATCCTACTCTTCACTACAATTTCTACCTTTAGCCAGAGGAATAAAGTGAACAAAGAAATAAAAATATAGAAATGAAAAATAAAAATAAAGCAAATGTTAGCATTACATTATCAACACGTAATCATTTCGGCAAGTTCTTATCTAAAGAAGCAAAAATAAACGAAAAAGTACCTCTCTCTCTATACAAAATTTTTGCACTTGCTAGACGACGTCTAGTTGATTTTGCCACTATAACGATTCAATAGGGAAAAAACGCAATCACCTAACTTGGGTTTTGGGTGCATTTTTGTATAGCACGTTTTGATTTTTTTCCTTCTTTTTCATTATAACATGTATGCAATGTTTGCTAGGAGTAAATAAAACTTAGGGAAAAACAATAATCGAGTACTTTATATACACCGCAAAACGTGTTTAAAATTCAATTACTTTTTTAGGAAACTCAACGCACTTGAAGTTTCAAGAAAAATCAACAATGAATATTTGCAAATGTAGTAACTTCATTTTATTTACTATTTAGCAAAAGAAAAACACAATTAAGGCGTTAAAAATGCTGGTCGCTTTAATTATGTTCTATTGGGCATACATTAAAATTTGCAATATGGCAATATCTGTTGTTAGCGGTTCTTAGCAAAAGTGATGCCCTATTGCAAAAATGTAAACAAACACTAATTAGTGTTGCCACAATGTGTCATACTACAATCCTGGCTTAATTAAAGGGGGAAACCAACTCAAGAAAATGTAAACATTGTAAAAATCCCAAATTTCCCTTGAAATCTTATGACTAACGCCTTAATTGTGTTCGCCGTTTAACAAAGTGAGGGTGGGTTCTTTACCACAAAACAAACATACAAAGCTCGAAAAAAATCAAGTTAGTGTAAAATGATTGGGTTGGGTGGGAAAAGAGTGGGGAAACAAAAAGTAAATTAAAAGTTAACACAAAGTACATATTAAGTTGTTGCAAAATGTTTCTCTTGCTTAAATAACACTTTAAAATTGTTACGTTTGGCTGACACACAAAAAGCCCTTTCGCCAACTAAGAGACGTAATCATACGTCTAAAATGAACAAAACTCACTTATAGCGTCTGTTTGGATGTTCAACATGGAATGCCGTATAAACATTGAGTGATGTTGGCGGCTGAGAAATGGCTGAAATGATGTGATAATTTGTTAAAGCTCTTTTGTTTTTTTTTTAACCATAATAAATTTACTAATTGCACATGTCTATATAATTAACAGCAATATCAAGTTAAAACAATAAACAGAGTAAAAAAACATGATTTTTTCATTAAAATTTTTTTTCCAAAACAATTGACGTAAATTGTGAAGATAATAAATGCTTTATCTTGAATTTGTTTTTCTTGCACTTATTTGTAATTATTTCATAAAAATAAAACACCATTAAATGTTAATTGATAGATAACAATATTTAGTTTTTCATTTCTTTGGTGTTTTCTTTCCATTTGTAACCTATAATTTTAACCGACCTTGTGATAAACAAATGTTTACCAATTCAAGTACTCCAGATTCTTTTAGGCTTTAACAAAAGATTTTTATTTCTTTAGCTATTAAAGAATGGAAACGTAATAAATTTCTAGATTTTCAAGTTAAAATATGTTTATAGTAGTGTTCATAGTCCTGTCACTATGAAAAGAAGTAAGGATATTTTGGGCCTAGATAGTGACAGCAATCTATAAGAAAATATTTGTACAGAATCGAATATAACATTTGGTCTCTTTTAATAGCCATCTCGTATCAATTCAGGGCTGATGTTGAATTTAGGAAGACATAATCTAATTGCTGCTTTCAGAGAATATAAAAAGTTTTGAATTAAATATACACTTGCTATTTCAGGAAATACTTATCTATAGTGCAGCAACTACTATTTATACCCTTCACTACCATAGGACGCATAGATATATTGATCTAAAAGCTCTCCATAAAGTATACCAAAAGACTTAAAATCACTTTCTGAGTCGATTTAACAATGTCAGTCGTCCGTCTGGACGGCTGGTTGCCTGGCTGGTCGGCTATTCTAAAGATAATTTGATGAAATTTGGCACAGATTATGCAAATTCGTCAAAATTGGTCCATTATTTATGGTACCACCATAGATGGAAAGGGTATTATAAGTTTGTGCTGATGTATGTAACGCATGGAAATATTTGCCTTAGACCCACCCTTTAGTATACCAATAGGCTTAGAATCCCTTTTTGAGTCGATTTAGCGACGTCAGTCCGTCCGTCTGGACGGCTTAACTTGGTAAGGCCAGACTTATCTTGCTTATCCTTCATCTCAACTTAGGACACTAGCCTCCTCGTGGTATCACCCGTGTTTAGCTAACATTTGCAGCGAGTTCTCCCATAAGAACGATCAAAAGTATGGGTTAGGACGTCGGGCTAGTAACCACTCCTGGAAAAAACAATTACATACTATGAAAAAGCTAAATTTAGGAAAAAAAACGGTCCCCCTAAATGTTATAACAGGGCGTCTGAAACTTCGATGGAAAGACCAAGTAGAGGAAAATCTTTCAAAGCTTGGCCTAGGCAATTTGAGAATATGCGCACAAGATGGAAGATTTCTAAAATATGATCGGCCTTTGACCTTAAAAGGTTATAAATATACTCCACTTAAATAAGTAAATGTCGGATAAATTTGTAGAATATTTCAATAAATTTACATATTTTTAAGAATTTAAGTATTATTTAACTTAATTAACTTTTTTAAACTTAAAAAAATACTTTCAAAACTTAATTCACAAACATCCACTATAAAATCCTTTAAAAGATTTCCTTTTTCTGTTTTAAATTTATCCCACACATATGGCAGCTCTTTTTAAATATTTGCAAGCCGTGTAAGAAAAGGAGGTTATGCCAATTAAAAGCTGCCGGATGGCATAAATTCCAAAAATCGGCAAATTGAAGGGGAATTAGTAGCAAATTATGTACCAAAAGCTTTTTTATGAAATTTAATTTTGAAAATAATTTAATTTAAACAATATTCTTCCATAAAGCAGACTGAAATTTTAATTAGCTGATAAATACAGGTCAACGTGTGTTTTCCAATTTGTTTGTTTATTTATTCTTAATTTGTTTCTTATATCAATTTAAATTTATTGCAATTAATATTCCAATAATTTACTGAACGGCTGGCTGCAAGTCTGTACCCTTAATTTACGTATTGTTGTCTAAATATTTAAATGACTTCCGTAATTTATTATAAGAAAATTTAAATATTTATATATTAAATTATAATAAAATTTTCGTTTATACTTAACAAGTGCCTGTATTTGTGCAATGGATGAAAATTTTATTTATTTCGAAGAAAATACGATTAATTTTTCAAGTGATGTCTTACTTGAGTGCAAATGTTTGCACAACAGTTTTGTGCGGTTTCATTATTTGTACGAATATAATTTTTTGTTGCTTCATTGCTTATTGACGAAACGTGCTTTATAAGCAAATAAATGCTCCAAAAATGCAGCCAACAAAAAAAAAAATATATATATATATTTTTAGAATGCTCAATTTATTTTGGCGTTCATTGACAGGCGGCCTGACACTGCAATAGCAAAAGCAACTCAGCAAACTTTCAAAATACATACATAAAAAACTGTTGATTGCATAAATATCCAGAACCAACTAAACATATACAAATTTTGAAATTCCAATTACTTTGCATTTATATATTTTTTTTTATATTTTTCTATACATATTAAATTTCTTGGTAATATTCAGCAAATTATAGGTTTTATAGAGCACCATTTGCTAGGGACTAGTTTAAGTGTAAATATAAAGTGTTTTAAATTATTATTTTGACATTTGTTGCGTGTTTGAATAGACAATTTGACAGTGCATTCTTTTGTTTTGCATATGCCACAACGCAACAGATTTTTTTTTAACAAGATTAAAGATTTTTGAAATGCCTATTTTGCTGAGTATTGTTAGCATTTTTAGTGCTGACAGCTAGTAGACCAGATTTATGTCTGTTTAAAAATTTAAGACCTCCCCTTTAAAGGCAACAAACATTTAACAAAATTGTTAATGGTGAAATAAAAATTAAGGAAAACGTATTTTTAATTTAAAGAAGCTTAAAAAATTTAAACATTTTTATTTAAGAATTTTAAAGTATATTCTTAAAGTTTTGAAAAATGTTAGTCTTACTCTAAACAATGTTGTCAATAACGTAAGTCATAGCGTAATAAACCGCTATGACACTTTCTGTTAAAAGTTATCTTTTCGTCATTTGTTTCAATTTTTCCTTTTCTAAAACATCTTTAATTTTTTTTATTTTATTCCTTTTACTACCTTTATCTTCCTTCCTTCGACTTTACCCAAGCGAATAAACCTTTTAAATGATGCATCACGTGTTTCCTTAAAAGTCATCTTGCCCTGCCCAATAATTTTTATGTTTTACCTTTTTTTCAACTTGAAATTTTATGTTGCGAAAATTGTTTGAAAACCGGCAGCTGTTTTACAAATTAACAAAATATTATTAATTACCCTGAGTTGGTAATGTCATGAAAATATTTTGAAAAAAAAACTGCTACCTCACCTGTTGGTAATGCAATTCATTAATTCTTAAAATGTATAATTATTTTGTGGTTTAAGGTTTTTAAAATTTTGAAAAAAATTAAATTATCATTTCTAAATAGTGTAGTAGTAGTGGTAAATAGAATTAGAAATATTCTTCTTTCCTCCAATTCTTTGAGGTCTCAGAAATTTTAGTTTATTTCGAGTTTTTCGTTTAAGGTTTTTGAAGATTTCAAAATTTAGAAAATTGTAAAAAATGCATTTTTTTAAGAATTTTAAAATTTCAAAAATTTTCCGTTTGAAATATGAAAGTTACAGTAAGCCCTATTTTAAATATTTTACATTATTTTGATTTTTAGGAGTCTCAGGAATTTTAATTTGCTTAGATTTTTTAGTTCGAATCCATTAGAAAGTAGTTATTTTAAAAACAGTAAAAAATCAAAATTTATTGTAAAAATAGAAAAAAAAATAAATATTAAAATTCGAAATTCTTAAGCCCCTTTATATTATTCTTAAGCCCATTTAAAAACTGTAAAAAATCTAAATTTATTTTAAAAATAGAAAAAATTATATTAAAATTCTAAATTCTTAAGCCCTTTTATACGATTGAATAATTTTTGTAGTCTCAGAAAAAAATCTTTGCATTTAATTGATTAGACAGTTCGAAGTGCTCAATGTTTTAGGAAAATCGAACAAAAATTTTAATAATTTTATTTATTTAAAAAAAAAAGTACAAAGTGTTTTGTAATAGTCAATATAATCAACCGTTATCTAAAGGGTTTTTTAATGGTAAAACTTCACAAAATTAAAGTAGAAAAAAGGTTAAAATCTTTTGCAATTTTTGAATTGTTTTTTTATTTATGACTTATTTTAACAAATATTTGTTTTATTTGTATGCTAGAGATTTTAAAGAATCAGCTAAAAAATTAAAAAAAAAAACGGAACCGGAGTTTTTAAGTGCCAAATCTTTGTCTGATCTCTTTTAAATTTTACAATTTCTTATTACAAATTATTTTCTTATTAAAGATATTATAATAAAACTATCTAAAATTAGAGTGCTCAAAGTTTTTCTAAGACCCTTGAGGGAGATTTGTCTGATTGGTTTCTTGTAATTCATAAGATTTCTTATTAAAAGTTTCTGAAAAAATTATATCGAAATCATCTTAAATCAAAGTGCCTAAATTTTTTCTAAGATCTTTAAAGAGATATTGAAATATAAAATTAAATATTTTTTTTTAAAGATCTTAGAAAAAAAAAAAATTTAACTATTTTATAAAATTTTGTAATCAAATTATTTTCAAATGTTTTTTATCTTCTCTTTTTGAAAATTTTATAGAATTTTTACATAGTTTCAATTACATAGTTTCAATTACAAATTCATTAATTCTCGGTCATTAACACAATTTTTAATACCTTTCAATTAGTAAAGCTACTACCCACGAAAACTTTTTATGCTAATTTAAACAAGTTTTTTACTCTTTCTTTTTTCCACACCCCCACAATATGATAATTTTAATTACGTTTACCGTTTTTTTTTGTAGAAAAAATTTATTGTTAATTTTTCCAGAGAACCCTAAGTTTAATTTTACAATTCACTGGTATTGTATTTTAAATTTATATAAAATGTTTTACGATAATGTTTATGTGTGGTGGGTAAGTTTTTTTTATAGAACCTACAATTTTATTGTTTAAAATGCATTTTTTTGTGGAAAACTCAGCCGAGCGTATAGTTTTGGTATTTTATTAAATAAAATAATAGCAAATGTTACGTTTTTTAGAACAATTGTTAAGCTAAATTAAAGTTGTTGTGAAAAAGAGGAAAATTAAAAGGGTATTTTTAAAGTTTTTTTCAATAAAAATATATTAGATATTTTAATATCAAGGACTTTGTGTTTTAAATTTGTAGAAAAACAAATTTTTGCACTTTATAAATAAATTTTTCTAAAGAATTTCTTATAATTTGTAAAAAATATCCGATTAAATACGATTCCTAATATATGTATTTTCCCTGAGGAGTCACAAAACATAACATATGGCATCTTTAATCATGTGGCAGCTTTGTTTTTGTCAGAGCTTTGTATGTGTGTTGCTGTTTTTGCTTCTGTTTGTTTTGCTAAATTTTGTTGTTTTTATATCCGTTTCTTTTGCTTGCAATTATATTACATCAGTTTTTAGACAAATTCGTTTTGCTTTAAGCCCGGGAAAAAGTGTTTTGAAAAGTTTAAAATATTTAATATTTAACAAGAAAAAAGTGTTATAATTAATAAAGCTCAGCTTCAATGCAAATAATCACTGTGATAAGAGTGGACCAATTGGCTTGAGTTAAAGGTTTATCTTAACTTTTAGAGACATCTTAGATAATTTTTCTTATCACAGCGCCAATTTCTCAAGACTTAAGTAAATATTTCATAACAAGAAAATTTAATTTTCTAACATGGAAATTTAATTTACTAACATGGAAATTTAATTTACTAACATAAACAGGCAGCCATTAGCCGAGCAAGCCGTTCAGTCGGACCGAAATCGTTTAATAGACTCAGGAAGTGATTCTGAGTCCTTTATCATATTTAAAGGTGGGTGTCGACACCTAATATACCTTTTCCATCTATAGAGGTGAACGAACGAAATTTAATATTGAAATCCAACAGTTTAAGGTTAAAGATTTTAAATCAATTCTGAATATAATTCTAAGAGGTTGTACTTGGTTTCATTCATCAGTATGTTCTTGCGTAGATTAGGCACCTTCAAAATCCTTGTGCCAGCTGCCGTTGCAGGGGGATTTCTCGCACGACTTAAAAAATGGATGCCGCAAGCCAAAATATTATTCTAAAATGTTGTTTTTTTCCATGCTTAAAACATCGTAAGTGCTAAGTCGATGAATGATGAGCCCAAAGACAAGCCGCAACTAACATGTTGAACAGACGCTACAGTTTCGTACTTTACCAAGTACAATTATCTTAGACCCTTAGACCAAATACGTCTGAATGGCTAAAAGATAACACCCTTTCGCGTTAGCCCTGACCTAGAATCCCACTCAGGTTATTTACGGCATCTTTAACTAGATTGCTCAGGTTTCCAGGATGTACCACGAGGTGTGATTAGGAATTGAATACAGTTATTACCTGTTAGCAGGAAACCCAGGCAACTATGCTTCACTGGAAGTCAATTCAAATCCTATAAGTTGAAGGGTATAGATAAGGCTAAGCTGACAACCGAGTCCGCGTCACTTGGGTCCAGAAAAGTGTTCCCTGCAGATGAGAGAAATTAATATATTCCTTACTACAAAAGTATAAAGGCTCTGTTAGAGCCAACCAGATGCAGCAACGAATGAGCCTATCTTACGAATGTTGAAATTCGAGACCTCTGAAAAATATGCAAAATTATCATCAAAGGCTGGACAGTGACAGAAGAGATGAATGACAGTTTCTTTCTATTTGACTTTATGACAACTTCTACAGTGGTCATTGCTTTGAAGGTTAAGTCTTCTAGCATGTAATCCTATTATTCTAGGCCCTGTAAAGATTGATGTTAAAGTGCCTAGTTTATGACTCGGTAAGAAGACCAAGACTGCAGAACGTTTAATGTCTGCGGATCAATTGGTCTGCGCGGACCTAATTGCTTAAAAAGCAATTCACTGGCTAATGGCGGTATACCTATGTATGTATTAGTCAATATACTTCAGACTGAAGAGAGCACCAAGTTTTAAAAGATTATCAGCAAGTGTTACCTGGTACATTGTTGTGGTCCTGATGGAACTCGTAGAAGAGGGCGTCCGAAAGTTCGATTGAGAGACCAAGTAAAGAGAAACCCTTTCAAAACTTGTCATACGAAATTGAAGAATATGTCACAAGATAGAAGCGCATGACAATCTAAAATATGCCCGGCTTTTGACCTAAAAGGGTTGTAACTATAGGTCATTTAAGTAAGTGAGCACAATACATTGTTTTGGCCATGTTGTGGTCACGTACCCAAGACAGTTCAAAATTGGAATATCTTGCCATCTCATGTAGGGATGATTTCATTTCTAATTTGCCATTTGAATTTATAATCCAAAACATTTAAAATTTTGGGGTTATTTTTGTTTTTGGGGGTAATATTAAAAATTTTACATTTTAGTTTTGAAAATTAAATTAAATTTTGTAGCACCTAAAGTTTAAACAAAGATATTTACCAAGTACAAACAATAATATTTTTTTTTTAACATTATTATTGTTTATTATTTCATCCACAATTTTGGTATTTTGAAATGGTTTTTTATGGCACACGCATTTCGTCAACAAAATAATCGTGAAATATTTATCTTTAAAGATTGAAGGAAAAAGAAAAACCGAAAACAAAAGAACTTGTTAAACAAAAGAGACAAGATACACTTGAAATATTTTTTTTCCTAAAAGGTAATACAAATAATCAAGTAAAATTTTTTTTGGTTACATTACACGATTTTTTGGGAGTAAAACTAACGTGTTCAAAAATATATATTTTTTTTTATATCTTTAAAAAAGACACTATAGAAAAATGAAATTGTTTCTGAAACCATAAACAAGTGTGTTGAAATTTTTTCTTAAAAAAACATATGCCCGAAAAAAAAACTCTTGATTAATTACAGAAAAATTCAAACAAAAAATTTTGAAATTTTTTTTGTTTGGGATTTAAAATATTTTGCCTTGAAATTATTTAAAAGGGCTTTATTAATAAGGGAATTTACACATGTTTTTGGGTGTTTTGAAATTTTTTGTTGGTTTAAAATTTATTATTTTTAAGGAATCTTAAACTTTTTTAAAGTCATTGACTTAACATTTTACTTAAAAATGTTATGGAAAATATTTTGGGGAAAATGTTTTCTTTAATAGTGGCAAAATTTTAGACACAACAAGTAAATAACACATTTTTCGGCAGCTGTTGTAATTTATTATATTTTGAAACAACAAAATAATAATATAAACATTTCTTTTTTTTTTTTAAGGGAATAATTATGTTGAAGTGTCTCTGTAAAGGAAGTAATCATTTTTGGTATTTTGTAAAAATCTGGGAAATTATTTTGGTTTGATAATTTCGTTTATGAAAATATTTTAATGAATATTTGCTAAAGAAAGTGTTTCTAATTTTAAAAACGAAAATTTTTTATAAAGAATTTTTAGAACATCTAATATTTATATTCTTGAAAATTTTATCATACCCCTAATATTAAATACTTTTTTCTTTTCTTTTTAGGTAAGTGTCAAATACTTTCCTTTTAAAAATGTTCATGGAATACTTTAAAATGTGTAAATAATGTCAGGTAAATTAGATTTTAAGCAACTGCGGAAATTTTTAAATATAAAGGAGCACCTCTTGCCGTTTTCAACTCAACTCAGTTTAGTCGTCTGCCAGTCGACCGAACTTACACACAACCAAATAATTTTTTGATAATGGTTTCCTTGATTTTGTATCAAATATTAAACCAAAATGTACTTTTTGGACCATAAAGGTACCATTTAAATATACAATATCAAATCGAAACTATACCTAAATTGGAATTTTAATCTGCATCTATTTTTATACCCTTCACCACCATAAGTGGAAAGGGTATTTTGGGTTTGTGCTGATGTTTGTAACGCATAGAAATATTGGTCTGAGACCAAACTTTTAGTATACCCATCGACTTAGAATCACTTCCTGAGTTGTTTCAACGATATCCGACCGGCTGACAGGCTGGCTGGCCGGCCGGTTATCCATGTAAGCTAGTTATCTCTGTAAAGGTCGTAACTTTAAAGATAACTCGATTAATATCATATTTTAGTTCAAGGACTATCCCTTTGCTTTTTGGGCTATATCGGACTACTATTACGGGTACCTCCCATAGGGATGCCTTCCCGGAATAGAGTTTTTTTTTCCTTTACATCCACAAATTTAGTTGTATTTTAATAATAATCTGCACAAATATTGCTTATGATAACCTTAATCAGTGTACCTATTTTTGTAGGAACCCACCCATATTTGAACATACCTCCCATACAAGACCCATATATATATACACATAAAAGCACAAAAACGTTTATAACTCTAAAGATAAATGCACTTGATTACTAAAACTTTGCACAGATAAATATTTTGTAAATATAAACCAATAACTAAAATTTGGTAACAATCGGCCCAAAATTGAACCTAGCTCCCATATCAGGCCCTTAGCCGGAGATGACATAAATCTCGAAATTTTGAAAAAATATCTCATAGTATATGTATGTATGTCTCTAAGACTTAAGGAAAACTTGTTCAATTGTTGGTTCATATTTGACCTTAGTAGTGAATGGTATGATATAGTCAGGCTTGACCGACTATAGCATTTCTTACTTGTTTTCCTTTGTATCTAGGTCCTAATATTCTAGGTACCTAATATTTGAAATTATAAATTTGTTAATCGTTTTAAGAATATTTTCGTAAAATATGGATTCAATTCTTATATTATTGGTACTTTCAGATATGAAATGGTAAATTCGAATAAATGGAAATGTTTTTATAACCTTTTTTTTTAATAAAAAATTTTACGAAAAATACTGGAGTCAGACTCGACCGAATCTAGAAGGGTTTTTTTTTATACTTAGGAAAATTTTTGTGTTAAATTATTTCACCATTTTAAAGTGACTTTTAAAAGATCTTGAATGGGTCGGATACAAACCTGTTTCAATCAAAAGACAAACGGACATAAACCCCCTTTTCTTTTTGTATTTCTGTGTTTCCGTAAGTTTTTTATATGGGAGCTATGGCCAAATGGTGACCGATTTTGATAAAATTTTATATGTTGCCTAGGGCTTATGTAAAACTTCTATATATCAATTTTTTTTGTCATAGCTATTATAATTTGTTATTTATTAGCAAGTAAGCGATTAGCCTAGGCGAGATTATACGGGAGCTATGGTCAAATGTTAACCGATTTTGCCCAATTTCAATACTAAAATTTTCTCAGAGATGAAGAATGTTTTTACTAAGTTTCAGTGAGCTAGCCCTTTTATTTAGGCGTTATCGTGATTTCAACAGACAGACGGACGGACAGATAGACCGACATCGCTTATCGTTTTTGATTTTTGACCCAATATTAAGGAAATTACAAACGGATTGACAATCTCAATATACCCCCCATTCTTTTTGATGGTGCGTACAAAAAATTTGAGTTCTGTTTTGAGTTACTTCTATAATGAGGATTAAATTGAAAAAATAATTTTGTTGAAAAGATTTAGAATGAATCTAATATTTTTTACTTTTAGTCGTAGGTTTTACTTAAATATCTTCTATTTATTCAAAACCTTATAGGTTCTTCCATAAAATAAGTAAATAGATAAGAATTCTTGTAAATAAATTTCATGAAAACTAGCCATTCCTTAGCTAGAAAATCTTTTTTTACCTCAACTCTAGTTACAACCTTTTACAGATCTTGTTCTATGATCATCATATGGAAAACGAGGATCGAAGAGAAGAATTTCTTTAACAAACAATCAATTCTTAACAATTTTATAATTACATAGACATTTGTTAAAGCCAAAAGAAAATGATGAAGAAAAAAAAAAACCAAAGGAACAACATTCTTCACTCCTTAGATCAAGACAAGAGATGATCTTTCAATAAGTTTTTATTTGTTTGTTGATTCTTTCTGAGTTCTTTACCGAAGTTAATACCACAAACAATGTTTGTCTAGTTAACAATCATGTCCATCATCAATATCGTCATTATGATCAATATAATCTTCATTATTTTCTTTTTAAGACTGGCTAGAAGAATGTACTTGTTGTTATTTGAAAAAAGAAGAAGAAAAAAAAAAACAACTACAACAAAACAAAAATCTTTAGAAATTCTTAAAGAAAAAAATTTTTAATTTTTCAGCAACAAAATTCCTTAACAAGTCAAGAACTGCAGAAAGGCTTTATGATATTAGGGAGGTTGTAGTTTAGTGTCGATATGTTAGACTTGGAAGTATGTTAGTTAACATTAGGGCATTTAGTTAATAGAAAAGCTATTCTGTTGTTTGTTTTCAAATCTTCTAAAGTCTCCAGGCGGATAGATCAGTTTGAATTTGACCAATGACATGGTTTATGTTCTTTCTCAGGACCGCTGTGGTTTGTAGCTTATTCGCATACACCTGCAATTTAACATTACCTGACAATAAAATTCTTAATTGGACCATTTCACATCATCTTTACGTAAGAACAAGATGAATTCAAATCACTCGGGCATCGCGATAGGAGAGCGTTTTAAATGAGAGTGCTCAACCTTAGAATGAAAAAGTGATCTTGCATTTGGTTCGTTACTTTTGTATGCATTTTTGTTTGTGATTTTTTTTAAATAGGAGCAAAGAAAAAGTTTTCTTCTTTAATGCAAATTGTTGTTAATCCCCTGCCACCCAAATAATGGCCAACGTTGATCTAAAAGTCATTCTCAAAAAATTATGAGTAGATGACGCCGCCATTCCTAAATCCTGACCAATATTTTAAATATTTTCGGAATGCATAATCTCGATATAAAATAGTTGACAGCTTATACGTCAACATCATATAGTGTAAAGAGGCCCTTTAAAGCCAATTCTTAAGAGAACAAATAAATAAATTGAGTGCTTTTTTTTTCTCTCCATACAATTGTATTGATTGTTGGCTATTGATTGGTATGAAAGAAACAAATAAAAAAAAAACTAGAGACAAGGCCCTTTTTTTGATTGCACAAAAGTAAACACAGACTTGCATTCACTTACATTTAATAGTTTTTCTAGTACTACAGAAAGATCGGGGCAAAAAGGGAGAGTCATTGAACTTTTTTTCTTCGCTATTTAATTCTAAAATTGTTGTTGTTATTTCTTGTGTAAACATCAAGAACTTAAGGCTTTAGAGGAAGAAGTGGCTGGTTGGCTGGCAACATACCACAAACTTTTAAGTGAGTGAAGAAAAATGTAATCGAAGAAAAGGCAACATAAGCAGAGAAGGTACCCTACATCAGGTTTAGAAGAATTTTTAGGGATTGTAAGCTCTTCAAATTTGCATTCTATCGGTTTATTTCGGTTGTATATTTTTTTAACCGGTTTAAATTTTTCTCTTTTCAATAAAAACCGGTTTATAATTTACTCTGTTCTATATAAACCCGGTTATATTTCACTCTGTTCTATAAAAAAAACCCTTATAATAAACCCGTTTATATTTCACTCTGTTCTATATAAATTGGGCTTCTATTTCACTCTGTTCTATATAAACCGGGCTTATATTTCACTCTGTTCTATAAAAACCGGGCTTATATTTCACTCTGTTCTATATAAACCCGTGTATATTTTGCTTTGTTCTATATAAACCCGTTTTTATTTCACTCTGTTCTATATAAACCGGGCTTATATTTCACTCTGTTCTATATAAACCCGTGTATATTTTACTTTGTTGTATATAAACCCGTTTTTATTTCACTCTGTTCTATATAAATCCCTTTATATTTCACTTTGTTCTATTAAAACCCGTTGATATTTCGCTCTGTTCTATATTTCACTCTGTTCTATATAAAACGGTTTATATTTCACTCTGTTCTATATAAACTAGTTGATATTTCACTCTGTACTGTATAAATCAGTTTATATTTCACTCTGTTCTATATAAACCATTTTATATTTCACTCTCTTCTATATAATTCGGTTGAAATTTCACTCTGTTCTATATAAACCGGTTGAAATTTCGCTCTGTTCTATATAAACCGGTTAAAATTTCACTTTTTTTTGTATAAACCGGTTGAAATTTCACTCTTTTCTGTATAAACCGGTTTATATTTCACTCTGTTCTTTATAAGCCGCTTGAAATTTCACTCTGTTCTATATAAACCGGTTGAAATTTCACTCTGTTCTATATAAACCGTTTGAAATTTCACTCTTTTCTATAAAAACCGGTTGATATTTCACTCTGTTCTATATAAACCGGTTTAAATTTCACTCTTTTCTATATAAACCGGTTGAAATTTCACTCTTTTCTATATAAACCGGTTTATGTTTCACTCTGTTCTGTATAAACCGGTTTATATTTCACTATGTTCTATATAAACCGGTTTATATTTCACTCTGTTCTATATAAACCGGTTGAAATTTCACTCTTTTCTATATAAACCGGTTGAAACTTCACTCTTTTCTATAAAAACCGGTTTATGTTTCACTCTGTTCTGTATAAACCGGTTTATATTTCACTATGTTCTATATAAATCGGTTTATATTTCACTATGTTCTATATAAACCGGTTTATTTTCACTATGTTCTATAAAAACCGGTTTATATTTCACTCTGTTCTGTAT
Organism: Stomorhina lunata; assembly: GCA_933228675.1. Lineage (NCBI taxonomy): Eukaryota > Metazoa > Arthropoda > Insecta > Diptera > Rhiniidae > Stomorhina > Stomorhina lunata. The sequence goes on along the minus strand of OW121740.1, from coordinate 156,884,731 downwards.
AAAACCGTATATATTTCACTCTGTTCTAAATAAACTAGCTTATATTTTAATCTATTCTTTATAAAATGGTCAAGGGCATTGTAAAATTCGTCTATTTCCTTCTAATTTGTTTGTTTTTCTTTGATTTTTTTGTTGATGGGGGAAAAGCACATTTCGACTGTGGGAATAGGATTCTAAATTTAATGTGATGTTTGGGAATTGTTAACTTTTAAACTTCTTTAAAAACACACGCACTTTTGCCGGCTAAAAAAAAAAAACAAAATTAATGAAGGTGCATTTTTCTAGAAGTTTTCTTTTTTCTTCCACTTTCAAATTATCTAAATCTCTATAAACATTTCCAATGATTAATAAATCTTTTTTTCACACAAGGAAATGTTTAAAAGTTAAATAACTAATTAGAGGAAATTTAAATTTTTTATAGGAAAAAGAAGAGTAAATTTTCTAAATAAAAGCTCTAATTTTAGATTGAAAATTTATTTTGAAAATAAAATTTTAATTTCAAATAAATTTTCAAAATTTACCTATTCTAATTTATGGGTCTTAAATTTACTTACAGCTGTTTTATATAAATCTTGGAAGAGTGTGAGAGATTTATTTTAAGATTCTGTTTCTTGTTTTGAAAATATTGAAAATACGATATTCTGGAATTCTTCCTTTTTTGTTATCTTTATTAATTTGCATATTAAATAATTTCTCTTTTAATTCTTATCAGCTGCTTTTATTGACTAAGGATCTATGATTAATCAGCAGATGACAGTCGAGAGACCCAGAAGAGAGTATGAGCGGAATAAATTGTGAGAGTTTGTTGTTAAACACCCTTTTTTAAACTGGTTTACGCTTGTTTTTTTACTATTATCCTTTTCGGTATTTTTGCTCCTTTAACCCCTTTTTTTATTATTTTGCTAAGGCATTTTTCTTTAGTTGTATGGGTATTTGTATTTAACGGAAACTTAAGTTTGAAAAAATTGCATCATTGAAGTTTGTACATGTGTGTTAAAGTCCTTCAAAGGCTCTTGTATTGGTGTTGTTTATCGAAAAGGGTAGACTTTTGATGTTTTTGTTTTGAAACACCTTTACATATGTTTGAGTTTTTATCTTTTTCCTTTTTTAAATATTTGTCCTTTGTGGTTTGTTGTTTTTTTTGCAGGCTTTTGTCATGAGTTATCATCATTCCTGTTTTGATAGATATGAATAAAAAAAAAAAAAAACATATTGTTGATATGTTGGTTAAATTGCAATAATTATGATATTAAAAGCCGCAAATATTACAATTAGATTTTTTTTTAGAAAAAAAACGGTTTAATTTTCTTTGAGTTCGATAAGAAACGGGAAATTTTTAACTCAATTTTATATAAAACGGTTAATTTTAAATTTCATATTTTACTCTGTTCTATCAAAAACAGTAAGAATATCACCCTGTTTTATGAAAAAAATATTAAAATTTCAATCTTTTCTATATAAACCGGTTAATATTTTGCTCCGTTCTATATAAACCGGTTATTATTTCACTCTGTTCTGTATAAACCGTTTAATATTTTACTCTGTTCAATAAAAACCGGTTTATATTTCACTCTGTTCTATATAAACCTGTTAATATTTTACTCTGTTCTATGTAAACCGGTTAATATTTTACTTTGTTATATATAAACCGATTAATATTTTACTGTTTTCTATATAAACTTGATAATATTTAACTCCGTTCTTTATAAACCGGTTAGTATTTCACTCTGTTCTATCTAAACTGGTTAATATTTCACTTTATTATATAAAAAGATGATAATATTTCACTCTGTTCTATCTAAACCTGTTAATATTTTACTCTGTTCTATATAAACCGGTAATCATTTCACTCTGTACTATCTAAATCGGTTAATATTTCACTCCTTTTTATATAAACCTGATAATATTTCACTCTATTCTATTTAAATCGGTTAATATTAAACTCTATCTAAACAGGTACTATATTAACCGGTTAATATTTTGCTCTGTTCTATCTAAATCGGTTAATATTTCACCCTGTTCTATCTAAACCGGTAAATATTTTACTTTGTTCTATATAAACCGGGTAATATTTAATCCAGTTCTATATAATCCGGTTTATATTTTACCCACTTCTATATAAACCGGTTTATATTTCACTCTGTTTTGTATAAACCGGTTATTATTCGTTTTGTTCTATATAAACCGATTTATATTTCACTCTGTTCTATATAAACCGGTTTATATTTCACTCTGTTCTATATAAACCGGTTTATATTTCACTCTGTTCTATATAAACCGGTTTATATTTCACTCTGTTTTGTAAAAACCAGTTAATTTTTTAATTTGTTCTATATAAACCGGTTAATATTTAACTCTGTTTTGTATGAACCGGTTGATATTTTATTCTTTTCTATATAGACCGGTTGATATTTCACTTTGTTCTTTAAAAACTGGCTTATATTTTACTCTGTTCTATATGAACCAGTTTATATTTCACTCTGTTCTATATAAACTGGTTTATATTTCACTCTGTTCTATATAAACTGGTTTATATTTCACTCTGTTCTATATAAACTGTTTTATATTTCACTCTGTTCTATATAAACCCGTTTATATTTCACTCTGTTCTATTTAAATCGGTTTATATTTCACTCTGTTCTATATAAACCGGTTTTTATTTCACTCTATTCTATATAAACCGGCTTATATTTCACTCTATTCTATATAAACCGGTTTATATTTTACTCTATTCTACATAAACCGGTTTTTATTTCACTCTGTTCTATATAAACCGGTTTATATTTCACTCTATTCTATATAAACCGGTTATCATTCCACTTTGTTCTATAAAAACCGGTCTATTTTTCACTCTGTTCTATATAAACCGGTTTAAATTTCACTCTTTTCTATATAAACCCGTTTATATTTCACTCAGTTCTATATAAACCGGTTTATATTTCACTCTGTTCTATATAAACCGGTTTATATTTCACTCTGTTCTATATAAACCGGTTTATATTTCACTCTGTTCTATATAAACCGGTTTATATTTCACTCTGTTCTATATAAACCCGTTTATATTTCACTCTGTTCTATATAAACCCGTTTATATTTCACTCTGTTCTGTATAAACCCGTTTATATTTCACTCTGTTCTATATAAACCCGTTTATATTTCACTCCGTTCTGTAAAAATCCGTATATATTTCACTCTGTTCTATATAAACCCGTTTATATTTTACTCTGTTCTATATAAACCAGTTTATATTTCACTCTGTTCTATATAAACCAGTTTATATTTCACTCTGTTTTATATAAACCCGTTTATACTTTACTCCCTTCTATATAAACTTGATAATATTTCACTCTGTGCTATATAAACCGGTTGATATTTCACTTTGATTTATAATATATCTTTATAATTCGTTTCCGAATTCAGTATTTTACCCAATCTATTTAGCTATTTTGGAACTAAACTTAATTCTTAAAGTTCATCAAGTTTGGTTCAATAATTTCAAGTGACCTTCTTCTTAACTCAAAAGACAACCCGAATACTCCTATTTGATATTTATTCATTGATATTTTTATTGCTTTTGTAGTCTTTATATACAATTCTATATACCTAAACCCATATAATGGAAAACACAGCCTCACAAATATTTTAATACATACAAGTACATTAATACTCCATGTACCTAAAAATATTTCAAGGTAAAACTTTAAGAATATGAATGACTTAAAAAAAAAAACAAAAGCTAAAAATTGAAAAATAACAAAAAAAAAAAATGTTTGTAACAAAAAATTATTATAAACCCAGTATGTGTAAATATTGACCAAAAAACATACCGAGTAACATAATATCCAAAGTGGTGAAGAAAAAAATCTCAAACATCCAACATAAGAAAAAAATCGTTAAAAAAACCAATCCAGTCAATATCTACTTGAAAGACAGACGCCTTTGTTTTAACTTGATTTTTTTTGGTATTATTGTTATTGGTTTACATGTGTGTATGTCTGTACTGGTTTGTTTGTATGGTTCTATGTGGGACTTCATGTAGCTCCCCATAAATGAATGATCATTCTCAACATATAGTGGCTTTAAAGATCAGCAGACTTAATTGCATCCCCATATAGTGAGAAGCGATGGGTGCATCATGTTGAGAAGACCGCCGCAAAAGGACGGACAGACATTTTTAAATCGTTATTGTAGGTATTTTATAAATAAAAAACAAGTCAACATAAATTCTTTACCTATAACAACTAGTCAGTCAGAATAGGAGTCGGTTGGGTTGGTTTTTAATATTTTAAGTACTTGTTTTATTTTAGTTTAAAATTATTCTTTTCTTCGATTTTTTTTTTTTTTGGAAAATTGAAATCTTCTTGTACACTGAGAAAAAATATTGCATTAGTAATATGTTATATATGAAAAGACTATTTTGAAGATATTTAATTCTACTATATATAATATATAAGATATTTAATTCGATTATATACGAAACGGTTAATATTTCATTTTTTTATATGAACCGTTTTATATTTTACTCTTTTCTATATAAACCGTTTCATATCTTACTTTAATCTTTATAAATTGGTCCATGAAGGTTATTATAATAAAAGTAAGCACTCATGAAGTCAATGAGAGCATTTTCCGAAAAAGTCTGTGTAGCAGGCCTGCCAGATTTTCCGATTCATCGGCATTTTGGCGATTTTTGAACCGAAAAATAGTTCTGATATGCAGATTTTGGCTAGAAGATTGGCGATTTTTAAGATAATATCGAAAAACCAAGCTAACTTCAAAGTTGTATATATGTATATATAACAAATCTGAGGTTAAAAAACGATATAGGTTTTCAATAACTCCGATACATTGGAATTAATAAAGTCAAAATTTGAGAACGAATCAAAATTTTTTACTAATAAATTGTCCTATATAAAATTTTTTCTACAGAAACATTTACAATATTAATTTTTTTCAAAAAGGGTTTTTCAAAAAATTTTGGACGTCAAACATTTAATTAAAAAGTTTTACTGTAGTGTATTGCACTAAGATCCCAATTTATTACAATTATTTATTATTGTAATAAATAGTTTTTTGATAAAACCAAAAAATGTTGATGTGGAAACCTTTCCTTGACGCATTTCTATGGAAACATTTTCCATTTAAAATATATATTTTTTTCTATAGGAAAATTTTATACTTAAATTTTTTTTTCTGTAGAGAAGTTTTCCATTTAAATTTTTTTTATCGAAAATTTCCCTATATTAATTTTTTTGTAAAGAAGAAGAATTGTTCATATCAAATTTTTTGAATAGAAATTTTTTCCATATAAAATTTTTTGTATAGAAAAATTCTCCATAAAAATTTTACACCATTTTCAATTTAAATTGAGAAATATTCAATTGAAATAGATAATATTTAATTGAAACTGAGAAATTTTCAATTGAAATTGAGAATTTTCAATTGAAAATGAGAAATTTTCTAATTGGAAACGAGAAACATTCATTTAAAATTTAGAAATTTTCAATTAAAATTGAGAATTTTTAAATTGAAAAAGACAAATTTCTCAACTTCAATTGAAAATTTCTCATTTTTAATTGAAAATTTCTCATTTTCAATTGAAAATTTCCCATTTTCAATTGAAAATTTCTCATTTCCAATTAAAAATTTCTCATTTTCAATTGAAGTCTCAATTTCAATTGAAAAGTCTCAATTTCAATTGAAAACTTCTCAACTTCAATTGAAAACTTCTCAACTTCAATTGAAAGTTTCTTAATTCAATTTGAAAATTTCTTAATTCAATTTGAAAATTTCTTAATTCGATTTGAAAATTTCTCAATTACAATTAAAAATTTTCAATTTCAATTAAAAATTTCTTATTTTCAATCGAAAATTTCTCATTTTTAATTGAAAATTTCAAAAAATTTTTCAATTTCAATTGAATAATTTCTCATTTTGAGCTGAAAATTCCCAATTTCAATTAAAAATTTCTCAACTCCAATTGAATATTTCTCAATTTCAATTCTAATTTCTCAATTGAAAATTTCTTAATTCAATTTGAAAATTTCTTAATTCAATTTGAAAATTTCTTAATTCAATAGAAAAAATATAAAAATTTTCAATATAAGAGTTTTTGTATAGAAGAATTTTCAATATGATTTTTTTCTTTTAGAAAAATTTTGAATTTTCAATTTGTTCTATAGGAAAATTTTCAATAAAAGTTTTTGCTATAGAAAAATTTTCAATAAACATTTTTTTAATATTTGGTTATATTTGTGATATATTTTTGGCAATTCCGATTTTTTGCTGATTTCTGAAAATTTACTGCCGATAAAGCCTATTTTTTTTGGAAAATATGGCGATTTTTCACGAAAAACCAGAGTACGGGAACGCAATTGAGTGAGTTTGGGTAACTTTGGACTAGTTTGGGTAGTTTCATTATTACACTGGTCAACAAGAGAAATTACTTTGAAGTCTAACTATTTAATTTCGATGTATTATGGCCCCCAAATTACAAAAACAGCCAAAATTTAAAATTCTATGGATACGATTTTTTTTTTCATTTTTTTCCTAAAATTACGGATTTTCACAGAGGTCGTTCCATTGATTTTATGATATCTTGGGATTGGCTTATCTAAATTCGTTGAAGGAAACACCGGCGGATTCATCACAAAATTTTCCTTAATAAGACAATTTTTTCAGATCGGTTTAATTTTTTGTATCAAAAACTTAAAATCGGCTGTATTTTCTTAACTAAGCCCCCAATCGAGAAAATACTTAATTTTTTGGGATCATTTTAATTTTTTATATCAAAAACTTAAAATCGGCTGTAGTTTCTTAACTAAGCCTCCATTCGAGAAAATACTTAATTTTTAGGATCATTTTAATTTTTTGTATCAAAAACTTAAAATCGACTTTAGTTTCTTAACTAAGCCCCCAATCGAGAAAATACTTGATTTTTGGGATCATTTTAATTTTTTATATCAAAAACTTAAAATCGGCTGTAGTTTCTTAAATAAGCCTCCAATCGAGAAAATACTTGATATTTGGGATCATTTTAATTTTTTGACATAAAAATGTAAGAAAAAAATTCTGTTTTGCAAATTCGAAAAATTTTTTATTTTTCAAAAATTCATAAAAAATCGAAGATTTCAAAAACTTAACATTTTTATTTCACGGTCTTAAAAGTGTAAATATTATAAATAACCAAAGCCTTAAAAAAATATAGTGGTGGCCAATTTAAAGCAAAAAGTTTCATTTTGTTATTAACGATATATTCCCAAATTTGAAAAATCTATGCTTTTTGATTAGAAAAAATTTTCTGGCATCACTTAAACAATTATTTGCTTATTCAAGTGCTGGAGTACTCACAGTTTCAAGTATTTATTGACTTTACTATTTACCTTGAGTTTATTTAATAGTTCTCGGAAAAATAATAAAGAAATAATAATCTATAATCATGGCTAAAAATTTTTTTTCTCCTCATTTTATTTGAAATTTTTGCCACAATCAAAGCTTTTTGATGAAGAATTTTTCGTTATTAGTTTCTTAGATTTTTTCAATATTTTTCAAATCAAAAAATTCAAATTATTTCGTAATGGGCCGCAATTTGTTTAAGTATTTGTTTTATGGAGCCGGCATTTTTGAACGTGTTTGTGTGTTTCTCTCTTATATATTTTCAAATCTTAATTTTGAAAACAATTTTTTTTTTATTTGGAACTCCAGTCCGACCGACTTGTCTTACTGGTTTTTTATGTTTCAAAGATATTTTTAATGGTTTTGTGTTAAAAGATTTTTTTTCAGAATTTTTCTTCTAGATTTCTTTATGTTACGTGATTTTCAGTGGTAGTTAAAATTATTTGTTATTTTTTTTCGATTTTCGTTAAAAACCACGTGGGATTTTTTATGTTTTTCTGTTTTAATTTTTAAGATTTTTTTTATATTTTAAGTTTTGGGCGCCTTTAGTTAAGATTTTTCAATTTTTAAGGGTTTTATTTACCAAATCTAAAGACTGCAGACAATTAGGCGTTTACAAGCTGTTATGGCGAGAAAAAAGGGCCGTAATGTTTGGGTTTTAAAGGAAAATATAGTTTAGTCATTCGAAAGGGACTATAAAATCTTTATGAAACCTAAAAGTTTTTAATTAACTTTTTATTTTATGAGGGGGTTAATTAGTAGGATTTAAGGTTTGAAACTGATAAGATTTAAAGAAGGTAGTTTTAGTTTTTGTATTGTCTTGGAAAATAATTAAAATTTGTATTTGACTTGAAAATTAATTTTATTTGTTTATATAAGAACTATGTACTTCAAAATCTTTAATCAAAAATTTCCTATAAAAATTAAAAATTTTTGAAAAATTTCCAATAAAAATAAGAAATTTTTGAAAAATTTCCTATAAAAATAAGAAACTTGAAAAATTTCCTATAAAAATAAGAAACTTGAAAAATTTCCTATAAAAATAAGAAATTTTTGAAAAATTTCCTTTTAAAAATAACAAATTTTTGAAAAAGTTCTTATAAAAATAAGAAATTTTTGAAAAATTTCTTATAAAAATAAGAAATTTTTGAAAAATTTCTTATAAAAATAAGAAATTTTTGAAAAATTTCTTATAAAAATAAGAAATTTCTGAAAAATTTCTTATAAAAATAAGAAATTTTTGAAAAATTTCTTATAAAAATAAGAAATTTTTGAAAAATTTCCTATAAAAATAAGAAATTTTTGAAAAATTTCCTATAAAAATAAGAAATTTTTGAAAAATTTCTTATAAAAATAAGAAATTTTTGAAAAGTTTCTTATAAAAATAGGAAATTTTTGAAAAATTTCTTATAAAAATAAGAAATTTTTGGAAAATTTCTTATATAAATAAGAAATTTTTGAAAAATTTCTTATAAAAATAAGAAAATTTTGAAAAATTTCTTATAAAAATACGAAATTTTTGAAAAATTTCTTATAAAAATAAGAAATTTTTGAAAAATTTCTTATAAAAATAAGAAATTTTTGAAAAATTTCTTATAAAAATAAGAAATTTTTGAAAAATTTTTTATAAAAATAAGAAATTTTTGAAAAATTTCTTATAAAAATAAGAAATTTTTGAAAAATTTCTTATAAAAATAAGAAATTTTTGAAAAATTTCTTATAAAAATAAGAAATTTTTGAAAAATTTCTTATAAAAATAAGAAATTTTTGAAAAATTTCTTATAAAAATAAGAAATTTTTGAAAAATTTCTTATAAAAATAAGAAATTTTTGAAAAATTTCCTATAAAAATAAGAAATTTGTAAAAAATTTCCTATAAAAATAAGAAATTTTTGAAAAATTTCTTAAAAAATAAGAAATTTTTTAAAAATTTCTTATAAAAATAAGAACATTTTGAAAATTTTTCTATAAAAATAAGAATTTTTTGAAAAAATAATAAATTTTTCAAAACTTTAATAGAATTTTTTTTTAATTTCTTATTTTTATGGGAAATTTTTAATAAATTTCTTAATTTGATAAGAAAATTTTGAAAAATTTCTTGTATTTATAGAAATTTTTTTAAAAATTTCTTAATTTTATAAGAAAAATTTCTTATTTTTATAGAAAATTTTTCAAAAATTTCTTATTCTTATAGTCAATTTTTCAAAAATTTATTTTTTTTATAAGATTTTTTTAAATTTCTTATTTCTATAGCAAATTTTTTATTTTTATAGGAAGTTTTTCAAAAATTTCTTATTTTTATAGGAAATTTTTCAAAAATTTCTCATTTTTATAGGAAATTTTTGAAAAATTTCTTATTTTTATAGGAAATTTTTCAAAAATTTTTTATTTTTGTAGAAAGTTTTTCAAAAATTTCTTATTTTTATATGAAATTTTTCAAAATTTCTTATTTTTATAGGCAATTTTTCAAAAATTTCTTATTTTTATAGGAAATTTTTTAAAATTTTCTTATTTTTATAGGAATTTTTTGTTTTAAATTTCTTATTTTTATACAAAATTTAAAAAAAAATTTTATTTTTATACGAAATTTTTAAAAAATTTCTTATTTTTGTAGGAAATTTTTTAAAAAATTCTAATTTTTATAGGAAATTTTTCAAAAACTTCATATTTTATAGGAAATTAAAAAAAAATTTCCTATTTTTATAGGAAATTTTTCAAAATTTTTTTATTTTTATAGGAAGTTTTATTTTTAATGAATACTAATTTCCATCCCTGATTTAAACGTAACTAACAAAATTTTAAACTAAATAATCCGTATTTAAAATACAAATTTTGTTATTTAATCCTCAACTGACTGAGTCTAGCCCAGATCATGTCCATAAAATTCTATGAATTTTAAAAAATTTCTTACCTGCAATTCAAACTAAGCACTACCCTAACGTTAACTTGACTTCATTTCTCAATTTAGATCTTTATAATCTTACGTATAAAAAATTGGCCTTAATATCTTTTTAAATGGCTTTTAGTTGGAGTTAAATTAAAAATTCTCTCGTTTAATAAATTTCAAATAAAACGACTAGAAGTCGGAATTAATATTAAAAAACTGTCACATAATATAATAATATTCTCAAATAAATGGTTTAGAAAAATCAAAACAAAAAAAAAAAATAGAATGAACAAGAGAAGACAGCAGCAGCTTTAGAAAAACGTTCTGACATTTTTCTAATGTTTCTTTCTAATCTTTATATTTACATAATAAAATATAAAAATTTATTAATAAAATGGGGTAACACTAGAAAAATGAAGCTGAGGCAGACAAAGTAACAAATGCTTTAAATTCAAATTTAAATTCAAATCTAACTGATATAAAAGAAGAGCTAGAATAACTTAAGGAATTTTTATAGAGAATATTATTTTTCTTTCATATTTTTCTGTAACAAAAAACATCACGTTTAAATTATAAAAAGAATAGAAAATTTTACAAAAATCTTCAACAACAAAAGATTTTTTTTACAAAAGATTTGATGGAGGAGGAGGAGTATCTCTATCACTAGAGATTTAACGATGACGATAGCAGAAGCAGCACAAAAGTATCGTCATAATTTACAGAGGAAGTGAAAAAGAAAAGGCAACAAAAACACTTTTATTTAAACAAAATAAATCTATATTATAAAAAAAAAAAATAATAATAATATGTAATACTAAACTAGTTACATACTTTGTTTAGAATATGACAGGGAATTTTGGAAAAGAATTGAATCTTTGAAATTAAAAAAAAAATAGTTTTTATATAAAACGATTTAATTTCCGGTTTAAATCTATCTATATAATGGCTAATGACATTTTTCAAACATCTTTCATTTTTTTCAAACTATTAAAAAAATTTTCTAGTTTTTAGAAAATTTTTCAAAAATTTTCTAGTTTTTAGGAAATTTTTCAAAAATTTTCCATTTTTATAAGAAATTTTCAAAAATTTTCTATTTTTAAAGGAAATTTTTCAAAAATTTCCTAATTAAAATTTCCTTTTAAAAGGAAATTTAAAAAAAAATTCTATTTTTATAGGAAATTTTTCAAAAATTTCTTATTTTTATAGGAAATTTTAAAAAAAATTGTTATTTTTATAGGAAATTTTTCAAAAATTTGCTATTTTTAAAGGAAATTTTTCAAAAATTTCCTATTTTTATAGGAAAGTTTTCAAAAATTTGCTATTTTTATAGGAAAATTTTCAAAAATTTGCTATTTTTATAGGAAATTTTTCAAAAATTTGCTATTTTTATAGGAAATTTTTCAAAAATTTGCTATTTTTATAGGAAATTTTTCAAAAATTTGCTATTTTTATAGGAAATTTTTCAAAAATTTGCTATTTTTATAGTAAATTTTTCAAAAATTTCTTATTTTTATAGGAATTTTTTTAAAAATTTGTTATTTTTATAGGAAATTTTTCAAAAATTTGCTATTTTTGTAGGAAATTTTTCAAAAATTTGCTATTTTTATAGGAAATTTTTCAAAAATTAGCTATTTTTATAGGAAATTTTTCAAAAATTAGCTATTTTTATAGGAAAATTTTCAAAAATTTGCTATTTTTATAGGAAATTTTTCAAAAATTTGCTATTTTTATAGGAAATTTTTCAAAAATTTGCTATTTTTATAGGAAATTTTTCAAAAATTTGCTATTTATAGGAAATTTTTCAAAAATTTGCTATTTTTATAGGAAATTTTTCAAAAATTTGCTATTTTTATAGGAAATTTTTTAAAAATTTGCTATTTTTATAGGAAATTTTTCAAAAATTTGCTATTTTTATAGGAAATTTTTCTAAAATTTGCTATTTTTATAGGAAATTTTTCAAAAATTTGCTATTTTTATAGGAAATTTTTCAAAAATTTGCTATTTTTATAGGAAATTTTTCAAAAATTTGCTATTTTTATAGGAAATTTTTCAAAAATTTGCTATTTTTATAGGAAAATTTTCAAAAATTTGCTATTATTATAGGAAATTTTTCAAAAATTTGCTATTTTTATAGGAAATTTTTCAAAAATTTGCTATTTTTATAGGAAATTTTTCAAAAATTTCCTATTTTTATAGGAAATTTTTCAAAAATTTCCTATTTTTATAGGAAATTTTTCAAAAATTTGCTATTTTTATAGGAAATTTTTCAAAAATTTGCTATTTTTATAGGAAATTTTTCAAAAATTTGCTATTTTTATAGGAAATTTTTCAAAAATTTGCTATTTTTATAGGAAATTTTTCAAAAATTTGCTATTTTTATAGAAAATTTTTCAAAAATTTGCTATTTTTATAGGAAATTTTTCAAAACTTTGTTATTTTTATAGGAAATTTTTCAAAAATTTGCTATTTTTATAGGAAATTTTTCAAAAATTTGCTATTTTTATAGGAAATTTTTCAAAAATTTGCTATTTTTATAGGAAATTTTTCAAAAATTTGCTATTTTTTTAGGAAATTTTTCAAAAATTTGCTATTTTTATAGGAAATTTTTCAATAATTTCTTATTTTTATAGGAAAATTTTCTTAATTTTATAGGAATTTTTTCAAGACTTTCTGATTTTTGTACGAAATTTTCCAAAAATGTCTTAATTTTATATCAAATTTTTATAGGAACTTTTTAAAAAATTTTCTATTTTATAGGAAATTTTTAAAAAATTTCTTATTTTTATAGGAAAATTTTTCTTAAATTTATTTTTTTTATAGGAAATTAAAAAAAAAAAATCTTATTTTTATAGGAAGTTTTTCAAACATTTCTTACTTTGATAGGAAATTTTTCAAAAATGTCTTATTTTTGTAGGAAATTTTTCAAAAATTTCCTATTTTTCTAGGAAAATTTTCGAAAATTTTTTAGTTTTTTAGGAAATTGTTCAAAAATTTCTTATTTTTATAGAAATTTTTTTAAAAATTTATTATTTTTACAGGAAATTAAAAAAAAATTTCTTATATTTATTGGGAATTTTTTAAAAATTTTCTTATTTGTATTAGAATTTTTTCAAAATTATCTTAGGAAACTTTTAAAAAATTATTTTTTCATAGAAAATTTTTCAAAAATTTTGTTTATATGAAATTTTTCAAAAATTTTCTATTTTTATAGGAAGTTTTTCAAAAATATTCTATTTTTATAGGAAATTTTTAAAAAATTGTCTATTTTTATAGGAAATTTTTCAAAAATTTTCTATTTTTATAGGAAATTTTTCAAAAATTTTCTATTTTTATAGGAAATTTTTCAAAAATTTTCTGCTTATATAGGAAATTTTTCAAAAATTTTTTATTTTTATAGGAAATTTTTCAAAAATTTTCTGCTTATATAGGAAATTTTTCAACAATTTTTTATTTTTATAGGAAATTTTTTAAAAATTTCTTATTTTTATAGGAAGTTTTTTAAAAATGTCTTATTTTTATATGAAGTTTTTTAAAAATGTCTTATTTTTTAGGAAATTTTTGAAAAATTTCTTATTTTTATAGGAAAAAAAAAATTTATGGGAAATTTTTAAAAAATTTCTTATTTTCATGGGAAATTTTTAAAAAATTTCTTATTTTCATGGGAAATTTTTAAAAAATTTCTTATTTTTATGGGAACTTTTTCTAAAATATCTTTCTTTCATAGTAAATTTTTCAAAAATTTCTTATGTTTATAGGAAATTTTTAAAGAAATTTTTCAAACATTTCTTATTTTTATAGCAATTTTTTTTTAAATTTCTTATTTTTATAGGAAAATTTTCAAAAATGTCTTATTTTTACAGGAAATTTTTAAAATTTTTAGAGGATTTTTTTTTACTTTTTAAAAAAGATTTCATTCTTTTAAATTTCTTGAAATACTTCCACCTATCAACTATAATTGTATACAATATGAACATACTCGTATTTAATGGAATTTAAATTAAATTTTCCATTTTTATTGAAAAAAGAAACAAGAAAAGGGGATAAAAAATGCATTCAACTCGATAATAATTTTTTTCTTCGCCTTAAAAGTAAATTTTACACTATTAAATTCTAAATGCAACCAACTTTACATCTAACTTTTCTGTTGCTGCTGCTGTTGCATCTAAAACTTCTCGTTCGACTCTTACAAAAGCAGTAGACATAAAATATTAATTTTTTTTCTGTCTCGAAAGAAAAAAACACAATTTTTAGATAAAAAAAAACATTTTATATAAAATACTTTAAACAGAAATGAAATGAATTGGTTTTCCTGGTTGTTTGTAGCCTGTAGAGAGGAGCCAGCCTAAACACGCACACCCTAACTCTCGGTCCTTATCAGGCGGGAGGCTCTTACTTAACACAGTTAAATGCATTAAAAATAAATCACTGAAAGTCTCAAAAAAAGACCAAAAAGGAACGAACGCATTGCCTTGCACACGGAACTTGTATCATAGACATTCTCCTCTCAAATTCTAAATAGACAGGAGTTAGATATTTAGAATGAAGCTGACGGCGACGACGACAACGATGGGTAAAGTCTGTGAATGGTAAATGATAGTAACGGGCGACCGTTTTACACTATATGTCTTAAACAAAATGTAGACAGGAAGTGCAAAGGTATTCAAATAATTATTAGGTCAAATTTATTTATAAATGTTATAAAAAAAATTTAAATTATTTTTAAAAAAGGTAACTGTCATAATCTATGTTTCAAAACATCCCGTGTAAATGACCCTTTAAGTACTATGAACATTTTGTGTACTTTACTCGTACATATATAATACAAAGTTGCCTACTTTATCCATATAATGAAATCCATTTGTTTGTTTGGTTTTAACACCTATGGCTGCATTTGGATACCTTGGATGGATGACTGGCTGGCTCACTGGATGGCTGACTGCCTGCCTGCCATGACTTAGGAGGTGATTTGATGTTATTTCATTTGAAAGGTAAACATTATCATCGCAGTCAAATGTTTGTAGTTGTTGGCCTTAAGATTTTCCATTTTCCAAAGCAAAAATGCTTTACACTTCGTATCTATGTCTATAAAGTATCTGTGTATGTGTCTTCAAGTCTTCATTAGTGTTTGTGTCTTGCAATGTAATTTTAATGACTGCGTGTGTGTTTTAAAAGTTTTGAAAAATGTTTGCAATGATTCGTTTGTTTGTTGGTTACGTTCGTTCGTTCCACCACAGGCAAGAGGATATTTGTAGGCGTTAGACAAAATACTTCTTCTAACTCCATAGAAATAAATCTGTTAAATATAATAATACTCATATATTTTGTAATTTAAGCTAGATTTAACTTGCCTTCAAAAATGCAAGTTAAATTTAACTAGATTTGAATAGAAAATAGGGGTACCCAATAAATATTTCCTCAAAAAATAAATAACAATAAAATTAAAAAATTCCCTATAAAAATAAGAAATTTTTGAAAAATTTTCTATAAAAAAAAATAAATTTTTGAAAAATTTCCTATAAAAATAAGAGATTTTTGAAAATTTTCCTATAAAAGAAGAAATTTTTGAAAAATTTCCTATAAAAATAAGAAATTTTTGAAAAATTCCCTTTCAAAATAAGAAATTTTTGAAAAATTTCCTATAAAAATAAGAAATTTTTGAAAAATTTCCTATAAAAATAAGAAATTTTTGAAATATTTCCTATAAAAATAAGAAATTTTTGAGAAATTTCCTATGAAAATAAGAAATTTTTGAAAAATTTCCTATAAAAATAAGAAATTTTTGAAAAATTTCCTATAAAAATAAGAAATTTTTGAAAAATTTCCTATAAAAATAAGAAATTTTTGAAAAATTTCCTATAAAAATAAGAAATTTTTGAAAAATTTCCTATAAAAATAAGAAGTTTTTGAAAAATTTCCTATAAAAATAAGAAATTTTTGAAAAATTTCCTATAAAAATAAGAAATTTTTGAAAAATTTCCTATAAAAATAAGAAATTTTTGAAAAATTTCCTATAAAAATAAGAAATTTTTGAAAAATTTCCTATAAAAATAAGAATGTTTTTAAAAATTTCCTATAAAAATAAGAAATTTTTGAAAAATTTCCTATAAAAATAGATTTTTTTTTAAATTTCCTTTTAAAATAAGAAATTAAAAAAAAAAATTCCTATAAAAATAAGAAAATTTTGAAAAATTTCCTATAAAAATAATAAATTTTTGAAAAATTTCCTATAAAAATAAGAAATGTTTGAAAAATTTCCTATAAAAATAAGAAATTTTTGAAAAATTTCCTATAAAAATAAGAAATTTTTGAAAAATTTCCTATAAAAATAAGAAATTTTTGAAAAATTTCCTATAAAAATAAGAAATTTTTGAAAAATTTCCTATAAAAATAAGAAATTTTTGAAAAATTTCCTATAAAAATAAGAAATTTTTGAAAAATTTCCTATAAAAATAGATTTTTTTTTTAAATTTCCTTTTAAAATAAGAAATTTAAAAAAAAATTCCTATAAAAATAAGAAAATTTTGAAAAATTTCCTATAAAAATAATAAATTTTTGAAAAATTTCCTATAAAAATAAGAAATGTTTGAAAAATTTCCTATAAAAATAAGAAATTTTTGAAAAATTTCCTATAAAAATAAGAAATTTTTGAAAAATTTCCTATAAAAATATGAAATTTTTGAAAAATTTCCTATAAAAATAAGAAATTTTTGAAAATTTTCCTATAAAAATAAGAAATTTTTGAAAAATTTCCTATAAAAATAACAAATTTTTGAAAAATTTCCTATAAAAATAAGAAAATTTTGAAAAATTTCCTGCAAAAATAATAAATTTCCTTTTAAAATGATTTCCTATAAAAATAAGAATTTTTTTTTAAATTTCCTATAAAAATAAGAAATTTTTTTTAAAATTTCCTATAAAATAGAAGAATATTTTTAAAAAATTTTTATAAAAATTTTAATTTGTTGAAAGAATTTCCTACCTATAAAAATATAAAATTTTTGAAAAAAATTATCAGGTTTTAAAAAAAATTAACAAGTTCTATTATTACCATCAGTTGGTTTATATGAAAAGATAATTTCAATTCTTTAAATTTTATAATTGGAATCGAATATTTGTGCATATATATTTTTTGTAAATTCTTAAAAACGATATGTTTTGCTTTAGGTGCAATACATCAGACACCTGCTGTTACAGATATTTCCCAAAGGAGTTTTCCTCGACTCCCCATTGCAATTTGCGCTCTTTCACTTTGGAAATGGCTAAACCTCCTTTTTTATGATGGTTTGATGTTCTTTTTTTTTTGTGTTGTGCAAATTTTTCACACATTCCTGTTAAGCTGCAAATATAAAAGAATATTATTCATTACTTTTTGTTAAATCTACCTTAAATAAACAGGCAGGGGCAACAGCAGCAGAAGCAACCTTCTTTTGTTTTCTTCTTCATAACAGTCATCCATCCATCCATCCGTCCAATTAACATCATGTTTCTTTCGTTCAGGTAACTTTAACGTTAACCATAAGAAATAACAAGAGCATTTATAAGCAAACAAAATCCTAATAAAAAGAGCAGAAAACGTAAAAATAAACATTTCTTCTTAACAAATTATCTCTTATAAAAAAATACTTTTTAAAGTCGACTTTTATTATTGTATGAATTTTATTTAAGTAGTAAATCTTTTCGTATATGAATGGAAATTATGTTACATTTCTTCTCCTCGTCTTCATCAACATCCAAGTTCATTATGTCTGAATGGCAGTTGTTTCAAAAATGTCAGCGTACAAAAGCAAAGGTTGGGGACGAAAAAAATTATTTAAATATTACTAAAGAATTTTTTTTTTATTAAAGTTTTTCTATAGAAAATTTTTTTTTATCAAAATTTTTAATCAAAATTTTTCTGTAAAAATTTTTTCTCAAAATTTTTCTATAAAAAATTTTTTATCAAAATTTTTCTATAAAAAATTTTTTATCAAAATTTTTCTATAGAAAATTTTTGATACAAAATTTTCTATAGAAGAATTTTGATACAAAATTGTTCAAAAAATTTTAATTATTATAGGAAATTTTTCAATTTTCCTATTTTTATAGGTTATTTTTAAAAAATTTATTATTTTTATAGAAAAATTTTTAAACATGTCTTATTTTTATAGTAAAATTATCAAAAATTTCTTATTTTTATAGGAAAATTTTCCAAAATTTCTTATTTTTATAGGAAATTTTTCAAAAATTTCTTATTTGTATAGGAAATTTTTCAAAAATTTCTTATTTTTATAGGAAATTTTTCAAAAATTTCTTATTTTTATAGGAAATTTTTCAAAAATTTCTTATTTTTATAAGAAATTTTTCAAAAATTTCTTATTTTTATAGGAAATTTTTCAAAAATTTCTTATTTTTATAGGAAAATTTTCAAAAATTTCTTATTTTTATAGGAAATTTTTCAAAAATTTCTTATTTTTATAGGAAATTTTTCAAAAATTTCTTATTTTTATAGGAAATTTTTCAAAAATTTCTTATTTTTATAGGAAATTTTTCAAAAATTTCTTATTTTTTTAGGAAATTTTTCAAAAATTTCTTATTTTATTTGAAATTGTTCAAAAATTTCTTTTTGTTATAGGAAATTTTTCAAAAAATTTTAATTTTTATAAGAAATTTTCAAAAATTTCTTATTTTTATAAGAAATTTTCAAAAATTTCTTATTTTTATAGGAAATTTTTCAAAAATTTCTTATTTTTATAGAAAATTTTTCAAAAATTTCTTATTTTTATAGGAAATTTTTTAAAAATTTCTTATTTTTATACGAAATTTTTCAAAAATATCTTATTTTTATATGAATTTTTTAAAAAATTTTCTATTTTTATAGTAAATTCAAAATAATTTAAATTTTTATACGAATTTTTTCAAAAATTTCTTATTTTATAGGAAATTTTTCAAAAATGTCTTTTTTGTTTTTTTTTATCATTATTATTTTTATTATAAATAATAATATATAAAAATAACATTTTTATATGAAAATATAAATTATTTTTCCCGTTTCCACCCTTTAACGAAAATAAGAACGAAATAAAGTATCTCTTCTGTTTTTTGCAACATGAAGTAAAAACCATGTAATTTTTAAACTGACATCATTTCCGATATTTTTATCTTTAAAAAAAAAAACTTTATTTTTGTCGGGCATTAAAGCGAAAAATCTGCAAAAACAATTTTGCAAATGAAAGTAACAGTGAAGCCTCTGTAAAAGGGTTCAAATAATTAACATTTGGCAGTTAACATACTAGTATTACATTATTAAAATAACTTAACTTTTATCAAACATTCACTGTTACCTTAACAGTTTCATTAATATTTTTACCTTAAATTTTGTTGTTTTTGCCAAAAAATGGCAAAACATTCTTAACCTGTACATTTTCGTATTCCACCCATCCGTCCTTTCGTCTGTCTCTGCTTTTTCGCCATCCTTTAATCTTTTCCGTTTAGTTAAGCCTCCAGTCATTTGGAAACAGAACATGTTGTTTTATTTGGCATTTATTAAAAAAAAAACTTTATAAAAACTCGATAAAACTGCAAAACTGCTGAATTTTGTTGTTTTATTTTTTGCTTTTGATTTAAGTTTAAAAGTGAAATTTTGCAGAATTTTTTGCTTTTTCCCGCTTTTTTCTCCTCCAGATTAAATTGAAAAACATTTAATTTTTTGTTTCTTTTTTAAGCTTCAGGCCTCAATTTGTGGTTTAAAGCTTCAAATTGTATTATAAAATAATTTTTATTGTTTTTTTATTTGAGGGGGAATTTGACGCTTTCGTGAGAGTTTACACTTAATAGAAATGTTTTTTTAAAAAGGGGATAAAGTAGAGGGATACACCTTGAAAAAATTATTAAAATTTCTCTAAGGGAAGAAATGTAGAAAATTTTCTATTAAAAATTTTCTATTAAAATTTTTCTATAGAAAATTTTCTATCAAAATTTGTCTATAGACAATTTGCTATCAAAATTTTGCGATAGAAAATTTTCTATCAACATTTTTCTATAGAAAATTTTCTATAAAAATTTTTCTATAAAAAATTTTTTATCTAAATTTTTTTTATAGAAAATTTTCTATGAAAATTTTTTCTATGAAAATTTTTCCATAGAAAATTTTCTATAAATCTTTTTTAAGAAAATTTTTTGTCAAAATCTTTTTTAAGAAAATTTTCTGTCAAAATTTTTTTTAAGAAAATTTTTCTATAAAATTTTGTATCAAAATTTTTCTATAGAAAATTTTCTTTTTTCTATGGACAATTTTCTATCAAAATTGTTTTATAGAAAATTCTGTATCAACATTTTCTATAAAAATTTTGTATCACAATTTTTCTATAGAAAATTTTCTATCATAATTGTTCTATAGAAAATTTTCTATCAAATTTTTTCTACAGAAAGTCTCTTTTAAAACTTTTCTTTAGAAAATTTTCTAACAAAATTTGTCTTTACAAAATTTTCTAATAAATTTTTTTATTGATTTTGTTTCAAAATTTTTTTATAGAAATTTTTGTTTCAAATTTTTTCTATAGAAAATTTTCTATCAAAAGTTTTCTATAGAAAATTTTCTATTAAAAATTTTTTTTAGAAAATTTTTGATCAACATTTTTCTGTAAAAAATTTTTTATCAATACTTTTCTATTGAAAATTTTTTAGTAAAAATTTTTTGTCAAAAAATAGAAATCAATATTTTCTATAAAATATTTTCTATAAAAATTTTTGTATAGAAAATTTTCGATACAAATTTTTCTATGGAAAATTTTCTTTAAAAATTTTTCTATAGAAAATTTTCTATCAAAATTTTTCTATAGATATCAAAATTTTTCTATAGAAAATTTTCTATTACATTTTTTTTTATAGAAATTTTCTATCAACATTTTTCTATAGAAAAATTTCTATCAACATTTTTTATAGAAAGTTTTCTATCAAATTTTTCCTTAACAAAATTTTCTATCAAAATTTTTTATAGAAAGTTTATAGAAAATTTTGTATCAAAATTTTCTTCAGAAAATTTTGTATCAAAATTTTTCTACAGAAAATTTTCTATTAAAACTTTTCTTCAGAAAATTTTCTATCAAAATTTTTCTTTAAAAATTTTTCTATAGAAAATTATCTATCAAAATTTTTCTATAGAAAATTTTCTATCAAAATTTTTCTATCAAAATTTTTCTATAGAAAAATTTTCTATAAAATTTTTCTATAGAAAAATTATCTTTCAAAATTTTTCCTTTGGAAAATTTTCTTTCAAAATTTTTCGATAGAAAAATTTTCTTTCAAAATTTTTCTATAGAAAAATTTTCTATCAAAATTTTTCTAAAGAAAATTTTCTATCAAAATTTTTCTATAGAAAATTTTTTTTTCAAATTTTTTGATAAAAAATTTTCTATCAAAATTTTTCTACAGAAAATTTTCTATCAAAATTTGTCTATAGAAAATTTTCTATAAACATTTTTCGATAGAAAATTTTCTGTCAAAATTTTTCTACATATAAAATTTTTTTATAGAAAATTTTTTTATAGAAAATTTTTTTATAGAAAATTTTTATTTAAAGTTTTTTTTATTAATTTTTATTTATTAATTAATTTTAATTTTTTTTTATCAAAATTTGTCTTTAGAAAATTTTTTATCAGAATTTTTTTAGAATTTTTTTTTTAATTTTCTGTAGAAAATTTTGTATCAAGTTCTTTTCTATTAAAAGTTTGCTACAGAAAATTTTCTAATAAAAGTTTTTTATAGAAAATTTTCTATCAAAGCTTTTCTATAAAAAAAAATTCTATTAAAATTTTTCTATAGAAAAGTTTTTTCTCAATTTTTTTTTTTTTAATTTTTCTATAGAAAATTTTGTATCAACATTTTTGTTTAAAAAATTGTATATCAAAGTTTGCCCGTTAAAAATGTAAAAATTTGTTTATCGAAAACTTTATATTAAAATTTGTCAATCGAAAATTGTTTTTATATATCTAATATTATTTTTTTTTTCTTTTCTTTTTAGGTAAGTGTCAATTTGTTTTAAATTTTCAATGAAACTGTTTGAAATGTATGCCTAAAGCCCAGGTAAACCTAGAGATAAGCTTTCAAATTTAAGAGTGGATTGAAATGTTTTCTTACTTAAGTACTTGAAATTACAAAAATTTCTCTAAGTGCAACTAATTTGCATACTCGTTTGAAACGTAATTAAATCCCTTAGGCTATTTTAACAATTTCAAAGTCCGTCTCTCCCTTAACAAAAGAGATAACAACGATAACTTTAAAAGTGTTGAAATAATCACTTCAATGCATTTAATAAATGGCAGACGGACACAAGTTGGACAGCTTTCACTTGATTTTGAAAAAAAAGTTATTAAAATGTTCAAATATATCTCCTAAAAACGAAAAAGATGTAGGTGTTAAGAGTCTTTAAGAACTCTTGATATAAAAAAAAAAAACTAGTAAAACTCCTTAAGAGAAAACGTGGGTAATTATAAAAATAAATAAAATCGAAAAAATATGTTTTCAAACTTTGAAGTTTCTCTTACTCACACTCTCTTTAACACTTTTCTTAACTTTTATGTGTTAAAATCTTTTAGTTTCAATATTTGTTTTTCTGATTTCAAAACTAAAAGGAAATCTTGTGGCAGAAAAATAACACCAAAAACAAGTATCATTTGCTTTAAAGTAAGAAAAAAAAAAAACATTAACAAAAATTCAGTTCAATTGCTATTTTTCCACTTAAAAAGAAGAAAAATTTGAAAATGTGAAAAAACTACAACAAAACATGAAATGGAAACTCTGCAAGTGCGTGGGTTCCCCCAAAACTTGTTTGAAATAAATGGCTGTTGGCTTTATTTCAAAGCCCACTTCTTCTCTAGAGGAAAAAAGTAAAACAGAAAAATAAATAAAATTTTTAACATAAGTTTACTCCATATTTGCTTCGAGTTAACTTGGGATGTTACGAAAATGGAGGTGTTAATCGGAAGAATTTTAGTAAAAATTTAAAATTAGACAAAATTTCTAAAAATTGTTTTTAATGTGAACAATTTTTGTTTAATAACAATATTTTGGGTGTAAAAAGGATTTTTATATCAAATTTTTGAATTGAAAGCCATTTCTGAGCAACTTCGAAAATTCGAACTTAATTTCGAAAATTTTTAAATTCATTTAAATAACAATGTTTATAGTTTAGAATTGTATAATTAGTCTTAAAATAATTGTTATGCTAAAAAAGTAATTTTTAAACAGTTTTTGGAGAAGTCCGAAAACTCGAACTTAATTTCGAAACTTTTTAAATTCATTTAAATAACAATGTTTATAGTTTAGAATTGTATAATGAGTCTTAAAATGACTGTTATGCTTTAAATTTTAATTTTAAACAGTTTTTAAAGAAATCCGAAAATTCGAACTTAATTTCGAAAATTTTTCAATTCATTTAAATAACAATGTTTATAGTTCAGAATTGTATAATTTGCCTTAAAATTATTGTTATGCTAAAAATTTAAATTTTAAACTGTTTTTGAAGAAATCCGAAAATTCGAACTTAATTTCGAAAAGCTTTAATTTTGTTGCTTTAACAACGTTTATAGTTTAGAATTGTATATTAAGTCTGAAAAAATTTCTTAGCTAAAAAGCTGAATTTTAAACTATTTTTAAAGAAGTTCGAAAATTCGAATTTAATTTCGAAAATTTAAATTTTCGTTAAAATTTTAATATTTTCACTTTCGATTCTTAAAATGATTATAAAAAAACTTTATATTAAAAATAATAACATTTTCGAGTAGTTTCGAAAATTCGAACTTAAGGTCGAAAATTGATTTTTCATAAAAAATTCAAAATGTCTATAAAAAAAAATAACAAAATACTGATTTCTTTATAATAAAAATTGTTTAAAACTAAAATGCTTTTCGTGGAAGATTTTTTAACCAATTTCGAAAGTTCGAACTTAATTTCGAAAATAGTTTAATACGTTTAAAACATTTAATTATTATTTTATAGCAACAAAACTCTTATTATGCTTACAACAACATTTTCAAGACATTCTAAAGAGTTTCGAAAATTCGAACTTAAGTTCGAAAATATATATTATTGTAAAACTTACAAAATTTTCAGCTACGACTTGTAAATTTAGTATAAAAGGTGTTTTATTGTAAAAATTTTAAATTTAAACTTTTTAAAGAATTGCGAAAATTCGAACTTAACTTCGAAAATTTAAATTTATTATAAATTACAATATTTTTACAACCGAATTGATAAACAATTTTCTGCAATTAAAACAATTTCGAACTTAAGTTCGAAAAATTTTATTGTCACACAGAGAACAAGATTTTCATCTGTGGCACAAAAAAAAATAGTTTATAATTATAGAAGAATATAAAAACATTTATTATTCAAAAATTTAAGTTCAAAGCCATTTTTTAACAACTTCGAAAATTCGAACTTAATTTCGAAAATATTTATTTTCATTTAAATTACCACATTTCACTTCCAAATTATATAAATGTTATAGAAATAATTTTTATGTAGAAAAAATAAGTTAAAACTAATTTTTTGTGAATTTCGAAAATTCTAACTTAAATTCGAAAATAGATTTTTGTAATAAAATAAGCGGTTTTTGTTTTAAAATAGGAAAACAAATAAAATTACCCAATAAAGTAAACAAAAAATAGTTTTTTTTATATTAAAAAAAATTTCGAAAATTCGAAATTAATTTCGAACATCATTTATTCATTAAAAATTTTAGATTTTAAAATTTGAGAAGCATTTAAACCGTTTACTAAGCCTAATAATAAAATTAAAATAATTTCTAAAGAATTTTAAAAATTCGAACTTAAGTTCGAAAAAAAAATTTTCATATAAATATTAAATTTTTTTTGTTAAATAGTAAAAATTAATATGAAAATTATGTTGGCACCAAGAATAGAGTTTAAAGCTATTTTTAAAGAATTTAAAAAATTCGAATTTAAGTTCGAAAACCTATTTAAGTTCGAAAACCTATTTCGTATATATTTGAAAAAAAAAAGATTTATACATTAGGTAAACAATTTACGTTTACATTACAAAAAAATATTATTTATTATGTTTTTTATTATTTTCCTTATAAAATCGAAAATTCGAACTTAATTTTAAAAATTGATTTTTCACACAAAATAAAAAAAAAAAATTAGTTACAAAATTTTAAAATTGCTACATTCAAAATATTATAAATTAATCAAAATGTTACGAAATAATGTTTAAAATAATTTTTTGAAGAATTTCGAAAATTCGAACTTAAGTTCGAAAGTTGATTTTTCTTTTAAAATGAAAGATTTGTTACATTTTGAAGCACTTAAATAGGTTTAGAGTGGAAAATAAGGCATTTCAAATGATTCCAATAAGTTTTAAGCAATTTTTAAAGAATTTGGAAAATTCGAACTTAAGCTCAAAAACCTATTTTTTATATAAAACGAAGCTATTTGGTTAAAAATTAACAAATTAGATAAATACTTCATGTTAACATTGCAAAAAAAAGTTATCAATTATTTTTCCTTATAATATCGAAAATTCGAACTTAATTTTAAAAATCGATTTTTCATACAAAATAACAAAATTTTGTCATAAAATTGCGAAATTATTACATATTTGATTAAAATTTTACAAATTAATATTTGAAATAACTATTTAAAGAATTTCGAAAATTCCAACCTAAGTTCGAAAGTTGATTTTCCTTTTAAAATGTAAGTTTTTTTTTTTACATTTTTTGATGCTTTTAAACAGTTTAGTGTAGAAAATAAGGCATTTCAAATGATTTAAATGAGTTTAAAGCAATTTTTAGAGAATTTAAAAAATTTTAAGTTAAGTTCGAAAACCTATTTCGACCTATTGATTTTTCATATAAACTAAAACAAAAATTGTCATAACATTGCAAAATTATTACAAATTTGATTAAAATGTTACAAAATAATGTTTAAATTATTTTTTTGAAGAATTTCGAAAATTCGAACTTAAGTTCGAATGTTGATTTTCCTTTCAATTTTTTTTTTTTTAATTAAGAAGCCTTTAAACAGTTTAGTGTAGAAAATAAGGCATTTCAAATGATTTTAGAGCAATTTCGAAAATTCGAACATAACTTCGAAATTTCTTTTTTTCATTTTAAATCAAGAATTTTTCCTTAAAATCTCATATCTTTTAAAGATAACCTGTTTTTTACCATTTTTCGTTAGAAAATCATAAATATGTATAACAACAACAACTTCTACTATACAAATGGGTAAAAAATATTTACATTTTTCTATTCTTCTAACATAAAATACTTCCACATTCGTAGCAGATCCATATTTTCCATTAACTAAATGACTTACTCTTTTACTGAGTCTAGTACTTACCAAACAAACTCCATCTAAATACTAGAAAATAGAAAAAACAGGTCAATGGGATGCTGTTGCTGCCTCATGTTTGAACAATGAAATCTAAGCTCTTCAACAAACAAACTCCAACAACAACAACAAATACATAAGGTATATATTTCTACAGGTGTTTCGTAATGGTTCCCCCTATTTATTTTCTAATATTTCGAGAGTAATGGCTTAAAACCATTTGATATGGACACAAACTCCCAACCACACATAATTTTCATGTTAAACCTTTAATATTTTCCGGTTTAAAATTTACAATTTTTGGTTAAAATTTGGGTTTAACTTCAGTCTATACCCCCTTCAAACTCATTTTCATCATTCTCTACATCATTATCATCATTATTATCTCTTAACAATTAAATTACAAACAAAAATTTTGTCACTCATCCATAACGATTTTTGGGTTTTGTTTGAAATTATACCCACTTGCTTAAGGGAGCTCCAGAAAAAAATGTGTACCATTGATAACAACAGCCTAACAACCAGCAACCTTCCAAACAACCAACCAACCGACCGACCAGACAGAGCCCAACACAACAACAAGTCATTCAACCAAACCAAAAACTATGCAACCATCCAAAAAATAATAAATAGACAGAAACAAAAATTTCTAAATTTTTAACTTTACGCTGCTGGTATTTTTCAATTCGTATGTGAGTGAATAAATAGTTAAAGTCATTTAATATATTCAGGCACTTCGAATATTGTATTTAGACCAAAAGTTAAATCTAAAGCTTAGTTGGTAAAAGGGTGTAGCCAAGTTAGAGGGGAAATGGGTTTAAAAACATGAGTAATAGCTTTGCTTTTGTAGGAAAATAGTTTGAATTGTTGAGAATTGAGTTTAAATAAGTTTTTGAACAGTTTTGAAAATTTAAAGTCAATTTCGAAAATTCGAACTTAAATTCGAAAACGATTTTTATTGTTAAAACACAAGAATTTGGAATTTCAAATGATAAAAATAGTTTGTTTTGTAAAAAAAAAACATTTTGTAAAATTATTTTTTAATTTCGAAAATTCGAACATAATTTCGAAACTATAATTTTTCTATAAAAACATATTCTAAGCATATACAAGCAAATAAACTATTTTATAGCGTTAAAAATAAAATTTTCTGTTAGTTTTTAGAAATTTCGAAAATTCGAACTTAAATTCGAAAATAGATTTTTCATTTAAAATACGAAAGAATACAAAATTATTTGAGCAAAAATTAGATTATAGCATAAAAAATAATTTTCTAAAATTTTTTATATTTTCCAAAATTTTTTATATATTCGAAAATTCGAACATAATTTCGAAACTAAAACTTTTGTATTAAAACACAGAAATCTTGTTTCTAGCAATAAAACTTTTTATTTTATAGTCATAAAAAACACTTTTTTTAGTTTTCAGCAGTTTCGAAAATTCGAACTTATATTCGAAAACTGTTTTTTAATTTAAAATACCAAAAATCTTGAACTATTTGTGCAGACAAATAACGTAAAAACCTAATTTTCTAACATTTTAAATTATTTGGAAAATTTGAACTTAATTTCGAAATTTTCAAAACACAGAAATATTTTTGTATCAAAGCATAGAAATCTGGTTTATTGTATTGAAAAACACATTTTCTATAAGTTCTGAGGAATTTCGAAAATTCGAACTTAAATTCGAAAATTAATTTTTCAATTTAAATACTAACCCAACAAGCATAATTTTCTAACATTTTAAATAATTTCGAAAATTCGAACTTAATTTCGAAACTAAAATTATCGTATAAAAACACAGAAATCTTGTTTCTTAGCATTAAAACTGTTTTATAGTATTGAGAAACACATTTTCTATTAGTTTTGAGGAATTTCGAAAATTCGAACTTAATTTCGAAAATTGATTTTTTGTATAAAAAACATAGAAATCTTATTTCTAAGTAAAAAAGCTATTTAAAATTGTTTAAAAATACGCCCATATGGAGCTCTGAAAAATTTCGAACTTAATTTCGAAAATCTTTTTTTTTTAACAAAAGATCACTATTTAAGCTTAAAATCCATATTTAGCTAGATAAAAATTTTAGATTTATAAAAATTATGATTGAAAATCATTTTAGAAAAGTTTTGAAATTTCGAACTTAATTTCGAAAATGTATTTTTAATGAAACTTCAAAAATGTTTGTATTCCAATTTAGTAAAAATGAATTACAAATAACAATTTAAGCTAAAAACAGAATTTGGTAACATTTTTACTTAATTTCGAAAATTCGAACCAAGTTTCGAAATTAATTTTTTTTGTTACAAAAGATCACTTTTAAGAATAAAATTTAAAAGTAATTAGATGAAGGTTTTTAGTTTAAAAAAATATGATTGAAAATCATTTAACAAGAATTTCGAAAATTCCAACTTAATTTCGAAAATTTATTTTTCAAGTAAATTAGCAAATTTTTGTATTAAAATTTAATGAAATTAATAGCAAAAACTTGACTTTATAAACATTTTCATTTAATTTCGAAAATTTAAACTTAATTTCGAAAATCATTTTTGTTACAAAATATTACATTTTTAGCCTTAAATTAATAATATAACTAAAAAATGTGTCAAATATATACAAATTATGTTTAAATTTCATTTTAAAAGTATTTTGAAAATTCGAACTTTATTTCGAAAATTTATTTTTTGTATTAAAATTTGATGAAATGAATAGAATATTGTTTATTAAGCAAAAACGTAGCTTTATTACTTTATTTTAATAAATTTCGAAAATTCGAACATAATTTCGAAAATCATTTTTTTCAATTTTTAGCTTTAAATTCAAAAATATCGGAATAAAGGTATTAAATATATAAAAATTATGTTTGATTTTCATTTTAGAAGATTTTCGAAAATTCGAACTTTATTTCGAAAACTTATTTTTCAAGTAAATTAACAAATTTTGGTATTAAAATTTAATGAAATGAATAGCACTTCCTTTTAAATCAAAAATGTAAGATTATAAGCATTTTTATTAAATTTAAAAAATTCGAACTTAGTTTCGAACTACAATATTTTTACCAAAGGTCACGTTTTTAGTTTAAAATTCAAAAATAACCCAATAAATAAAAATAAATATGTAAAAATTATGTTTAAATTTCATTTGTAAAGAATTTCGAAAATTCGAACTTAATTTCGAA
Organism: Stomorhina lunata; assembly: GCA_933228675.1. Taxonomy (NCBI): domain Eukaryota; kingdom Metazoa; phylum Arthropoda; class Insecta; order Diptera; family Rhiniidae; genus Stomorhina; species Stomorhina lunata. The sequence continues at coordinate 156,854,944 of OW121740.1, read as the reverse complement.
AATGTATTTTTAAGGAAATTAACCAATTTTTGTATTAAAATTTAATGAAATTAATAGCATTTCGTTTTTTAAGCAAAAACGTAGGTCTATAGTCATTTTAATAAATTTCGAAAATTCGAACATAATTTCGAAAATCAATTTTTTTAACACTAGATCAAATTTTTAGCTTTAAATTCAAAATATCTTAATAAATGTATTAAATATAGAAAAATTATGTTTGAATTTCATTTTAGAAGATTTTCGAAAATTCGAACTTTATTTCGAAAATGTATTTTTTTAAGGAAATTAACCAATTTTTTGTATTAAAATTGAATGAAATTAATAGCATTTCGTCTTTAAGCAGAAGCTTAGTTTATTAGATTTTTTATTAAGCATTGAAAATTCGAACTTAGTTTCGAACATCTATTTTTTTACAAAAATTTAAATTTTTTAGCTTAAATTTATAAAATAACTAGAAAAAGCTTTAAAATACATAAAAATTATGTTTAAAATTAATTTTAGAGAAATTTCGAAAATTCGAACTTAATTTCGAAAAACTTTTTTTAGCTTTATATAATAAATTTTTGTCTTAAAATTATAAATTTCAATAAATTGGGATCTTAGTGCAATACACTACAGTAAAAATTTTTAATAAAACATTTTATTTTATTTAAATGTGAAAAATATTGTCAAAATTTCGTCTTGAAAAATTTTGAAAATTTAAAATCGTTTTCAAAAATTTAACTTTGAACCCTAAAAACTCTTAAGAAATATTTTTTGTTCTTGAAAATGTTTAAACATACTTTTCTCTTAACAAAAATATTGTCCCGAATTAAATATTTACTAAAAATTATTTGTCCCCCTTTAATTGGCCATTCCCTGTACTCTCTCCTGCTGCTTTACATATTTCCACTGAAATCTTTGCTTGGACTATTTCAATTCTTTCTATGAATTTTCAAGCCTCTATTATAATATTTTTGAACTTTCATGGTTTCAAACGAAAAAAATAAAGAAGAAATCTAAATTTTCTTTAAAAGTTAACACGAGTAGACATACGTTTTTTTCCCCGACTGAATGAAAAATTTACATATTTTTGTTATTTATCAGAAACTTGTTAAATATGGGTTACAACTTTATCCCCCATTGCCGGATTATACAGGTTCAAACATATGCTAATAACGGTTTTTACTTTGAAAAATGTTAGGTGGAAAATTTTTTTTTTTGGAATTAACAAATTTATTTGGAATTTAATTAATAGGAAGATGTTAAGAAATTTTAGTTTAAAATATTAGTTTAATCTTAAGTTATTTGTTTTTAAGTAAAATGTTTAAAATTATGGGTAAAAGTTATTTTTTCATATGAAATATTTAAATCGTTTAATTAGAAAAGGCCTTATGTTACTCTTTTTGTAAAGGAAATTAATAGTCTATTGGCATCTTTTCCTAATTTAAAATAAAATTTGGTATTTTTACAAAAAAAATTAAATTGTAAAGTTACGAGTCAAAAAAAAGTAGTATTGAGTTTTTTGCAGGTTTCGGAAAAAACGTGTACTTTTGAAATGTGGTTTTATTGCCTTCAAAAATTCGACTCGTTTTTACAGTGAAAAGGCCTTTAACCAACAAATAAAAGGCCCAACCTAAATACTAATTTTAAAAATAGATTAAAGAAGCAGGTCTCTAATCCCAATACCAAATTAACGCCTTTTAACTAAGCTTTAACCATTTTTTAGCATGTCATAAGGTAGAAAGCAGGCCTTAACAACCCAGGTTCCCTAGAAAATTTTACTTTTTTTTAACGAAAAACGTTTAAAAAAACTAAACGTTAAGTCGTAATTAGATTAGGGCGTTTACAAAATATACTCCTCTCCAGATCGTGTAAGCTAAGCACATGTCAAAACTAGGGTTAAAAAAAACACAGAAATGATCTTCAAAAGATCAGGTAGAGTAAAGGAAATGGAAAAACATTGTTACAACATTGCCAACAACATGTGTTTCCTTGATAATCCATTTATTTGAAGGATTAAATAGAAACATAAAACTGAAGAGAGCAAACGAAATCCCTAAAAGGAAATGCCGAAAAGAAAAAGAGAGAAAGAAAGCGAGGATCACTCGACAAAAGGTAACAACTAAATATCAACCCTCATTAAAGAATTTTTATGTGAGGACAGGAACAAAATTTTGCACACCACAACAGCTGTTAGAAATGTAAAGTAAATGCTGACACGATCACTAGTAGGGGAAGTAGGTAAAACAGAAAAGATCACTTAAATTTTGAAGTTTTATTGTTTTGTTGTACAATTGTTTCAAGGCTCTTGAAAACCTTGAAACTATTGCGTTATACAATAGTGTTGAATTTAATAGTAATTAAAAGGTTTTCGATCAATAGAGATCGAATTTTTTTGTTTACAGATAATGTGATCGTAAATCAAATGACATATTGACTGAAATGTGGTTTTGAGGATAAACTATATTGAAAACCATAAAACCAAATATAATCGTTAAAACATTTAGAGATAAACTGCAACAAAATTGATAAATTAGTTAAGAAAGTAGAATTGTAGAAAATTTTTTTGAATTTCAAAAATTTTTAGAATATTGTAGAACTTTAAAAATTTAAAGTTCATTTACTTTTAAAATAAGCAAAATATATATAAAAAAAATAATAAAATTGTCGGTATGTAAATATTATTCAAAAAGAAAAATTATTCGCACTTGATCCCAGTCTATTACATTTATAAAAGCCACAAAAAATGTTTATGGACAACCACAAACATTCTGCACATAGTAGCCAACGATAATCTAAGCTTTTAATTTTGATTTACAAACATAATTCTTAATGATTGTGTTTGTAAAATAGGTTATAATGCGAGGTTTTTCGATATGTTGGGATACTCCTCCAGAAAATGATAGCCTAACCAACTCATCGGGGAATTGGTTGTCCCCACAAAAACATTTATTGACTTTTATCACTAAATTGTCTATTACATTAATAAATAAATGTAATAGAATGGGATCAAGTGGGAATAATTTTTCTTTTTGATAAAAAAAATATGTTAAATTTTTTTTCAGGAGTTTCGAAAACTAGAACGCAATTTCGAACATTGATTTTTTCCATAAAACATTTTTTTGTCTAAAAATTTAATTAAAAATTATCCTACATGTACTTTGAACTAATTTTATAAAACTTCAAAAATTCGAAGATAATTTCGAAAAATATTTTTTTATATAAAAAAAAAAAAATAAAAATAAAAAAGTAAATATTGCATTTGAAAATTGTTTTAATAAAATCAAAGTGTGAAATTGAAACTATTTTAAAAAAATTAAGTTCGAAAATTCGAACATAATTTTTAATTTTTACTAAAAAAAATTTTTTAACCCAAAATGTAATAAAAAGAGTTAATATTCATTATCAACAAAGTTCTATGTCATTTATTTTTATGGAAATTTAAAAATTTGAACATAATATCGAAATTTTTTTTTATTAAGGAAAAAATAATTCTTTGAATTAAAAATGTAACAAAAGTAGTTCAAAATGATTTTAAATGAAAAATAATGCTTTAAGAACTATTTCTATGGAATTTCGAAAATTCGAACATAATTTCGAAAATTATTTTTTCAAAAAACCAACATTTAATGGTTCAAAATTTAATAAAAACAACTTCATAATGGTTTTTAATAACAAAAAATGATTTCTGAACTCTTTTTTTTATAGAACTTTTGAAAATTCGAACATAATTTCAAAGATTGGTTTTTCATTGTAAAGAAGTTTTTTTGACACAAAATATAAATAGAAATGAGTTTAAAATAGTTTTTCATGACAAAAAATTATATTAGAACAAATTTTTATAGAACTTCGAAAATTCGAACATAATTTCGAAAATCAAGTTTTCAGAAAAATGTAGTATTTTTTACCCAAATGGTAAACAAAAGGAGTTTAAAGAGATTTTTAATGACAAAAATGTTGTTACGACTTTTTCGAATTTAATTTCGAAAATTTGATTTTCATAAAAAACTTTTTTTTTTTAATAAATAACAAACGAAAACGAGTTTCAAATGACTTAAAATAGAAAATAATGCTTTTAGAACTATTTTTATTGAAATTCGAACATAAGTTCGTAAAAATGGTTTTTCATAAAAAAAGTTTTTTTTACTAAACATTTTATAAAAATATTTAATATTTTGATAATTAAAGACAAAAAATGTTTTTTAAACTATTTTTAGAATTTCGAAAATTCGAACTTAATTTCGAATTTTGGATTTTGATAAAAACGTCATATTATTGTTTTTAAAATTAAATACAAATTGTTAAAATTAAGAAGAAATGATTTTTTTAGAGCAAAAAAGTGATTTAAAATTTTTGTATATAAAAGTTTTTGAAGAAATTTCGAAAATACTTTTTTAAGATTTTAGTTATTTATAATTAAAATAAACAATTTTTTAATTAACTATTGTTTTCGTTTGTTTCTTAAATATTTCTCAAGCCCTTATCAAATCATGAATTTAATTTCAAATACATAATCCCAGAAACCTTAAAAAATTCAAAATCACATTTTCAACATAAGTATTTCAACACCAACCAAATCATTTTACACCTTTTGGTCATGCCAAGAAATTAAATCAAGAAACACCAGACGGACGACCGACACCCATGGAAAAATAAAACTGAACTCGAAAAACAGAAACAGAAATCTTGAACAATAAAATAAATATCACGATTTATTTAAGATCCAATAAGAAAAAATACTATAAATTTTTAAGTATTTTTTTTTATATTTTCTTGATTTTGTCTTTATAGTTTTGCTATCTTGGCACAAAAGAAGCCGCTTTAAAGATGTTTGGCTGGCTGACGATGATGAGGAGGATTATTGTATAGACAAATTTTGAAAAAAAAGAAGAAAAAATAAAAATCCAGATTTTGCCAAAAATTTATATACACAAAATTGCTATGTTACTGCGGGACTTAAATTGAGAAAAAGAAAAGAATTGGTTTCTAATTTAAGGGATTTTTGCTAGAAATTTTTATTTCTTTTAATTAGAAATATTTTTTCTTCTGATTCTTAATGAATTGCGTTTCTTTTTACTTGGCCTTTTGACTTATTCTAGTAGAGCAACGCCTAACGCCTGCCCGTTTTTATGCTTTTATGAAATTCATGCTGTTTTGCTGTTAAATGAAGCTGTAGCTGCTTACTTCAGCTGTCAAATTGTGTGTGTGTGAATCGATACCGAGAGATCTTTGCCCTTTTTCCTCTAAATTTAGTTAATTTGCTCTATTTTCAAGCGATTAAATACAAGTGATGCTAACTTTAAGCCAATTTTTATAGAACTTTTTTAAATAATAGAAAAAAACGTTGTTTTAAACAATTTTGTGTGAATTTCGAAAATTCGACATTAAAATTTTTCCTATGAAATTCAAAATTTTAATGAAAAGATGATGAAATTCGTATAAAATAGATTGAACAGTAACAAAATTTTTCTTTAAAGATGATAACATTTTTATAAAAAAGTTTGCAATGTTAAAACAAGATATGTTAGCATATGTTCGACAAATTTCGAAAATTCTAACTAAATTTTGAAATTTTCGAACATTAATTTTTTTCTTAAAAACCCTTAATTGTAATATGGAGATGATAAAATTTATATAAGATGTCCTAAACTAATATAAAAAGTGGGAAAGATTTTGTTTTACCAAACTACGAAAATTCGAACTTAGTTTCGAAAATGATTGTTTTATTTAAAATATAATATTTATACGCAAAAAAATGAAAAGGATATCAAACGGATTACAATATAATAAAGAATACTTGAAAAGTTTTTTGTTGACAAATTTCGAAAATTCGAACATCTAAACATTTTTAATAGGAATTTTTCGGTCTAAAAATTTTTATTAGAAAACTTTTCGCTTTAAAAGTTTTTAAATGGTAGAACATTTTTTTTATTTAAAAGTTTTTAATAATTTTTAATATTTGATAAAAATTTTTCCGCTTAAAATTTTTGATAGAAAAATTGTCGTTTTTTTTTTGTTGATGGAATATCTTTCGTCTAAAAATTTTTAATAGAAAACTTTTCGCTTTAAAAGTTTTGATAAAAATTTTTGATAGAACATTTTTTTTGTTTAAAAGTATTTGATAAAAATTTTTCGGTTCAAAAATTTTCTAGTAAATATTTGATAGCAAACTTTTCGATCCAAAAATCTACAAATTTTTAATGGAATATTTTTCGGTTAAAAATTTTTTCTGTTTAAAAATTTTTTGGTTTAAAAAGATTTGATAAAAAATTTTCGGTTAAAAATTTTTGATAAAACATTTGTTGGTCTAAAAATTTTTCAGTCTAAAAATTTTTGATAGAAAATTTTGAAGTCTAAAAATTTTTAATAGAAAACTTTTAGGTCCTAAAATTTTTGATAGCAAATTTTTCGGTCTAAAAATTTTTAATAGTAAATTATTCTTTCTAAAAATTTTCGATAGAAAACTTTTCGTTTCTAAAATTTTTAATAGCTAATTTTTCTACAAATTTTTGATAAAATATTTTTCGGTTAAAAATTTTTGATAAAAAATTTTTTTCTAGAAAACTTTTAGCTTTAATAATCTTTGATAGAAAAATAATTTTTCTATAAAAAATTTTTGATAAAAAAAATTTCCTGCTGAAAAATTTTATATAGAACATTTTTTCTGTTAACAAATTTTTAATAGAAAATTTGTCGGTTTAAAAATATTTGATAAAAATTTTTCGGTCTATAAATTTTTGATAGATAATTTTCGGTCTACAAATTTTTGATGGAATATTTTTCGGTTAAAAATTTTTGATAGAAAACTTTCCGCTTTAAAAATTTTTTAGTGTAAAAATTTTTTATAGAAAATTTTTTTATAGAATTTTTTTTTTTATAGAAAACTTTTCGCTTTAATAATTTTTGATAGAAAAATAATTTTTGATAGAAAAATAATTTTTCTATAAAAAATTTTTGATAAAAAAAATTTCCAGCTGAAAAATTTTAAATAGAACATTTTTTCTGTTTAAAAATGTTTAATAGAAATTTTGTCGGTTTAAAAATATTTGATAAAAATTTTTCGGTCTATAAATTTTTGATAGATAATTTTCGGTCTACAAATTTTTGATGGAATATTTTTCGGTTAAAAATTTTTGATAGAAAACTTTCCGCTTTAAAAATTTTTTATTGTAAAAATTTTTTATAGAAAATTTTTTTATAGAATTTTTTTTTTTTTATAGAAAACTTTTCGCTTTAATAATTTTTGATAGAAAAATAATTTTTGATAGAAAAATAATTTTTCTATAAAAAATTTTTGATAAAAAAAATTTCCTGCTGAAAAATTTTAAATAGAACATTTTTTCTGTTTAAAAATTTTTAATAGAAAATTTGTCGGTTTAAAAATATTTGATAAAAATTTTTCGGTCTATAAATTTTTGATAGATAATTTTTGGTCTATAAATTTTTGATGGAATATTTTTCGGTTAAAAATTTTTGATAGAAAACTTTCCGCTTTAAAAATTTTTTAGTGTAAAAATTTTTTATAGAAAATTTTTTTATAGAATTTTTTTTTTTTATAGAAAACTTTTCGCTTTAATAATTTTTGATAGAAAAATAATTTTTGATAGAAAAATAATTTTTCTATAAAAAATTTTTGATAAAAAAAATTTCCTGCTGAAAAATTTTAAATAGAACATTTTTTCTGTTTAAAAATTTTTAATAGAAAATTTGTCGGTTTAAAAATATTTGATAAAAATTTTTCGGTCTATAAATTTTTGATAGATAATTTTCGGTCTACAAATTTTTGATGGAATATTTTTCGGTTAAACATTTTTGATAGAAAACTTTCCGCTTTAAAAATTTTTTAGTGTAAAAATTTTTTATAGAAAATTTTTTTATAGAAAATTTTTTTTTATAGAAAACTTTTCGCTTTAATAATTTTTGATAGAAAAATAATTTTTGATAGAAAAATAATTTTTCTATAAAAAATTTTTGATAAAAAAAATTTCCTGCTGAAAAATTTTAAATAGAACATTTTTTCTGTTTAAAAATTTTTAATAGGAAATTTGTCGGTTTAAAAATATTTGATAAAAATTTTTCGGTCTATAAATTTTTGATAGATAATTTTCGGTCTACAAATTTTTGATGGAATATTTTTCGGTTAAACATTTTTGATAGAAAACTTTCCGCATTAAAAATTTTTTATAAAAAATTTTTTTATAGAAATTTTTTTTTTTATAGAAAACTTTTCGCTTTAATAATTTTTGATAGAAAAATAATTTTTGATAGAAAAATAATTTTTCTATAAAAAATTTTTGATAAAAAAAATTTCCTGCTGAAAAATTTTAAATAGAACATTTTTTCTGTTTAAAAATTTTTAATAGAAAATTTGTCGGTTTAAAAATATTTGATAAAAATTTTTCGGTCTATAAATTTTTGATAGATAATTTTTGGTCTATAAATTTTTGATGGAATATTTTTCGGTTAAAAATTTTTGATAGAAAACTTTCCGCTTTAAAAATTTTTTAGTGTAAAAATTTTTTATAGAAAATTTTTTTATAGAAAATTTTTTTTTATAGAAAACTTTTCGCTTTAATAATTTTTGATAGAAAAATAATTTTTGATAGAAAAATAATTTTTCTATAAAAAATTTTTGATAAAAAAAATTTCCTGGTGAAAAATTTTAAATAGAACATTTTTTCTGTTTAAAAATTTTTAATAGAAAATTTGTCGGTTTAAAAATATTTGATAAAAATTTTTCGGTCTATAAATTTTTGATAGATAATTTTCGGTCTACAAATTTTTGATGGAATATTTTTCGGTTAAACATTTTTGATAGAAAACTTTCCGCATTAAAAATTTTTTATAAAAAATTTTTTTATAGAAATTTTTTTTTTTATAGAAAACTTTTCGCTTTAATAATTTTTGATAGAAAAATATTTTTTCTATAAAAAATTTTTGATAAAAAAAATTTCCAGCTGAAAAATTTTAAATAGAACATTTTTTCTGTTTAAAAATTTTTAATAGAAATTTTGTCGGTTTAAAAATATTTGATAAAAATTTTTCGGTCTATAAATTTTTGATAGATAATTTTCGGTCTACAAATTTTTGATGGAATATTTTTCGGTTAAAAATTTTTGATAGAAAACTATCCGCTTTAAAAATTTTTTAGTGTTAAAATTTTTTGAAAAATTAGATTTAATCAGGCTTGAGTTCATTTTTAGAAAAATTTTCGCTTTAAACATTTTTAATAGAAAACTTTTTGGCTTAAAAATTTTTGATAGAAACTTTTTATAGAAAATTTTTTATAAAAAGTTTTTCTTTTTAAAAATTTTTAAAAGAAAATTTTTGGATTTATCAAAAATTTTGAGACATCAAACATTTAATTAAAAAGTTTTACTGTAGTGTATTGCACTAACATTCCACTTTATTACAATTATTTATTATTGTAATAAATAATTTTTGGGTTTGAAAATTTTTGGAAGAAAATTTTTCGGTTTAAAGTTTTTGATAGAAATTTTTTTAGTGTAAAAATTTTTTATAGAAAATTTTTTGGTGTTAAAATTTTTAATATAAAATTTTTTGGTTTTAAACTTTATGAAAGAAAATTTTTGGAAGAAAATTTTTCGGTTTAACAATTTTTGATAGAATTTTTTTTGGTTTTCTATAGAAAATATTTCGCTTAAAAAATTTTGTTATAGAATGTTTTTAATAGAAAATTTTTGCATTAAAATTTTTCAGTTAAACAATTTTTGATAGAATTTTGTTTTTGGTTTTCTATAGAAAATATTTCGCTTAAAAAATTTTCTTATAGAATATTTTTAATAGAAAATTTTTCGGTCCAAAAATTGTTTATAGAAAATTTTGCGGTCTAAAAATTTTTCATAAAAAATTTTTCGGTTTAAAAATTTTTGTAAAGAAAATTTTTTGGTTTAAAAATTTTTGTAAAGAACATTTTTTGGTTTAAAAATTTTTGTAAAGAACATTTTTTGGTTTAAAATGTTTCTTTGTTGTATAAGTGTTCGTTGTTAAATTGTAAACTGGGCGTTAAAAACCCTTTTTTTTATACAAAACTTACTAAATCTGTATTATGACCTATTTTCGTTTTCATTTTCTATATTTTGTGTGAAAAGTTTATAGCAACAATGTGCTATAAATTTTATTACAAAATCTTGAATAAAAAACTGAACCACCCCAAAAACAAGAAGCGAATGTGATTGTGTTACAGGAAAAACTATTTTCATAATTATAAGAAATTTTCATGGAAATACAATGTATTTGTTTAATACTCACTCGTAATAACAATAACAAAAAGGGCTTGTTAACATTTCAAATGAGATTTGTTTTTCCCATAAAAATTTTTTTACGGGTAGAATGTACTTTAGTATTACGAGCTTGTATCCGATACTTAATTTAATGCATTTTTCATGCACAATATTCTTCATTTTAATGTAAATTATAAAACAATGGATTTTTGTAATTTTATTTGAGTTAAAGTTTTTTTTTTGTTTGTTGGTTCATTTGCTTCATTTAACATTATTTCCGCAATTGTCTCATTAATATATCAAATGAAATGAAATGTGGTTTTGTTGTTTTGTGGGTTTGTTTTTGGATTTCCGATATTCTATATGGCTCATTAAAATTTCAAACACCAGAAAAGTAGGAAGAGAATAAATTACAAAATGATTTCATAAGATTTTTAGGTAAATGAAAAATAATGAGCAAAGATGCCTCAAAAAAATGAAACTAAAGCAAAACTCCTAAAATGCCTTAAGTTATTTTGGGTTTAAGAAAAGATTTATAATTTCTAAAGACTGATCTTATTTTTATGTTTAAAACAAAATTTCAAAATTTCCGGAAAAAATTACGAAAAGGAAACCAAAGCTTAAGTTACATCCGCCAAACAAATTCATTTTTATTTGAAATAAAAACAAAATATCCAAAGTTTCCTAAAACTTAATCTTTTAAGTTTTAAAGATCATGAGGTATTTAAAAAGAGAAAAACAAGATAATAATCTTGATAATAACTTAAGATACTTTTTATTATAAAATTTTATTTCGTTTTTCTTTTGTTTTTGGTTAACAAAACTTTTTCAAAAATGTCTCGTGTTTAAAAACAAGCAACATTTTAAGATTTTTAACTGCATGCAACTTTTTGCTCTAAACTGTCTAAGAAATGGCATGACAGATAAATATCTTTCGGAATTTTAGTTTTTAGTAGATACTTAGGTTTTCTTTATAATGTATTTTTTTCTATTTTTCATTCGAACTTGGAAAACCACCCAGAAAGTTGTTTGAATTTTGTTTCTTTTGTCTTGGCATTTGTTTAGATTCATTTCTGTTTCTTCTTTTTTCTGTCGACTATTTTGTATTCGAAGATACACAACAAAATTAATTACATGGAAATAACGTGCTTAGTTTAAATTTCTTTCAAGAATAACTAAAAAAATTAAGGAATAATACAAAATTTGGCACAAATCTTAAAAATTCCTGAACTTGAGAATAAACTTTGAAACATTTAAAGGACTAAAGTGATTTTCAAAATTTCTTTAAAAAAGATTCAAACATATTTTTCTGACATATCAATTATGCTAAATACTTGTTTTGTGCTTCTTAGTTGAAAATTAAACATTTTTTGTAAAAAAATCGATTTTCGAAATTAAGTTCGAATTTTCGAAGTTTCCTAAAAATGGGCTTAGGTGACTATTTTTGTCATTATCAAAGTTTCTTTATGAAATTTATAATTGAACATACAAAATTTTGTATGTTTGCAAAAAAAATGAAATTTTCGAAATTAAGTTCGAATTTTCGAAATTAATAAAAATGTTTCTAAATCATCTTAATTATATTAAAATTAAATCTATGCATATTTTATAACTTTTACTTAATAGTTTTGTATTTTATAAGAAAAAACTTAAATTCGAAATTAAGTTCGAATTTTCGAAATTGTTTAAAAATGTTTCTAAAGTAATTATTAGTATTTCGTAACTTAGTTATAAAATTTTCATGATTTTTTAAATATATATTTTTTTTGTATAGAAAACATTGATTTCGAAATTACGTTCGAATTTTCGAAATTTACTAAAAATGTTCCGAAAATCTTCTTAATTATTTTAAAATGTATTTTATATGAATCTTTGTATATTTACTTAATAATTTTGTATTTTATATGGAAAAATTAATTTCGAAATTAAGTTCGAATTTTCGAAATTTATTAAAAATGGTTTTTAAGAACATTTTTGGCATAAAAAAAGTTTCTTTATAATATTTTTCCATTTTTTTTAAATAAAATTTAATATAAATAAAAAAAAAATTCAATATTAAGTTCGAATTTTCGAAGTTTTTAAAAATTTTTCTAAATTGTATTTATTATTTTTAAACTTTTTATTATACATTTTATAATTTTTACCTAATAATTTTGTATATTATAAGCAAAAATTTTATTTCGAAATTTAGTTCGAATTTTCGAAATTGGTTAAAAATGTTTCTAAAGTCATTTTTGTTATTTCATAACTCATTTTTTTTACCAATTTAATACAAAATACAAAATTTTTCAAGAAAAAATCCATTTTCGAAATTAAGCTCGAATTTTTTAAATTCACTAGAAATTATCTACTAGTTTTTTTTATTGTAATTAAAGTTTATTTATGAAATTTATAATTTTTACATCAAAATTTTGTATTTTTGGAAAGAAAGAAGATTTTCAAAATAAAGTTCGAATATTCGAAGTTTATAAAAATGTTTCTAACATAGCCTTTATTATTTTAAAACTTTATTTGAACATATTTTATATTTTATATATTTTATAATTTTTACTGAATAATTTGTATATTATAAGGAAAAATTTTATTTCGAAATTAAGTTCGAATTTTCGAAATTGTTTAAAAATGTTTCTAAAGTCACGTTTATTATTTCATAACTCATTTTTTACCAATTTGATACAAAATACAAAATTTTTCAAGAAAAAATCAATTTTCGAAATTAAGTTCGAATTTTCGAAATTCCCAAAAGTGGCTTAGGAGACTATTTTTGTCATTTTAAAAGTTTACTTATGAAACTTATAATTGTACATACAAAATTTTGTATTTTTGCGAAAGAAATAACATTTTCGAAATTAAGTTCGAATATTCGAAATTTATAAAAATGTTTCTAAATCGTCTTTATTATTTTAAAACCTGTTTTATGTAAATATTTTATAATTTTTACTTAATGGTTTTGTATTTTATAAGGAAAAATTTAAGTTCGAAATTAATTTCGAATTTTCGAAACTGTTTAAAAATGTTTCTAAAGTCATTTTTATTATTTTATATTATTTATTTTATTATTTTTTTTACCAATTTAATTACTTTTACATAACAAATTTTGGATTTTATATAAAAAATTTGATTTCGAAGTTAAGTTTACATTTTCGAAAATAAATTCCAGTTTTCGAAATTTGTTGAAAATGTCTTTTTAATTGTCTTTAAAATTATTATTATTTTAAAAATAAATTTATACAATTTTTACTTAACAGTTTTGTATGTTACATGAAATAAATAAATTTCGAAATTAAGTTCGAATTTTCGAAATTTGTTAAAATTGTTTCAAAAATCGCCTTTGTTATTTTATAGCTTGTTTCATACGAATTTTATAATTTTTGCTTAATTCATTTTTTTAATAAAAAAATAAATTTCGAAAAAAATAGTCTTTATTATTTTCAAACTCAATTAATAATAATTTATTGTTTTTACTTCACGATTTGTTATTTTGTATGGAAAAATTTAATTTCGAAGTTAAGTTCGAATTTTCGAAATTAAGTTCGAATTTTCGAAATTTGTTCAAAATGTTTCTTATATCGCCTTTGCTATTTTATAGCTCGTTTACGAATGTTATAATATTTGCTTAACATTTTTGTATTTTATTTAAAAAAATAAATTTCGAAATTAAGTTCGAATTTTCAAAATTTTTTAAATATGTTCCAACTTTTAAAACTTAATTAATACCAATTTTATAGTTTTTACTTAACGATTTGTTATTTCATATGGAAAAATTTAATTTCGAAATTAAGTTCGAATTTTCGAAATTTCTTAAAATTATTTCTAAAGTCGTCTTTATTACATTATAACTTTTTTAATATGAATTTAGATAATTTTTCTTATTAATTTTGTATTCAATATGATAAAATAAAATTTCGAATTTATGTTCGAATTTTCGAAATTTGTTAAAAACGTTTTTAAGTTTGTCTTTTTTATTTTATAAATCATTTTATAATTTTTACCTAATATTTTTTTATATTTTACGTAAAATTTCAACTTCGAAATAATGTTCGAATTTTCGAAATTAATTACGAATGTTAGAAATTTGTTAAAAATTTTCTTTAACTTGTTTTTATTAGTTTAAAACTCGTTTTATACGAATTTTATAAATTTTACTTAAGAATTTTGTATTTTATATAGAAAAATTTTATTCCGAATTTAAGTTCGAAATTTTCGAAATTTTTTAAAAATGTTTTTATGAATGTTTATATGAATTTTTTATAAATTATTTTATAGTTTTTACTTAATATTTTTTTATATTTTAATTAAAATTTCAACTTCGAAATTAATATTGAATTTTCGAAATTAAGTTCGAATTTTAAAAATTTCTTAAAAATTGTCTTAAAATTGTTTTTATTAGCTAGAAACTTATTTTATATGAAGTTTATAAATTTTACTTAGGAATTTTGTATTTTACAAAGAAAAATTTTATTTCGAATTTTAGTTTGAATTTTCGAAATTGCTTAAAAATGTTTTTAAAATCGTTATTATTATTTTAAAATACATTTTATACAAATTTTATATTTTTTTCATACCAACTTTGTATCTTGCATTGAAAAATTTAATTTCGAAATTAAGTTCGAATTTTTGAATTTTGTTAAAAATGTTTCCAAAATCGTCTTTACTATATTAAAACCCATTTTATACAAATTTAATAATTTTTACTAAATAATTTTGCATATAACATAGAAAAATTTAATTTCGAAATTAAGTTCGAAATTTTTAAATTTGTTAAAAATATATTTAAGATTATCTTTATTATCTTGTAAGCCATTTGATATGATTTTTTTTATTTGTTCTTAACAATTTCGTACTTATATGGACAATTTTAATTTCGAACTTAAGTTCGAATTTTCGAAATATATTAAAATTTTCTTAAAATTGTCTTTAGTAGTTTAAAACTAATTTTATTCAAATTTTAAAATGTTTAAATTGTTAAAAAAAAGTTGTATATGGACAAAGTTAATGACTCCTATCTAAAGTACATGTAAATCTACTTCCCTCCATTTAAATAATTTACACATGACCATTAATAAAATCTTTAAACTTTTCATCACATTAGAACTCGCATTACTCAGAAAAAGGTTAAATGTTCAATATTCACATCTTTGGTTCCCATCAATAAATTTTCCATATTACTACAAGAATTTTCAATTCATTTTACGTATTTTACGTATTGAATTGAAAAAATTGTAGTGTAAATAGGACAAAAAAATATAGAAAAAATATAAAAGAAAAAAACCGTAACTGTGTCAACAGACAAATAATAATATTTTCAAACGAGCTCTTAAATTCTTTATATGGAAGCGACTGTGTGTTGTTTTTTTTTAATGTAACCTTTTTTATGGTCAAATAAATCGGTCTATCTCTCACACTCATTCTGTTAACTAACATTACAAATAACAGTTCAAATGACAGTTCAACCAGCAAATAAAGAAAATAGTTATAACCTTTTTTATGGTAAAAAACATTAGCATGACCATTAAATATTTATATTAAAATAAAATAAATTTTAACATGTGTATGACAAGTATTTAGTATATGGACGGACGTAAAAATGGTTATACACCTACATTGTTTACTTGGTATTTGTGTCATGTAAACATTTATGTTAAATCAAACACGCAAACATGAGGTTTGTCAAATCCTTTCTCTCTGTGTATATTATTTGCTTAAGATTTTAGAAGTTTTTTTTCTCAGTCCATGTGTTAGCGAACCGCTGTGGTATTGCAGGTTACACCACCGCCTATCATACCAAAGGTCCCAAGTTCGATCCCCGGCCAGACCCACTTGAAAAAAAATAATATTTTCATAAAAAGCGGCGGTTCACTTCATAACTCAGCTAGCCACTGGTTATTGAGTATTAGGCTATAAAAAACTTCCCTAACTAATGCATTTGCCGTTCGGTTTTGTTCGGACGATTTTGTAGACGGTTTATAAAAAGTTTGCTCAAAATCGGTCTAGTAGTTCTTCATTTATCACATTTTTTGTAATAAAAATAAAAATGAAATATAAAAAATTTCCATAGATTTTATAAACTCGAAAAAAAATACTTATTTATAAAAAATTTCCATAGATTTTATAAACTCGAAAAAAAGGATTTTTTTTTTTGAGTTTATAAAATCTATGGAAATTTTTTATAAATAAGTATTTTTTTTCGAGTTTATAAAATCTATGGAAATTTTTACATATCGACTTTTTACATATCGACTTTCCACATATTGTATAAACTTTATAAGTTATCTTTTATATATATCGGGTTTTTCTATCGGGACGCTACAAAAGTACAGTGACAGGACAGCAGACGACGCTATATTTCTTGCTGCTCTTTTGATGATTGATGAACTTCGAACGAATATTGAACATGAAATTGCAGCAGTATCGGCCAATTTATGCTTGAAAGACGTCGAAAATTGGGTTCAGCGTCTGGACTTCTGCAAGCATGCCCCTGTTTGCCATGCAAAAGAAGTCGAGTTTCATACATAATGACATCAAACGTGCTTTTACAGGAATATAGAATTTGATTGATATCCAAAACCGTTTTTGTTTTATTTAAAAAAAAACTTTTGAAAAACCCTTTAGTATATAAAAATTAATGTTTGTCTTTATGAGCAGTAGTAGGCAGCCCATACCACCAGTAGCCGATGAATATTTTTAATTTTCGTTTATACCACGATCATTAATAAAACTCGTGAAAATGAGTATTAATCTCATTTTAAATTGTTAGAGAAAAGACAAAAACAAAATAGGCAAGAAACAAATTAAAATCCAATTTATAGCAACGAAATACATGGTTCATGAGAACAAAGAAATATAATCTCGAACATTGTTGCCACGATACTATTATTTCTGTAAACATTGGGAATATTTTTATAAATATTGGAAATATTTTTCAAAACAGAAATAAATTCTAATATTAAACAATTTTATATTTTTATATTTTTTAGATATTTTCAATCCAAACATTTTTTATAGAAACATTTTTAATAAAATTATTTTGCTTTGGAAAATTGTACAACAAAAATTAGATTTTATAGAAAATTTGTCGATAAAAATATTTTTCTGTAAAAATTTTCTATAAAATATTTTTATATCAAAAAATTTTCAAATTTTTGATAATAAAATTTCTACAGAAAAATTTTTGATAAAAAAATTTTCTATAGAAAAATTTTTGATAAAAAAATTTTCTATAGAAAAATTTTTGATGAAAAAATTTTCTATAGAAAAATTTTTGATAACAAATTTTACATAGAAAAATTTTTGATAACAAATTTTACATAGAAAAATTTTTGATAAAAAATTTTCCATAGAAAAATTTCCATAGAAAAATTTTTGTTAAAAAAAATTTTCGATTTTGATAAAAAAAAATTTCTATAGAAAAATTTTTGTAAGAAAATTTTCTATAGAAAAATTTTTGTAAGAAAATTTTCTATAGAAAAATTTTTGTAAGAAAATTTTCTATAGAAAAATTTTTGTAAGAAAATTTTCTATAGAAAAATTTTTGATAAAAAAATTTCCATAGAAAAATTTTTGATAAAAAAAAAAATTTTTGATAAAAATTTTTCTATAGAAAAATTTTTGATAAAAATATTAAAAAACAAAATGGTGTAGAAAACTTTTTCTTTTTAAAACGTTCGAACTACACATTGAAGAAAAAACCTATTGCAGTTAAAAGTATAAAAAACGGCAACTCTGCCGACCAATTTTTTGTTCTGTTCTCTTTGCGCCGACCCGTGTTTATGACTTTATGAAATAGTAAACTATGCATTTGATCATGTCGTGATCTTTAACAAAGTTATGGCGCATGAGCCGACGAAGGTTTCTAAGTTGGTGCGATAAATTTCCGATAGATGGCGTCACATAAAATGACATAAAAATGAATTGAATCGTTTACTATGCATTTGATCATATGTTGATCGGACAAAATCAATTAAATGACTAAAAATTAATTGGATATTGTGTAATGTCTTTCGTAGTATATTTTTATTATAGAGTCTTTGCATTAACAATTTTTAGATTTCATCTTTGCGGTTGCCCTGATAATGAAAATCAAACCTCTGAGTAATTTTTATATTTCACGAGTAACTGACATGAATAAATATCTAAAATTTTATTACTTAATGTATGTTTTTCATTTTTTTCGAACATCACGTTTATTTTCATAATAAATGGTAATTTATCTGAACTTAATGAACTTTTTCAAGTATTTTTCATACTTTGTTTTTAATTTAATTTTTTTTACAATTTTATTTTTATTTTTTACAATTAAACTTAACAATTTATTTAGTGAGTTAAAGTATTTTAATGGTTGATTAAGCAGAGAGACCAATTTTAAATTTTTAATATTCATTAAATGATTGCCTGTCATTTACAGACAATAACAAAACAAAAAAACTCTTTGATATAGACAAACCAAGTACCCACTCTGGCAATTACCCACCAAGTGCACTTGGTCAAATTAAATACATAAAAATTGACAGACAGTCAGTAGCATTACTTATGTACTGCACTATCATTTATGGTTTTATGTTGTTGTTGTTTATGATGTATGATTAGCCTATATAAACTTTTAAAGTATTATTTAAATATTTATTTTATACAAGTATTCGAATACAATAATACTATAATTATTTATTGTAATAGAGTTATGATATGTCCGTCCGTCCCATCTGTCTGTCAGTCAGTCTTTCCTAAACATTTACTTCATTCTTGTTGACTATTCGAATTTTGCATGTAAATGAGTTTTTATTTAGTCATAGAAAAGATTTGCATAATTTAAAATTTATTTAAACATTTATTTATTATAGCTAATTGTGTTATTAATACCATATTTAGTTAATTATTTATGCTAAATATGCTTTAGCTAATTTTAAATATCAATCATTTAAAATTGTTTTTGGTAATTTGAAAATTTATTATCATACCTCTAATGGGCGGAAAATACCCCCTAGACTTCTTTTTAGCTACACTTTGAAGGTAAAACAAGAATTTGAGGTTAAACGTGATTATATGTATTTGAAAAATAAGTGTTGTAAATTTTAACTAAAGGCTTTTAAAAATAAATTAATGGAAAATAAAATCATATTTCTAAATTTGAATTAAAACGGTTTGTTTTCAAGTAAACAATAATTTTTAATATCAAAATTTAATATCATATCATTCATGGTCGATTTTAGATTAAATTTGCAAATGTATGCAGATAAATTATATACCGTTATAAGTCTGAAGCTCCCGACTTTTATTATTGATATATTTATATTTGTATATTTTTATTGAAAAATGTTGTAACTAATTAAACTTGTAAAATCTTAATCTTTTTACAAAAACTTAAAGAATTGGTATGTATATCAATATTAACATGTCAAGGCATAGACTGAAGCATAGACTAAAAAATACACTAAAACATAGACTAAGACATATACTAAGACATACACTAAGACAAAGACTCAGACGTAGACTTAAACATAGACTATAAGTTATAGTCGGCAGCCCATACCACCAGTAGCCGATCAATATTTTTAATTTTCATAAATACCACGATCATAATTAAAACTCGTGAAAATGAGTATTAAAACAAGTAAGAAAGTGATATAGTCGGTCAAGCCCGACCATCCGATAACCTTCACCACTAAGGTCAAAGGTGTTATTTTTCCTGTATAAAGACAAATATTTTCTAAATTTTGCCATCATACAAACATTTTCTCAAAACTTATATATTTAAGCTGCTTCCGACATTTGGACTTATATGAGAGCTAGGGTCAAATGTGGACCGATTATCTCGAAATTTGGCAAATTGATTACAGTTGTTACAAAAATTATGTATGCAAAAAATAAAATTCCCATTATCTTCAGATTTACGGGCGTTTTAGTGATTTTTGCGTTTTTGAAGAAAAGTTTGTATGGGAGCTATGGTCAAATGTGGACCGATTTTAACGAAATTTGGTACAGTGATTTTAGTTTACATAAGAAGTATTCAATTTAAATTTCATGAAAAAATATTGATATTTGTCGCCAATATTCAATTCCGGGAAGTGGGACCTATGGGAGGTGCCATTAATAATGGACCGATTTTGACGAATTTCAATAGCCATGGTCCAAGAAATGATCTGTGGCAAATTTCATTAAATTATCTTTAGAATTGCGACCTGTAGTTTGATTACAAGGTTTACATGGGGGTCCAGCCAGCCAGACGGACATCGCTAAATCGACTCAGAAAGTGATTCTAAGCCTATTGGTATACTAAGACAAATATAATATAACTTATAATACCATTTCCGCCTATGGTGGTGAAGGGTATAATTATTATTATTACCACCAGTAGCCGATCAATATTTTTAATTTTCGTAAATACCACGATCATTAATAAAACTCGAGAAAATGAGTAAACAGAGTTGGTTGGTGCCGCTTTGTTAAAGAAAAGACAAAAACAAAATAGGCAAGAAACAAATCAAAATCGAATTTATAGCAACAAAATATATGGTTCGAGAGAACAAAGAAATATAATCTCGAACATTGTTGCCACGACACAATTATTTTTCTAAACATTGGGAATATTTTTGTAAATATTGGGAATATTTTTCAAAACAGAAATAAATTCTAATATTAAACAATTTTAGATTTGTATATAAAAATATTTTTCTTTGTAAAATTGTTTGATAAAAATTAGATTTTATAGAAAATTTTTTGATAAAAATATTTTCTTAAAAAATTTTCGATAAAAATATTTTTACATACATATAACAAAAAATGTTCAAATCTTCTATAGAAAAATTTTTGATAAAAAAAATTTCTATACAAAAAGTTTTGATAAAAAAAATTTCTATAGAAAAATTTTTGATGAACAAATTTTCTATAGAAAAATTTTTGATGAACAAATTTTCTATAGAAAAATTTTTGATAAAAAATTTTAAAAAATAAGCTGAATGCATGCAGTTTTATCAAAAAATAACAAAATAGTCGGGATGTAAATATTATTCAAAAAGCCGACGGCTACAGCAAGAATGTGGGAAGTGAAGGTAGATGAAAACTGAAAAATGTTTGTTTTTGTTCAGTCGATAATCTACGCTTTTACTTTTGGTTTATGAACATAATTCTTAATAGTTATGTTTGTAAATTTAGTAATAATGCGAGGTTTTCGTTCTGTCTAAATTGGGGATAATCCTCCTGAAGAGATGGCTTAACCAACCATCGAAACGCGTCGAGGAATTTGGTTTCTCCGCAAACATTTTTTGGCTTTTTATCAATAAATTGATCTGTTACATTAATAAATAAATGTAACAGGTTTGGGATCAAATGCAAATACACTTCTTTTTGAAAAAAATTTTCCATAGAAAAATTTTTGATAAAAAATTTTCCATAGAAAAATTTTTGATAAAAAAATTTTTGATTTTGATAAAAAAAATTTCTGTACAAAAATTTTTGTAAGAAAATGTTTATGAGAATTTTGTATAGAAAAATTTTTCATAAAAAAATTTTCTATTGAAAAATTTTTGATAAAAAAATTTTCTATAGAAAAATTTTTGATAAAAAAATTTTCTGTAGAAAAATTTTTGATAAAAAAATTTCTATAGAAAAATTTTTGATAAAAAAATTTTCTATAGAAAAATTTTTGATAAAAAATTTTTTATAGAAAAATTTTTGATAAAAAAATTTTCTATAGAAAAATTTTTGATAAAAAATTTTTTATAGAAAAATTTTTGATAAAAAATTTTCTATAGAAAAATTTTTTATCAACAATTTTTCTATAGAAAAATTTTTGATAAAAAAATTTTCTGTAGAAAAATTTTTGATAAAAAAATTTTCTATAGAAAAATTTTTGATAAAAAAATTTTCTATAGAAAAATTTTTGATAAAAAATTTTCTATAGAAAAATTTTTGATAAAAAAAATTTTTTATAGAAAAATTTTTGAGAAAAAAATTTTCTATAGAAAAATTTTTGATAAAAAAATTTTCGTTAAGAGGTTGTGGGTTCGAATCCGGGCTCAGGTTCATATCATAAATTTTTATTATTTAATTTTTAATAATTTTTATGATTTTTTTTATTCAGTTAAATAGATGATCTTAACTACTGGCATCTAACAGTTGGTGACACAGTGTGCTGATGAAGTCCGTAGCGGGACAGAAAATGCAGCATTCCACACTGCTAAGTGTTACATAGTTTTTTCAGTATTCTTAAAAATTATTAATCTAATTTAAAAAAAATCATAAAAATTATTAAAAATTAAAAAATAAAAATTTATGATATGAACCTGAGCCCGGATTCGAACCCACAACCTCTTAACATAAATTCTTGGTTCAACTAAAAATTAACTTCTTTCAAAAAAATTTTCTGTAGAAAAATTTTTGATAAAAAAATTTTCTATAGAAAAATTTTTGATAAAAAAATTTTCTATAGAAAAATTTTTGATAAAAAAATTTCTATAGAAAAATTTTTGATAAAAAAATTTTTATAGAAAAATTTTGGATAAAAAATACAAACTCTTCTATCAAAACGCACTAAATGAGACAAAAATCACTAAAACGCTCGTAAATCTAAAGATAATGAGAATTTTAAGTTTATTTTTTGCACACATAATTTTTGTAACAACTGTAATCAATTTTCCAAATTTCGAGATAATCGGTCCACATTTGACACTAGCTCTCATATAAGTCCAAATGACGGAAACGGCTTAAATAAATAAGTTTTGAGAAAATGTTTGTATGATGGCAAAATTGAGCAAATATTTGTCTTTATACAGATAAAAGAAGACCTTTGACCTTAGTGGTGAAGGGTATCGTATGGTCGGGCTTGACCGACTATAGCACTTTCTTACTTGTTATATCCTTCACCACCATAGGTGGAAAGGGTATAATAAGTTTGTGCTGATGTTTGTAACGCATATAAATATTTGTCTTAGACCCACCTTTTAGTATACCAATAGGCTTAGAATCACTTTCTGAGTCGATTTAGCGATGTCCGTCCGTCCGTCCGTCCGTCTGGCTGGCTGGCTGGACCCCTATGTAAACCTTGTAATCAAACTACAGGTCGCAATTCTAAAGATAATTTGATGAAATTTGGCACAGATCATTTTTTTGATAATGGGACCATGGCTATTGAAATTGGTCAAAATCGGTCCATTATTTATGGTACCTCCCATAGGTCCCACTTCCCGGAATTGCTATATTGGCCACAAATATCAATATTTTTTCATGAAATTTAAAACAAATACTGCTTAAGTCAACTAAAATCACTGTACCAAATTTCGTTGAAATCGGTCCACATTTGACCATAGCTCCCATACAAATTCTTCTTTAAAAACGCACTAAATGAGACAAAAAATCACTAAAACGCTCGTAAATCTAAAGATAATGGAAATTTTGAGTCTATTTTTTGCATACATAATTTTTGTAACAACTGTAATCAATCTGCCATTTCGAGATAATCGGTCGACATTTGACCCTAGCTCTCATATAAGTCCAAATGACGGAAACAGGTTGAATATATAAGTTTTGAGAAAATGTTTGTATGATGGCAAAATTTAGCAAATATTTGATTTTACACAGGAAAAATAACACCTTTGACCTTAGTGGTGAAGGGTATCGTATGGTCGGGTTTGACCGACTATAGCACTTTCTTACTTGTTTTATTATAATGGCAACCTTAAACATAGACTAGGACTTAAAGCAAGGCACGGAATATTCGAAAATTTTAAAAATTTTCTAATATTAGTCCTAAACGAGTACTTTTGTATTATAAATCAATTTTTGAAAACGAAAGATGTACAGATTTTTCATTTGAGTACCAAACAATGGATTGAAGTGGTACTTGAAAATAATGTTTTTGTAAAAATGTCACATGATCCATAATAATAATGATGATGATTGAGTGAAGTGGTGCAATCATGCCGGAAAGAAAATCGGCTTGATTTGAATACAAATGTTAATGTTAAGCTGTCACACACACACACACGAATTCCTTTTATTTTTCCAAAATAATGAAAAGAAGGAAAATGTATGGCCGTTAATGGGCTCTCTCTTCGGAATTAATGCAGATGAAAAATTATTATATTCGTGTATTATTTAATATTTTTATCTGTTGTTGTTCAATATTTGTCAATTATGACGGTATTGTGGAAATGGGAACAATGGTCTTGAGTTTTTTGTACAATTCAAGTGGTTATTTCGGCTCTTTTTCTTTTAATTCTGAGGTAAAGTTAAATCATAAAATATGACATGAATAGAAATTTGATTTGTTTCCCCTCTTCCTTTGGAACAATAAGAAATAATAAAATGTTAATGAAATGAAATAGGGCGGAATATAGAGTACTTGGGTGTTTGATTTAAGGAAACATTTCAGATTTGGGAATAATAAGACAAAATGAGGTAGAAACTATTTAAACGGAAGCTAAATTTAAGGTAAATAATGAAACATATGATTAAGTACTTTAAATCAAAATGACAGAAAGGAAGTGGTTTAGTTGGTTTGAAAAGAAAAAGACATATTTCGTAATTAAATTAAAAGGATGAAATTTTGAAAAGTTTTTAAAATATATGTAAAAATTCTCTTAAATGTTCTCGATTTCGAAACTATTTTGTTTAGTTATTATCAATTTTCCTCAAAATTTCTTCTAGAAAAGAAAGTAGTAACACTTTTCCTTTTAAATTTTATAGTTTTTTTTTTTGTTTGACTTATAAGTTCAATTTTATGTTAGTTTTTATGTCTATAACTTTGCGTGTTTGATTTTTTTTATTAGATCGGCCCACACATAATTTTGAAAAAAAAAACTAAATTTTATTATTCAAATAAAAATGTTTGAACAAATTGAATTTTATGCCTGAAACGTGATTATTTAAATTTATTTTGTCACTTTTTTTTTTGTTTTTAATAGAAAATATTGTTTTTAATATTTTTTTATATGTACAAGAAAATTTTCTACGTGTAGGCTTATAACTCTATATCCGTTATGGCTATAGTTCTAGCGCCAATAATTTTAATAAAATATTTTTATTGTCTATTTTTGATAGATTGATGGGGGCTCATAAATCATCGGCATTTTTTTATAGTTTTGTTCAGATTTTTTGTTTAAGGAACTAATAAGTTCCGGGTAAATTTTTTTAAATGAAACATTTTTGTTTATAAAATATTTTTTTTTTATCGATTATATGGTAAAACAATAACGATTATGCGTTTCCATATTTAATGTATGATACATATTTAAAAAAAATTAGACCCGAATAATTGAAAAATCCGATGATTCAGTTCAAAATTTCGAGGAAACAGTTCACACAGTGGCCGGTTTTGATCCCCGGACACGGCAACATCAATTTTTATACCCTTCACCACCATAGGTGAAAAGGGTATTATAAGTTTGTGCTGATGTATGTAACGCAAAGAAATATGTGTCTTAGACCTTTTAGTATACCAATAGGCTTAGAATCACTTCCTGAGTCGATTTAGCGATTTCCGTCCGTCCGTCTGTCTGGCTGGCTGGCTGGCTGGACCCCCATGTAAACCTTGTAATCAAACTACAGATCGCAATTCTAAAAATAATTTGATGAAACTTGGCACAGATCATTTTTTTGATAATGGGACCATGGCTATTGAAATTCGTCAAAATCGGTCCATTATTTATGGTACCTCCCATAGGTCCCACTTCCCGGAATTCATATATTGGCCACAAATATATATATTTGATCATGAAATTTAAATCAAATACTGCTTATGTAAACTAAAATCACTGTCCCAAATTTCGTTGAAATCGGCCCACATTTGACGATATGAGAGTATACAAACTTTTCTATCAAAACGCACAAAATGAGACAAAAATCGTATGATCGGGCTTGATCGACTATAGAACTTAAGGAAAAATTATCCCCTGCTCTGATCCTTTATTTTTCTTTTTGTTTAAAATGATTCCATTGGCAAAAGAACGGAACAAAAAAATAGTCTGTAGTCGTTTTTTATACTTCCTATAACTTCCTAAAAAGAAGAATTTATCTATTCCATATTTTTATCAAAAATTTTTCTTTAGAAAATGTTTTTATCAAAAAATTTTCTTTAGAATATTTTTTTTATTAAAAATTTTTCTATCGACATTTTTTTTTATCAAAAATTTTTCTATAGAAATTTTTTTATCAAAAATTTTTCTATAGAAAATTTTTTATCAAATATTTTTCTATAGGAGATTTGAAAAATTTTTTATATAAAAATATTTTTATTGAAAATTTTTACAAAATAATATTTTTATCAAAAAATTTTCTATAAAATATAATTTTTATCGAACAATTTTCCAAAGAAAAATATTTTTATTAAAAATTTTTCTATAAACAAAATTTTTGGATCGAAAATATCTAAAAAAATATAAAAATCTAAAATTGTCTAATATTAGAATTTATTTCTGTTTTGAAAAATATTCCCAACTTTTACAAAAACAATGGTGTCGTGGCAACAATGTTCGAGATTATATATCTTTGCCCTCTCGAACCATGTATTTTGTTGCTATAAATTGGATTTTGATTTGTTTCTAGCCTATTTTGTTTTTGTCTTTTCTTTAACGAAGCTGCACCAACTAACTCTCTTAACATCCAAAATTCCTCTAAATGATTTTAATACTCATTTTCGTGGTATTTACGAAAATTAAAAAAATTCATCGGCTTCTGGTGGTATGGGCTGCCTACTCCTGATTATAAGTATTTAATACAGTTAATACAAAGTTGGACTTTTTTCTGTGGGGCGCCGTTAAAGACAAGTGTTAAACCGATAAACCAGAGCCAATTGAGCATTAGGTGCCATTGCCGAGAAACGAACACTACACTTGAAAGTGTTCGGCAATTGGTCCGATTGAATTGTCCCTGTTCAACAACAAAAGTTGGGATATAAGTAATATTAAGTTGAAAAATATTGTGAATTTACATTCAGATGATAATCTTGGCATTATGTTGATATTTGTATAGACAATATAATTCGTATTTATTTCATCTCGCAAATTAGATGTAATGTGTGGTTTTCGATCTGCTAGAAATTGTATGTCACATATAAATTTTTTAGCATTTCTCAACTATTATTCGATTCAAATTTTAATCGAATAATAAATATATTCTATTCTTTTCAACACTGAAAGTGCAATAAATTGTTTGATTAAGATACCAAAAATTGTTCAAACAAAGTCTACAGAATGTTCTCAATTTCTTAAACAAACTGTGTCAGCAAACAAAAATTTCACTTTTTAGTAATTTCAAATTTTTAAAATTCGTCTAAAATTTTTATCTCCAGAAACTTTATACATATTATCTACTAAATTTTCCTAGAAATATGTAAAAATATACCGGCATACATTAAAATAATATTTCTAGTTAAACTTTAAAACTGTATCATAAAATTTATTGACAGAAATAATATTAAGTTTAATGTCATATTTTTCTTTTAAAGATTACAAAAATACAAAGAGATGACATCTCTCAAAAATTTTAGAATGACATCAAGAGAGAAAATACAAGAAAAAAAAGACAAACAGCTGATAAAAAAATTTACAATTCAATTTTAATAACATTTTCTAAAAAATAAATAAAATATAATAGTAACAAAAAAAAAAGCATGCCGCCGAAAAGAAAGAGATAAATATTTTAAGTTAAATTTATGTGTGTCAAACTTTAAAGTAAACAAAGAGAGGAATAACTCTCTAAATGTGTCATCACTTTTAGTCGTAATGACATTTACAAAATAATTATTTCTTTAACAATATTTAATTTAAGACCTACTTATGTTTGGTACAACATTAATTTATTTAAATAACGATAAGAATTATTGAATATTAAATAAATAATTATAGTTTGGAATTGTTATTGATTTTAGCACTTCTCTTCAACCATAATTATGTCAACAACAAGTTGTCATTTATTGACATTTCAAACAATACCAACATAATTATGTCAGATTTCAAAAAAAAAGATTCGGTTTTTTATTTGTTTCAGATAAGGATTAAAGTTCGTAATTTATTTGGTTTGTATCAAAATTGTCTTAAAATTTGATGATAATTATTTCAAACCCGAGTATTTAGTTAGAAATAACCGAATAATCGTTAAAATTTTTTAACAGAAATTAAGAATATTTTCATACAATCCAATTTATTGGTGTTTTTGTAATAAAATTGTTTACATCTATGAAATTTTTAACGCTTAATCGTGAAATAAAGAACGATTAATCGTTTCAAAAAATTGTCAAAAATTTATTGAGAATTTTGTATTTGTATGATGAAATTATTGAAAATTATGACATAATTTTGACGAATAATTAAAAATCCGAATAATCGGCTAAGACCAATCGAATAATCGGTAATTTTTTTTAACAAAAATTGAGAATATTTTCATACAATAAATTATTTTTGAATTTCTATACTAAATTGAGTTGGCAATGGAATTTTAAACGATTATTCGTGAAATAAAAAACGATTATACGTTACAAAAATGTGTTTAAACTACGTATTCTTGATAATATGAGCAAAAGGCCATTTTTATGATGAAATTGTTAAAAAATATGACAAAATTGTGACGAATAATTTTAAAGCCGAATAATCGTAAGAATCTATAAACAGAAATTAAGAATATTTTCATAAAATCCATTATTTTTGTATTTTTGTACTAAAATTGTTTACAGTTAGAAAAATTTTTAACAATTATTTGTGAAATATAAAAAGATTATTCTTGGTAATATCGGGTGTTTTTTATTGAGGTATAGAACTGTAAGTTGGCATCACTTTTTTAACTGGCGGCCATTTTGTCAGCTGTCAAGTGATTAATATTTAGTTTGGTTTGCCATTTCATCATGAACAGGTTGACAAAAGAACAACGCTTGCAAATCGTGCAAATTTATTTCGAAAATAATGGTTCAGTTCGCGAAGTTTACCGCAAGTTCCGTCCATTTTATGGTCGACATAATCGTCCATCAGAGCAATTAATTCGGTTAACCATAGATCGTTTTCGCACTACGTTTACTCTATGTGATAATACGCATCCGCAGCGACGTCGAACAGTGCGCACCGAAGAAACAATTGCCGCTGTAGAGCAAAGTGTTGAAGAGGACCCGAATGAATCGATTCGCCACCGTGCACAGCAATTGGAGCTTTGTCCATCAACTTTATGGAAGATTTTGAGCAAAGATCTTGGCTTGCGACCTTACAAGATCCAGCTTGTGCAAGAGTTAAAGCCGCGAGACCATGCAATGCGTCGTGATTTTGGTGTATGGGCCGAAAATGAGATTGATCTTGATGCTGATTTTCATCGCAAAATTTTGTTCAGTGATGAGGCTCATTTTTGGTTGAATGGCTACGTCAACAAGCAAAATTGCCGCATTTGGAGTGAAGAGAATCCACATGAGACCCTTGAGACGCCATTAAATCCACAAAAACTGACTGTTTGGTTTGCTCTATGGGCTGGTGGAGTCATTGGGCCATACTTCTTCTGAAATAATGCTGGAGAGTCAGTTACCATAAATGGAGACCGGTATAGAGCCATGATAACCGACTATTTTGTTCCCCAATTGGATGGCATGAATGTGGATGAGTTGTGGTTCCAACAAGACGGCGCTACATGCCACACAGCGCACGTCACAATTGATTTATTGAAGGAAACATTCGATGAGCGCATAATTTTGCGGAATGGACCTGTCAATTGGCCACCAAGATCGTGCGATTTCACACCACTGGATTATTTTCTTTGGGGATATGTGAAGTCGCTCGTCTACGCCAACAAACCAGAAACGTTAGGGGACTTGGAAGCCAACATTCATGGCGTTATTGCCAACATACGGCCCCATATGCTCGAAAAAGTAGTTGAAAATTGGACCTGTAGAATTGGCTTTATTCGAGCCAGCCGCGGCGGCCACATGCCCGAAATCATATTTAAACATTAATGGCATAAAATTATCCTTCCAATAAAGCCAAATTGATGGACATTAAAACGATTTTCTTGTGTTTTATTTCAATTCGAAATTCTATACCTCTAAAAAAAACACCCATTACAAGCAAAAGTCAATTGATGATAAATTTTTTGAATATTACTACAAAATTTAAACGAAATATTTTAAAACAGATTAAAAATAACCGAGTAAGCGATTAAATTTAACCGAAAAACCGTTGAAAACTTTTCACTGTAACTGAAGCCATTATTTTCTTATTTGTTAATAAATTGTTTGTTTTGAACGATTATTCGTCAAATTAAAAACGATTATTCTTTCATAAATATCGATTATTCGTTAAAACTAATCGATTATTAATTAGAAAATGTTTTAGAAATGTTGTTAACAACTTCGTATTGTTAAAAATTTAGACGAATAATGAATAATCGAATAATCGATAATCGAATTTTAGGCAATTTTTCCTAACAATTTAAGAGATGTTCAAACAAGTCAGGTTTTTTTCTAATTTGATATAAAAATTTGTTTACATATATAAAAATCTGAACGATTATTCGTAAGGAAAAGTAGACAAAATTTTACAGAAAACTTTGCATTTAAGAAATATTTGCAAAAAGCCATTTATATTAATTATAAGATTTGTAGACATTTTTGTCATGCAAACCGAATAATCGGTTAAAAATAATCGTATAATCGGGAATTCAAATTTAAAAGAAAAAATTCAAACAAATCATTATTGTAAGCTTTTTAAACATTTTATATAAAAATAAATTAAATTTTGACTATTATTCGTTATGAAGTTTCGATTATTCGTCACGTTATTCGATTTGAAGACATTTTCTTGGAAATTATTAAAATGTTGGACAATTATTTGTTAAAAGCTTTTAATAATAAATGATGATGGTCATTAATTAAATGACGAATAAGATGCAATCCGAATAATCGATTGAAAATAATAGAATAATCGCAAATAAAAATTGGCGGAATATGAGAAAGAATGTATAGAAATGATTATTTAACGATTTATTGACATTATCTTAGAAAATTGGGCGATTATTCGTTAAGTGTCTTCGAATAATCTTAACAAAAAGTTTTAAAAATTAATAAAAATATTTTTACAAAATATTTTTATTCATTTTATTCATTTTATTTTTACAAAATATTTTTATTCATTTATTAATTAACGGTTTTGATACCTTGTTAATCACGACCATTTTTCCGCTTCATTAAATTATTCTATTTACATTTTTATAAGAAATTTAATACTTTAATAAATTGAATTAAAAAAAAAAACCTAATCCGTTCCTTAAACCAAACTATTATTGATTTTATATCAGGTTTTTTTTTTGTCAAACATATAAATAAAATTTTCTTTATGACCGTTATTATTTTTAATTTGTTAATCATGCACAATTTTCCGCTTCATTGATTATGCGACAGATTTGAAATTTAATATTTTATTGAAATTGATGACAACACGGGGTTTTTTTTATTGAATCTTATGTTAATTAATAATGAATTCATTGACAAAAAAGTAGATAAATTTTTTATTTATATTTTTCATTTATGATAATACGGAGTGAAAATAAATCACAAAATAATTTCATGATTTTGAATTATTTATTAAATTATAACGAAATGAATTTTGTCTCTTAAAAAAAAGTTATAAATTATGTATAATAATGATGACTTTTAATTTAAAATGCATTACAAATAATATTTTATGAGGCAGGAAGATATGAAAAAATAAAGATTTTATGGAGTTTTTAATATTACATTGAAAAGGAATAATCGATTCAAAATGTAAGCGAGTAATTGTAATTTTTTTTTGACAAAAACTGCCCAAAATTCTCTTAAATTTATTATTTTGGTATTTTATATTTTTTGTAAAATTTAAATATTTCGGATGAACGATTTAGAAAGTAACCGGTTTATCGGAAATCTCATTTTTTACATGTAGGTTTTTTTTTTGTAAAATGTTTCATTTTTAAAAATTGTATATGCTAAAAATTTAATAAATTTGGGAAATTTTGAGAGATTTTGGGGTGAACTGTTAAATTTTTAAAAATTATAACATATTTTTGAAGAATAATTTTTAACCCGAATAACGAATAAAATCAAACGAATAACCATTAAGAATTATTGACTTAAGTTAGAAAAAATTTATACAAGTCATATTTTTTGAATTTTTATACTAAATTGCTTTTAGCTACGAAGCTTTGAACGATTATTCGTCAATTAAAAACGATTATTCGTTAAAAGAAAACGATTATTCGTTAGAAAAAGTTTTAAAAACATTGAAAAAAACTTCGTACTAATGATAAAGTTAGCTAAAACTGATTTTTATTATAAAAATACTGAAAATTATTCAAAAAATTTGACAAATAATTTGAAAACCGAATAACCGATTAGTACTAATCGAATAATCATAGGGAATTTTTCTCACACCTTTAGGAAATGTTAAAACAAGTTATGGCTTTTGCTATTTTTATACAAAAATTGATTACATATATGAAAATTTGAACGATTATTCGTTAAGAAGGCAACGATTATTCGCTAGAAAAGTTGGAAAATTTTTACAAAAAACTTCGTATTTTTAATATTTGTGCAAAACGTTATTTTGTATGAGTAATCGCCATGCAATTCGATTAAAAATAACCGAATAATCGGGAAGAAAAATTAAAAAAATTTAAACAAATCATAATTATAAGATTTATTGACATTTTCCAAGAAAAGTAATGAAATTTTGGAGTATTCGCCATGCAATCCGAATATATGGATAAAAATAATCGAATAATTTTGGAAAAAAAATTAAAAAAAAATTAAATAAATCATTATTGTAAAATTTTTTTAAATTTGCTATGAATATAAATGAAATTTTTAGCTATTATTCGTTATGAGGTTTCGATTATTCTTAATTATTCGACTTGTAAGCATTTTCCATGAAAATGAATAAAGTATTGGACGATTATTCGTTAAGAGCTTTTAATAAAAAATGATTATGATCATTTAATTGGCGAATAAGATACAATCCGAATAATCGGTTAAAAATAATCGAATAACCGGGAGTATAAATAATTAAAAAAAAAAATTAAACAAATCATAATTATAAGATTTGTCGACATTTTCCATGAAAATTAATGAAATTTTGGAGTACTCGCCATGCAATCCGAATAATCTTTTAAAAATAATGGAATAATCGGGAACACAAATTTTGCAGGAAATGAAAATAAAATTCAAACAAATCATTATTGTAAGATTTGTTGAAATTTTCTATGAATATAAATGAAATTTTGAACTATTATCCGTAATGAGGCTTCGATTATTCGTTACGTTATTCGATTTGTAAGCATTTTCCATGAAAATTAATAAAATATTGGGCGATTATTCGTTAAGAGCTTTTAATAACAAATGATTATGATCATTTAATTGGCGAATAAGATACAATCCGAATAATCGGTTAAAAATAATCGAATAACCGAGAGTATACATTTTGCAGATAATTAAAAAATTAAACAAATCATAATTATAAGATTTGTCGACATTTTCCATGAAAATTAATGAAATTTTGGAGTACTCGCCATGCAATCCGAATAATCTTTTAAAAATAATGGAATAATCGGAATAATAAAACTCAAACAAATCAGTATTGTAAGATTTGTTGAAATTTTCTATGAATATAAATGAAATTTTGAACGATTATCCGTAATGAGGCTTCGATTATTCGTTACGTTATTCGATTTGTAAGCATTTTCCATGAAAATTAATAAAATATTGGGCGATTATTCGTTAAGAGCTTTTAATAAAAAATGATTATGATCATTTAATTGGCGAATAAGATACAATCCGATTAATCGGTTAAAAATAATCGAATAATCGGGAGTACAAATTTTGCAGAATATTAAAATTTTTTTAAACAATCCATTAATTATAAGATTGTAGACATTTTTCCATGAAAATTGATGAAATTTTGTAGTACTCGTCATGCAATCCGTATAATCTTTTAAAAATAATCGAATAATCGGGAATACAAATTTTGCAAAAAATGAAAAAAAAAAAAATTAAACAAATCATTATTTTGTAGATTTGTAGACATTTTCTATGAAAATTAATAAAATTTCGATTTTTTTGGAATAAAAAAATTAGATATTTTATTGCCTCTTTTTAAAATTTGGAAATTTTTGATAAAACTTTAAAGAAATGGGGAAGGGAATTTTATATCATCTACTTGTTTGTATCGAAAAATTTTTAAAACTCTAAACTGAAATTTTTATCACTTATTTCCTTAAAAAAATTCCTTATCTTCATTTCAAGTGCTTATTTCCTTAAGTATTTAGCCTCCCTCAACTATTTTATTCCACTTTAACAAACAAAAGATTAAATTTTATTGGAAGAAATTCCAAGTTCGAAAAAACTCCTTAATTTTAATGTCTTAAAATTTTTATCTCTGGCCATAAAAAATTTTCAATATCGCCCCAAAAAATATCAATTTGTTGTCAAAACATTTCTGTGAACTTGGTGGAAAAAAAATATGAAAAATTTCAAGTTTATTAAGCAACAAATTCTAATTATAATTTGTTGCGCAACATGTTTTTTTTTCTTCTACATTTTCCGATTTTTTTTTATTACACAAACAATGTAATAAATTTCAATCAGTTCCCATGGTAAAAAAACAGATATAGACTTCATTAAAGTGAGTTCTATTATTTTAATGATTTATGATAAATTTCAAAGAAAAAGCCAAATAACATAAATTTTTTTTTACAGAAAAAAGGGAAATAATTTTTATTAAACATCAAAAATTAATAACAAAGCAAAAAAGAGCATCACGAGAAAAAAAGAGGGATTTTTTTTGTTGTTTTTCCATCATCTTTTTAATAGATATCAATCGATATTCATCAGCATTTTTTGTGTTAATAAATTCTAGTACTTGTTTTTTTTTTTTTGTAAAAAAAAGAAACCATAACAAACAACATCTGTTTTTAAGCATTTTTTAAAAAAAGAAAACAAAAAAATTGTCATGTTTATGTTTGGAGTACAGACAGACAGAAGGACGGACTGTTGTATAGACAGACATATAGACAGCCAGCATTTTTTTGCAGTTAGTCACTCATATTCTTTCATTCATTCATTCATTCAACGCATCTTCTTGTACTTCCCCCCTTTCTCATAGCGTGTCAAATTTAATAATATCTATCATTTGTCGTCATTTCATTAAGAAGCAGCTTCAGCAAAAAAAAAAGAAAAACAACAATATTTCATTCCCAAGCACAATGGGGCAGAGAATTTTAGTTTGGAATTAAAGGGTGAAGTCTCTAGACCAGCTTTTTGTAAAGTTTATATAAGAATTGTAAAGTATTTCCTTATTAAATTGAAGTTAAAGGGATTTTTGGCTTGGCAACATGTTGCAGCAACATTTTTATTTTTCTTTAAAAAAGCAAAATTGTGCTATTTCTTAGTTGTTTGAAATAAAAGGAATTAAAAATCATTGTATAGAACTATTTTATAGGCAACATGTTGCTGCAACATTATTATTTTTTTTTAAAAAATTGCGAAAAATTTTAGTTTTTGAAGAAAAACAATATTTCATTCCCAAGCACAATGGGGCAGAGAATTTTAGTTTGGAATTTAAGGGTAAAGTCTCTAGACCTGCTTTTTATAAAGTTTATAAAAGAATTGTAAAGTATTTCCTTATTAAATTGAAGTTAAAGGGATTTTTAGCTTGGCAACATGTTGCAGCAACATTTTTATTTTTCTTTAAAAAAGCAAAATTGTGCTATTTCTTAGTTGTTTGAAATAAAAGGAATTAAAAATCATTGAATAAAACTATTTTATAGGCAACATGTTGCTGTTTTTTTAAAAAATTGCGAAAAATTTTAGTTTTTGAAGAAAAACAATATTTCATTCCCTAGCACAATGGGGCAGAGAATTTTAGTTTGGAATTTAAGGGTAAAGTCTCTAGACCTGCTTTTTATAAAGTCTATAAAAGAATTGTAAAGTATTTCCTTATTAAATTGAAGTTAAAGGGATTTTTGGCTTGGCAACATGTTGCAGCAACATTTTTATTTTTCTTTAAAAAACAAAATTTTTATATTTTTGAGTTGTTTGAAATAAAAGGGAATAAAAATCATTGAATTAAACTATTTTATAGGCAACATGTTGCTGCAATATTTTTATTTTTTATAAAATAACGAAAGATTTAAGTTTTTGAATAAAAAAATTTAAGTTTTTTTGTGAAGTACAATTTTTTCAAATAGAAATGAAATATATTTCATTCATATGAACGCAGCGAATGTCCTCACTGTACCTTATATAATCGGACCTTTTTTCGATCATTTTTTTTTTTGAGGGTATGGGGACGTAACTCGGCTCTGGTGTCTATTACTGGTTTGTCAATACACATAAAATAGTCCGATGGTGTCAAATCGCAACTTCTTAATATCACCATTTCGGCTAATAAAACGGCTATCAAACATTTAAGGGAAAAATTCGATTCCTAATCGAGCCTAAATCAATTTCTTTCGTTCAGTGAAATCATACTAAATTTTGTGACAGAATAGAGTGATATAAACTGAAGTCCATATAAAAAGGACTAAATTTAGCAATTAAAAATATTTTTTTTGACATGTTGCAGCAACATTGTTTTGATTCTGAAAATGTCAAAAATGTGGCTTATTTTAAAAGAAATTCTAATTTGTTATTAAAATAATCTAGATAATTTGTTTTCATTGGCAACATGTTGCAGCAACATTAGTATGATTGCCAAAATATCAAAAATGTTGCTTGTTTTAATAGAAACGCTGTAATTTGTTATTAAATATAATATAGATATTTTTTGTTTCGTAGGCAACATGTTGTAGCAACATTGTTATGATTCTCACAATTTCGAAAATGTTTCTTATTTTAATAAAAAGGCTGTAATTTGTTATTAAACATAATCAAGATATTTTTTTTCGTAGGCAACATGTTGCAGAAGACTTATTTGATTCTCACAATTTCAAAATGTTGCTTATTTTAATGGAAATGCTGTAATTTGTTATTAAAAATAATCTAGATGATTTTTTTTCGTTGGCAACATGTTGCAGCAACATTTTTATGATTCTCAAAACATCAAAAATGTTGCTTGTTTTAATCGAAAGGCCGTAATTTGTTATTTAAAATAATCTAGATACATTTTTTTCGTAGGCAACATGTTGCCAGTATAATTATTTTCACTTAAAGGCTAAAAAATGCAATTTTTAAAATGTGCAGTCTCTTATTAAAGTTTTCTAATAAAAAAGTAATTGTGGAGTATTTTTGTTTAGGCATATGTTGCAGAAACATTCTCTGTTGTAAACATTATTATTTCACAAAAGACACAGAAATGCTATCGCAAATTATTGAATTCTTAAAAAATATCAACCAAATAAGAATTTCAAAGATCTTTTTCTTAGCAACATGTTGCAGAAACATTGTCATTCCTTAATTAAATCGAAAATTTGTTTTATTATACTAAACAAATATTAAATTCTATGTATTTGTATTATATTTGTGTGAGAAATTATTAAATATATTGCAATTGCGGAGTATTTAGTGCTTAGGAAAATGTTGCAGAAACATTCTCTCATACTATTATTTTACTGAAATAACAACCACATTTTAATGAACCCATTTTAAAACTGTTAAAAACTAGAAAAATTTCTAAAAACCACAAACATTTTTCTTAGCAACATGTTGAAGCAACATTTTAATGACACAGAAAATTATCTGTTGTTATTATTTTAAAGACAAATCTAAAAAGAATATGTAAACAAATAACATTCATGAACATTTTCTTTGGCAACATGTTGCTGCAACATTATAGTTTTTTGTTAAATTTTTTGTTTAAAATACTTTAAAGTGAAAAGGCTTAAGTTTTTAATTATAACTTTTTTGTAGGCTACATGTTGCTAGCAACATTATCAAATAAAAACGATATTCAAATAAAGTTATTTTGAAAAAAATGTTAATAAATTTTTTTGTGAAATGCATATAATATTATATTTTTTTAAATTAAATATTAATTGAAGAGAATTTTTTGTTTAGAAACATGATGCAGAAACATTTTTTACAATTTCTAAAATAATGTTAGTCTTTTTAAGAAATAATTTAAATAATGAAAAATATTCAGAAAAAATTAAATAAAAAGATTTTATTCTTAGCAACATGTTGCTGCAACATTTTGAAAAGTCAAATAACCCAATTTTTTAAATATAAATCTAATAAGCTAAAAAATTTTTATAAAAAACTGATTTTTTTCTTTGGCAACATGTTGCTAGCAACATTTATTATTTCTAACAAAACAATCAAAATTACAAGTCAATGTTAATAAATGATGAATTTTATTTAATATAAATTATTTTTAGTGAAACTGTTTTTTGGGCAACATGTTGCTAGAGAATTTATTTAAATTGATTTTTTACTCTGCAACATTTTCTAAGCAACATGTTGCAGCCAAAAAATCAAAATTAATTAAAAAAAAAACAAATCTGAACCGTTTCTTTAAAAATGTTGCAGCAACATGTTTTGAAGAAAAAATTCGTAAAAATTGATTTTGATCGAATTTATTCTAATTTTTTGTTTTAAAAATGTTGCTGGGTAAAAAAGCAAATAAAGCTAATTTATTAAAATAAATTCTGCCATCATAAGTTATATTATATACATTCTAAATAGAATTCTAAATAGAATCAGACTTTTTTGAATTTGTTGACTTATTTTCATGAATTCGTTTCACTATACCCCATTGTGTCACATGCATCGAATTGAAGTTTGATTGAATATTAAAACAAAAACATCAACAAAATCTTCTTCAACAACCAAATGTAAACAATGGAATTTATTTATAAACAGAGAAAACTGACAACTACTACTGTTATTTTTTCATTATAAGAGAATAGGTTGTCATTCTCCCAACCATTTAAAAAATATAACACATTTTTGAGCAGTATAAAAAAGACCTCTAAGCTTCTGTTTCTAATAAAATTTGTGTTAAAGCATTTTTAGATTTAAAGTTTTATTATTTCATTTAAGTCTCAACATTATGTCGTAAATTAAAAAATCTATAATTAATTATGTCTTGCCAGCATTTTAATCAAAACTTATGACATTTTTATGTTCTTTCTGCTTTTTTTTATTATATTATTGATTGCTTTTGGTAATGACGTTAATAATAAAGATGCCACAGTAGATGGAATGATAAGTTTATGATGCCAGACAAAGGGATTATAAGATAATGAAAAGATTAAACGTTTTTAGAGGAGGATTAGAAAATTCGAAGGAATATAAAATAGTAATTTCTCAAAATTATTTTTAATTTTAATAGTTTTGTCTCGTGTTGCAAAGAATACTTTGAAATATTAAGGAAAAGTTGTCTTTACAAAAAAAGTAGTTTAGAAGGAACATTTTTAACAAAAAACGATGTTACTGCAACATGTTGCCAGAGAAAAAACTTCACTTAAACCAATTATTATTGGTAATTTTAGTATTTTTATATAAATTAACTAAAAAGAAATATATTCGGAAATATTTTATAAATAAACAATGTTGCTGCAACATGTTGCTTAAGAAAATTGTTTATTAAAAATAATATACTTGTAATATTTTTATGTAAAGTAATTTAAAGTGAACATTTTTAATATAAAACAATGTTGATGCAACATTTTGCCAAAAGAAAATGTTGATATTTTAAAAGGAAAACTTAAAAAATACACAATTCTATCAATTTAAGTAAAAAACTGTATTATTAATTGAAAATTTTAGTATTTTTATAAAAAAAACCTTTAAATTTAGATAAATTCATTATGTTGCTGCAACATGTTGCCCAAGAAACAGTTCACAAATATTAATGTTTACTAAAAATTTATACATTTTTATGTAAAATTATTAAAATAATCCATTTTTAATAACAAGAAAATGTTGCTGCAACATGTTGCCAGAGAAACAACTCTATCAAAATTTTTCTGATTTTTAAAGTGCAGTATTTCTCTTTTAATCAGTTTAAAATGAAAAAAATTTTAAAAAGTATTGATTGAAAGAATGTTGCTGCAACATGTTGCACTAAAAAAAATCTCGCTTAAATTAATATTTAATCAAAACTTATGCATTTCTATGTAAATTGATTAAGAGCTTGCATTTTCTAAACAAAAAGAAAGGAAATGTTGCCGCAACATGTTGCATTTTTTATACAAAGAAAATGTTGCCGCAACATGTTGTCTACGAAAAAATTACGTCTTATTAAAATTTTTATGATTCTATTTTATAAATTTGTGTAAAAAAATATCTTAGGAATTATTGATAAAAAGGAAATGTTGCTGCAACATGTTGCAGAAGAAAATGTCTAATATTAATATGAACTGATAGTTGTTCACATTTTTATGTTAAATGATTAATATTTTTTTTTTCAATGGTTAATACCTTTTTTTCTATTAAAAAGAAAATGTTGCTGCAACATTTTGCTTGAAAAAACTTAAGGAAAACAAGTCTTTATTGAAAATTTCAGTAATTTTATGTATGTTTATTCAAGAATAATAACTTTTGCGAACTTTTTATTAAAAATTTAATGTTGCCGCAACATGTTGCCTAAAAAAATCTAGATTTTATTTAAGTTTTTAATGTTTTTTTTTGTAAACTTCTATAAAATAATATCTTTTAAGAATTGTTGATGAAAATGGAATGTTGCTGCTACATGTTGCAGGAAAAATTTTTATTAATATTAACTGAAAATTATTCTCATTTTTATGTTAATTTGTTAAAAGCTTTTTTTTAATAAAAAGAAAATGTTGCTGCAACATGTTGCTTTGAAAAAATTTCAGCATAATAACTTATTATAGAAAATTTCTGTAAGTTTAATGAAAAATAGCAATTCTTGAGAAATTTTCATTAAAATAGAATGTTGCTGCAACATGTTGCACAAGAAAACATTTCACTTAGATTAATGTTTATTGAAAATTGTTTGCATTTCTTTGTAAAATGATTAAAAGCTTATGTTTTTTTATAAAATGAAAATGTTGCAGCAACATGTTGCCTAAGAAAAAACTTCGGCAAAACTAGTGCTAACTAAAAATTACTCTATTCTTATACAAATATATCAAAAATAAAAACATTTGAGAAATATTGATTAAAAAATAATGTTGCTGCAACATGTTGCCAAGGAAAAAGTAGCTATTTCTCCAAAAAGTAGCACAATTCTTTTAAAATTTTATAAAAACTTATCATTATTTATTATTATTATTTTATTATCATGATTTATAGTAAAATAAACTTTTAGTGGTGATTTTTACCCAATTACTTCAATTCTTTTTAAATTTATAAGTTTAAATTTATTCAACTCCTGTTAAACTCTCTCTCTCTCTCTCTCCAAATACTTCACAAAAGGTTTTACATATTTATAATATTTTTAAAAACTTCCTTAAGGGTCCTACTCTTTATGTCTTCTTCGCCTTTTCAGAGACACCTTAAATCTTGACAGTTTTTCTTATTCCTTAACACATCCACATTTTTTTTGAGTAGCTTTTAAGCTCTACAAAATAAAAAATGTAAAGTGATATATTTTTTCTTTATTGCAGTCTTTGGCAGTAGTACTCTTTGCTCAAGAATGTCAAAAGAAAAGTATTGTCTGCATTTATATATAATATTATATGAATGTTTTTTTTTTTCACATGAATTTTCAAGTACAATTCCAACAACAATAAGTAGAAAATGAAGCAAGTGTCATATCTATTGTCATTAGAAATGCAACACTGCATAATGTCACATAAGGTTAGAGATACTGGAAAATGGACTGACGTAGTGCAATAATAGTTATTTATTTGTAGGCAAACTGTAGACTAAAGGGCAGACAGACCGAGAATAGACTGAGAATTATATAAATACTTAAATAAACTTGAAAAATAACTTTTGTAACTTAAACAGTTTAAAAGGGGGGTTTTAACTCCATTAAAATGGATTTTTTATCTGCCTCACTCTTGACTCTATTAAAATTTAAACTCTAAAAGTTTTTTCTATAAACAAAATAGTTTGTATTCATTTATCTTTTCCTTTTTGTATTTTTATAATTAAATTAAAATAGATTTAAGGTAATTTGATATTCATTATTCATTGTATTTGATTTGTAAAATATTTGTTGAGTTTTAAATTTAAAAACTTTTACATAATTTAATTAGTTTTTCAAAAGATTTCATGTGTTAGTTCAATCAAATTTTGATGTTCTTTAAAGAATTTGAAACTTTTAGGTTCTTAATTATTTTATTAAGACATTGATTGATGATGGCTTTTTAAGACTTAGGGCTAATGATTTAAAACACTTTTATTTAATGATTATGAATATTTTAATTAATAGATTTTTTTCTTAAGAAAAATGTCCTAAGGAGTTAAATTTAGTTCTGGAGGCTTTTGAACTAGATTTTAAAATTTTAAGAAGAAAAAATAATTTATTACATACGAATTTAATGCATGAAATAAGATTTTTTTAGGTTTTATAAATTAATGTTGCTAGCAACATGTTGCCGGAGGAAAAAAAAATTGCTTTAACAAATGGGTTTTTGGTTAATTTCCTCAAAGATTTGAAACCGTATTAATTGCATATATTTTTGGAATATGTATTTATTTAAATACAAAATGTTGCGGGAACATGTTGCTAAAGTAAGTACCCACCTAAAGCCATATGTTATCAGTAAACATGTGATTTTGTCATTTTGGTATGATATTAATTAAATTTCTTTTTGATATTGAATTTTTTTTATAGTTCCTGATTTTAATTAGGAAACCAGCAACATGTTGCTGAAAAGAAATATATCTTATATCAAGTTTAATCGGAATTTTGTAATTGAATAAATTAATTCAGATTTTCTTATTTCATTTGATTTAATTTGCTTTGATTTGCAATTTTTAGCTGAAGAATGTTTCTAGCAACAAGTGGCTTTAAAAATATAAACGGAAATTTTTATTTAAATTTTTTAGTCTTCCATTTTAATTAAATGAAAAAAAAATATTAGGAACATGTTGCTAAAGTACATACTCTCATAAACTAATTTTTTTTAATATTTTGTTTTTTCATTGAGATTTTCAGAAAATATCTAAAATTTAACATTAGTATTGGTCATATTTAAATTAATGTTGCTAGCAACATGTTGCAAATAAACCCCAAGCATTTTTGTATCGAATATTTTAATTTTATTAACTTAAATTTTATATAAAAGATACGATTTGGCCATTCTTTAAAAATAATGTTCCCGCAACATGTTGCCAAAAAATTAATCTTCCATTTTAATTAAGAGTTACAAAGTATATTTGCAAAAAATTATTAGCAACATGTTGCTAAAGCACATACTCTCATAAAGTGAATTTGTATGAAGACACTTTTGTTATTTTGTTCCAGAAAATATCTAAAATTTAACATTTGTATTGGTCGTATTTAAATGAATGTTGCTAGCAACATGTTGCAAAAACACCCCAAGCATTAAATATTTCAATTTTATTAACTTAAATTTTATATAAAAGTTAATATTTGTCTATTCTTTAAAAACAATGTTCTCGCAACATGTTGCCAAGAAAAGTAAAAGTTCAAAGCTGCTATTTTACAACAAATTGTTAAGAAATGATCTACTTCTATAAAAATTTTGTTATTTTAATTGCGGCATGAAATTGTTTCTAATTTGTAATAAAAATTGTTGCTAGCAACATGTTGATAACGAAGAAATATAAAGTTTTTTTTTTAGTTTTAAAATATTTTACTAAAATTTATAAACCATAATATGTTTGAAGAGCTATTTATGTATAAAAAAAAATGTTGCTGCAACATGTTGCTTAAGTTAATTTTAACTTAAAATTATGTTTTGATGTAATAAAATGTTAAGTTAAGGAATTTAATAGAGAATTCATTATAACGTTTTTTTTTTTGCAAATTAGAGCAATTTTATATAATCTTGGCGGCAACATATTTTTCAAATTTAAAATTATAAGAAAATTAAATTTTGTGCAACATGTTGCTAAACTATTTTTATGTAATTTAAACCATTTTTATTGTTTTTGTATGAATGTTAAAGGAACATAAATTTATTTTTTCGTAATTGAGCATTTTTCAACAATTTCCCAAAAATTTTCTAAGGCAACATGTTGCTAGAAACATTTGATTACCTAGAAACTAGGATTTAATTTAATTTTGATAAAAATTACGGCTTTTTTAATAAAATTCTTGACAAAATTTTTGTAAAAAACATTCTCCTTCTTTAGCAACATGTTGCTGCAACATTTCTGTATTTGAGAAATATACCAGAAAAAAGGAAAATTTTTAATTTTAACATCTTATTTGTTTATATTTATTTAAAAAGTCATTATTTGCCTTGGCAACATGTTGCTAACCTTTCAAATTTTAGTTTCCCAACGATTTCACTTTAAAATCCTATTTTAGCATTTAACATTATCTAACCACCAGGCAATTAAAATATTTATTCGAGCACTACATTACAAGACGCATTATAAAGTGAAAGGTTTTACAAGTAAATCGCTTGTTATTCGAACAAAAACAAATTTTCCCCAAAAAAAGAAGTCGAAAAAAGTGTTTTAGTTCCTTTGTTCAGTGGAAACAACCAGAAACGATTGTTAGTTTGTGTCACTTAAATTAAATAGTTGCAAACAACAACATTGTTATATTATTAACAAACTGTCTGTCTGTCTTTCTGTATGTCCGTTTGACTTTTTTCCTTCCCCAAATCCTATAACTAACAACCTCAAAGTATGTCTGTCGCTGGTTTTTGTACATAGATGTTAACATGAAAATTTTGTTTTAAAAAAAACTTAATTTTTCTTAACTCTCTATTGCC
This sequence comes from Stomorhina lunata, assembly GCA_933228675.1. Taxonomy (NCBI): domain Eukaryota; kingdom Metazoa; phylum Arthropoda; class Insecta; order Diptera; family Rhiniidae; genus Stomorhina; species Stomorhina lunata. The sequence goes on along the minus strand of OW121740.1, from coordinate 156,809,963 downwards.
TAAGTTTTGGTCAAAGTTTTGTTAAACATGTAACAATTTTTTCTGTTGTTCATTGCTTTTTTTTTCTATAAGTTTAAAATTTTTAAATGTTTTGTTTTACTCTGTTAAATTTTCCTTCAATATATTTTAGTTAAAAAGCGACAACAGCAAAGACAAGTCAAAGATCAATGTGACAACATTTTTAGAGGAATCGAAACGTCAACATTGTGGGTTCGTGGCTGCTGCTTGCTGACTGGTTCCGCTGAGTTCCTTCATTCCTTTGGTAGATTTTTCACTTAAAGAGCAAACTGTGTGTGGTATCCATTTGTACTTTCTAAAATATTTAACTTATGGGTTGATTTAATGAAATAAATAAACAATGCCAAAGTTTAGTTAAGGATTTATTTCAATTTGATAAGAGGACAAATAGGAAAATGTCAAGAAAACAATATTATTTGGTATGAAACTGTTTGAAATATTCGAAAAAAATAAAGAAATTTTTAAATAATCAATGGAAACTTCAATAAACTGCCGAATTTCTAAGAATTTTGTTAAAAAAATTCTAGAAAAGTAAAATTTTTCTTAGCAACATGTTGCTGCAACATATTTTGTTTACATCAAAATGTGTCAAACTTTTAATAATTTTCCTTATTACTAAGATTTTTTTTGATTAAATTATAAAAAGTTAAGTTTTTTTCTAAGCAACATGCTGCTGCAACATGTTTCGTTCACTTCAAAATCAGTCAAAATTTTAGATATTTTGGCAAATTACTCAGAGTTTTGTCATTAAATTTTAGAATACTTAAATTTTTTTTAGCAACATGTCAAGAAAACAACATTATTTGATATTAATATTGGAAATCTTGGAAAAAATTAAAGAAACTTTTTTAATAATCAATTTTGAATTTTGTTAAGAAATTGTAGAAAAGTCAAGTTTTTTCTTGGCAACATGTTGCTGCAACATTTGTTGTTTACATCAAAATGAGTCAAATTAATTTCAATTATTTTCTTAGTTACTAAGAATTTTGTAACAAAATTTATAAAAAGTTAACTTTTTTCAAGGCAACATGTTGCTGCAACATGTTTTGTTCTCATTCAAATGAGTAAAAATTATAGAATAGTTAAGTTTTTTCTTGGCAACATATAAACAAAACAACATTATTTGATATTTTACTCTGAAATATTGAAAAAAACAATGAAATTTTTTTAAAAAATCAATAGAAATTGTAAAAAATTGCAAAATTTCTAAGAATTTTCTTCGAAAATTCAGAAATTGTTAAGAATTTTCTTGGCAGCATGTTGCTGCAACATATTTTGTTCACATCAAATGAATCAAACTTTTATTAAATTGCCTTATTACTAAGAATTTTGTTATAAAATTAATTAAAAGTTATGTTTTTCTAGGCAACATGTTGCTGCAACATGTTTTGTTCTTGAAGTTTTAATAAATTGCCAAATTTCTAAGAATTTTGTTAAAAAAATTCAGAAATTGTTAAGTTTTTCTTGGCAACATGTTGCAGCAACATATTTTGTTCACATCGAAATGAGTGAAACTTTCAATAAATTTCTAACTACAAAGAATTTTTTTAAATTAATAAATGGTTAAGTCTTTTCTAGACAACATGTTGCTGCAACATTTTCTAAGAATTTTACAATCACTAAGAATTTTGGTACGGAATTTTAAAAGATGTTAAGATATTCATGGCAACATGTTGCTGCAACACATTTTGTTGACTTAAAAATGAGGAAAAACGTCAATAAATTACTTTTTTAATAAAATTTAAGATTATCTACAATCTTGAAAAATTAAATTAACTGAATTATACTAATAAACTGTATAATTACTAAAATTTTTAAAATTAAATTCAAGAATAGTTAAAATTTTTGATGGCAACATGTTGCTGAAACATATTTTGCTTACAGTAAAACACAAATCTTGTTTAAAACTGAAATTATATTTTAATTTTGCATTTATATTTAAAATTTCTTTTGGAATTTTTTAAAAATTGTCAAATAAAAATGTTGCTGGCAACATGTTGCCTATACAATTATTTGCTAAAATTTGATATTTTATTAAAAATTATAAATTTTTTAATGGATAATTTAAATTAACATTAAAATTAACCAAATTTAAGTTTATAATGTTGCAAGACACAATGTTGGGCAACATGTTGGTAAGAATTAAATTTATCCACTTTTGTTTTTAATCTACGTATATTTTTTCATTTAGAATTCTGGAAAAATTATGAGATAAAAAATTCATATAAAAATGTTGCTGGCAACATGTTGCCTAAGAAAATTTTTGGCAGAAATTGTAATTAATAGAAGTTTTACATAAGTTTTATTAAAACTATTTAAAAAACATTAAAATAAACCAAACTTGGGATTATAATGTAGCAAAACATAATGTTGCGCAACATGTTTCTTTTAATTTTTTTTTAAATTGTCAAATAAAAATGTTGCTGGCAACATGTTGCCTACACAATTATTTGTTAAAATTTTATATTTTATTAAAAATTTTATATTTTTTATTGGATAATTTAAATTAACATTAAAATTAACCAAATTTAGGTTTATATTGTTGCAAGACACAATTTTATGCAACATGTTGCTAAGAATTAAAATTATATACTTTTGTTTACGATTTACGTCTCTTTTTTCATTTAGAATTTTGGAAAAATTTTGAGATAAAACATGCATATAAAAATGTTGCTGGCAACATGTTGCCTAAGAAAATTTTTTTCAAAATTTGTAATTAATAAAACTTATTAAAATTATTAAAAAAAAAAATTAAAACAAACTAAATTTGGGATTATAATGTAGCAAAACATAATGTTGCGCAACATGTTGCTAAGCGTTAAAACTATTTTTTTCTTATCTTTAATAAGAATTTATTGTAATTTAGTATTTTGCAAGAAAATTGAAATTAAAATTTCATATAAAAATGTTGCCAGCAACATGTTGCTAAGAATTTTTTTTTCGTAATTTATGTTTTTTTTCTAATTTTTTTTAAATGAACACTAAAATAAGCTAAATTTATGTAAAAAAAACTTATCTTTCTTAACCAAATGTCTGCCAGAGATTTTTTAGTTTAAAACAAAACATTAAAAAGTTTTTCGTTTTTTTTTCTACTTACCGCCCTATCAACAGCCAAACACTTCATTGTATTAAAACCACAATGAATAATTATAAATAAAAGCAAAATGCTATAAAAAAAAATTAAATTATGATCAAATTACATTAAATACTTCTTTACGTTGCAACTCAAAGTAATTCAACACTTAATGAAAAATGAAATCACAGCTGCTGCTGCTTTTTACTACACACTGCTCTGGTTTTTTCAATTTTTTTTTCAAAATTTTCAACAACATTTGAACTAAATACCTTCAAGACTTCTGTAGATATTTTCAATTTGCTTTTATATTTATATTTTTTTTCTTTACTACAACCCAACAAATGTTTAATGTTAATTAGACAAGACACCATTTGAATATAACAACAGCAACATAAAAAGTTTATAGCCACCACCAGAGGGGAGTCAACTCTAGGTGTAGAGAACTTAGAAAAAGCCGCAAAATATAAAGTTTTTGTGGTAAGAAAAAAGATATACGAACGCAAGGGAAAACTGAAACAAAACATTTCCAAAAGGGAACAAATAAACCAAAAGTGTTAATTTACTTAAAAACCTACAAGGAAAAATATTTACTACATTATATTCGTTTAAAGGAAACGTAAGCAGTCAGCAGCAGCAGCTACTTCATTCATACTGAAAAAAAACTACTTCTATTCATCTCTAACTGCCACCTCTATAATGCAGCAGTTGCATGTAAATATTTTTGTTGCAAACTTTGCTTTTTGTTTCGTCGAGAGGAAACCACTGCGCTAATATTGTGGTCACTGTTATAAAACTGAAAAAAATACTATTATTCATTTATATACTCTTTTATACACTTGGAGAAAAAATTAATTTTTTTGCAAAGCAGAAAAAAAAAAAAAATTTAAATACAGTTAATTTAAAGTTTAAAACTTTTTTTTTTTTGGTGCGAAATTAACCACATAATCCTTTTAGTTTTAACTAGAAAAGTTATGGAGCAGATACAGCAAAATACTTTAGTATTAGGGGAAATAAACAGAATTTGTTTAGAAAGTTTAAGCTGAAAAGCTTAAAACTTAAAAATAGAAAATATTTATAGAAAAAAAATTACGAATACACAATTTATTTCTTTAATAAATTCAATTTATTTAAACTTTAACAAATTTCTTTGCTATATACAAAATTTTCAGTTTTTGGTTACTAAAGTAATGTTGCCAGCAACATGTTGCTAAGCAAAATCGTCAACAATATTGATTTATGTATCATTAATTAATCTTTTCCATTGTTTAAAATTATATTTTTGATAAAATTTCTAATAAAAAGTAATGTTGCTGCAACATGTTGCCAAATAAAAAACTATAAAATTGCTTTATAAATGAATTAAATTATCAGAAGAGATCATTTTTAGAAGAAAAAAAGCGCTGCAACATGTTGCTAAAGAAAACTAAATTAGTTAATTAAAAAAGTTATACGATTTCTTAACTTTTTTTTTAATTTCAATGTTTGAATGTTAATAAATAAAATTTTATTGCTAGCAACATGTTGCTAAGGAAACATTTTTTTAAATTGTTCTAAATTGAATAATTTCTGATTATTTAAACTAAATCAATCAGCTAATTTTTAGAGTAATATAATGATTCCGCATTCATGTTGCTTTAGAAAATAGTGGTTATTTTTCAAAATTTTAAGGTTTGAATGTTTATAAATAAAATTTTTCTGCTAGCCACATGTTGCTAGCTAATTTAACTGATCTAAATTAAATAATTTCAGACTATTTTAATTAAAATAAATCAATTAAGTAATTTTCGGAGTAATATAATGTTTCCGCATCATGTTGCTTAAGAATATTGTGATTTCTTTCTTAGACAAATACCTGGCTCCAACAATTTTGCATAAGAAACCTCTATTTTATTAGCAAATTGAAAAAATAGAATTCTAACTTCTCGAAAATTTACACAAAATTCATATGCTAAAAAATTGTTATATGAATTTTGTTGCCATCAACATGTTGCTAAGGGCAAATAAAATCAAATGATTATAGGTTATTATTTTGTGACACTTGAGATTAAAATTATCTCTAAAATCTATTTTTGAAGATAACTTTCAATTTGCAATGCAATATGTACAGTGTTTCTGCAACATGTTGCTAAAGAAATAAGTCAGTTTATTTTGGAAACTACTATAGTTTTCTAAAGAAATCGCTATTTTATTAGTAAAAAAAATATAAAATAATTTCTTGTGAAATTCAACTATTTTTATGTACTAAATAAAAAGTGTAGCCAGCAACATGTTGCTAAGAATACCCCGAATCAAATTTATTTCAATTAAATTTTTTTGTAAATACTCGAGTTAAATATATTTTTAAATATAACTTTCAATTTTTGTTAAAGAAATATGATGTTGCCGCAACATGTTGCCAAAGGATAATTTACGAAATTTTAAGAAATTTAAAGATTTTATATATAAATTTGTATAAATAAATTTAGTCTAACATAAACATCTTAACATTTTAGTCAATTCTAAAGCGAAAAGCTTTATAAAAGTAAATCCTAGAAAAAAAACTGCAACATGTTGCTATAGAAAAAAGTGATTATTCAAAAATTCTTGAAATTTTTATTAAAATTTATTACTGAAATTAAAGTATTGATAAATTTGTTAACAAGCTAATGTTGTGGGCAACATGTTGATAAGAAAATTATAATATGGACGCAACATGTTGCTAATGAAAATAAATATAAAATTATTAGCAATTGAAAATATGATTTTTAATTCAATGAATTCTATAATTCTATTAATATTTAAAACATGTTGCTAAAGAAAAAATTTTGCAAATTGTTTAGCAACATGTTGCCAAGAAAGATTTGTAATTTAAAATATAAATTATAGTATAAAATAAGTAAATTTTGAATAAAATGAAGAAAGTGTAGCCAGCAACATGTTGCTAAGTAAAGACCGAATCAAATTTATTTCTACTAATTATTTTGTGAATTCTTGAGTTAAATCTATTTTTAAATATAACTTTCATTTAATTTTCAAAGCAATATAATGTTGCCGCAACATGTTGCTAAAGGTTAATATATGAAATTTTAGGAAATTGAAAGATTTTATATATACATTTTTATAAATAAATTTAGTCTAACAGAAACATCTTAACATTTTAGTCGATTCTAGGACAAAAAGCTTTATAAAAGTAAATTCTTGAAAAAAAGCTGCAACATGTTGCTATAGAAAAAAGTGATTATTCAAAAATTCTTGAAATTTTTATTAAAATTTATTACTGAAATTAAAGTATTGATAAATTTTTTAACAAGCTAATGTTGTGGGCAACATGTTGACAAATTACATTAAATACAAAATTATAATATGGACTCAACATGTTGCGAATGAAAATAAATATAAAATTATTAGCAATTATAAATATGGTTTTAAATTTATTGAGTTCCATAAGAAATTTGTTTTTTGTTAATATTTAAAACCTGCTGCTGGAGAAAAAATTTTGGAAAATTAAAAAAAATTAATTTTCGCTTTTCTAAAAAAAATGTTTAGCAACATGTTGCCGAAAAAAATTTTTAATTTTAAATACAAATTATAAAATAAAAAATACAAAATAATTAAATATCATCGTTTCTAAAGAAAATAAAAAAAATAAAAAAAATCTCTTCTAAAAAAATGTTTAGCAACATGTTGCCAAGAAAAATTTTGAATTTTAAATAAAAATTGTACTTTAAAATAAACAAAATAATTAAGGATAAGCGTTTTAAGTAAATTTTGAGTAAGATGATAATGTTGCAGCAACATGTTGCCAAGAGAAATATTTATAAATACTAGTAATTAAACAAGATTTTTCCAAAAATTTTACAATTTTATTTAGAATAGATAAAAGTTAATTTATTTAATATCAATTTTTATATATTGTATCCGTAAAAATGTTGCTTTAACTTTGATACTCTTTAAATTTAAATTCCACAAAAACTTTCCTCTGTCAACTGTCATCAGCCCTTACTACCGTTAACTTCTTTTATCTATTAAACAGAAATGGTTATTTGTCATCGCTAATAAAACAAAATCCCAACATTTTTTTCTTTTATGAATCTATGATTTAACTTGATTGATATGGTTGCTACTGTTGTGTCTATCCAACAACCAAACGACCGACCAGCATATGTATACAGAAGCATAGGTTCCATTAGTTGAAACTTTCATCTATTCTTTTCAATCGTTAGCCCAAACAGACGGTTAGTTTGACGGTCCCTCTAACCGTTCGCCCGTCCGTCCGTCCGTTTGCCTGTCACTTAGTTCCACTTGAACTATAGAAAATTTACATTGTGTTTGGTCATGCAACATGACGTTCAAGCATCAACATCATCAAGGTTTTTTATGTTGTTGCTGCTGTTATTGGACTGAGGAATGCATAAATAGTCTGGTGGTCATGGCAGGTGCCTGCCTATTGTATATTAATAATTTTCTTGTATATTTATACGTTTTTTTATTATTTCACAAAGAATTTTGTTATACTCTCTTTCATATGTTGCTGTTAGTTGGATTTTTTTGCGGCAATAGTTAATTTCAAAAACTTCCGCATTCAGTTGTGGTAGCTTTTAGTTGTTATTGTTGCTGTTGCTTTTATTGTTAAACGCTAAACATGCAACACTTACATACAGCACATCAGTCCATTCTTGGCTAAATACTCTGCTGGTATGCAGTGGACGACAACATCCTTGTGCAGCCAAAAGCGCAAATGTTGGCCATTTACTCTTTTTATTTTTCTTTATGTCACTCCTAATGTCATAACATCCCTTTTGGCCAAGTGTACCGAGAAAATAGCTCTAGTTGATTTCAATTGTACCCTTTAATGTTTGGTCATTTATTATCGTTGTTATTGTTGTGTGACGATACACGTTTTTAAACGAAAATGGATTTTCGTTCCAAAGAGTTTTTGTTAAGGCTCATAAATTTCTTAACAGAAAACTAAAACGTTCTGTTACTAAAGTTAGGGATTTAGTTTTATTGTGTTTAAGATAAGGAAAGTTAAAGAAAATTTAAAATTTTCTGATATTTTATACAACTTTTATGTTTGAAATAATGTTTCCGCAACATGTTGCTAAAGAAAATTTTAGGTTTAATTGTTGTTCGACAAGAAATTTAAAGATAATTTGTTAATATGATATTTTTTATTGATATTAATGAAGAAAATTTGTTATATTCTAATATTTCGTACTATTTGCTTAAGTTAAAATTATGTTTCTGCAACATGTTGCTAAAGAAAATTTTCTATTCAATTGATGTTTGACAAAAAATGTTAAAAACATATAAAAATATATTATTTTGTTTTACAATTAAAAAAAACTTATAGTTAAAAAAATATATCCGCAATATGTTGCTAAAGAAATTATTAGGTTTAATTGCTATTTAACAAGAAATTTAAAGAATTTTTAATATATTTTTATTAGAATTAATGAAGAAATTTTCACATAATCTGATATTTCATACTATTTTCTTATGTTAAAATTATATTCCTGCAACATGTTGCTAAATAAAATATTTTGTACGGTTGCTATTGTAAAAGAAGAGAATTCAAGAATATCTGCTAATATGATATTTTATATTGAAATTAAAAAAGAAAATAAATTTTCTAATATTTCGTATTATTTTCTAAGGCTATAATAATGTTTCTGCAACATGATGCTAAAGAAAATATTCTATTCAATAGATGTTTAACAAAAAATTTCAAAAATATTCAACATATTTTTTATTAAAACTAAATAAAATCTTACATATTCTGATATTTCATACGTTGAAAAATAATGTTCCTGCAACATGTTGCTAAAGAAAATGATTCATTCAATTAATGTTTTGCACAAAGTTTCAAAAATATGTGAATAAATTTCTTTATTAAACTAAAATTATAGAACATTTGACATTTTCTAGTATTTCATACTATGTTCTGCAACATGTTGCTAAGGAAAATATTATGTTTAATTGCTGTTCACAAAGATATTTCAAGAATATCTGTGATTATTTAATTTATTTTTATTTTTGTTAATTTTTTTTACAGTTAAAATTATTTTCTGCAACATGTTGCAAAAAATATGTTTCTGTAATTATGTTGCTAGCAATGCAATGCAAACGAAAACTATTCGTAGATGAAGCTTTTGATTAAAATTATTAATTTAAAATAGAAAAAATTTTAAATTTTGAATTCAAATAAGATGTTGCAGCAACATGTTGCAAAGAATAAATTTCTAAAAATTAAACTTTTGGCCATAGTTTTATGTTCAAGAAAAATTTTAAGAACTTAAATATGTATTTTTTTACAGATACAGAAGTAGCAAATGTTGCTAGCAACATTTCTTGTTCAAAAATGTCTATTTGTGTTAAAATTTCAAATTTTTTTAAATTAAAATAAAAAAAAACTATTTTCAAATAAAATAAAAATGTTGCTGCAACATGTTGCAAGTAAGAATTTGAATTTAAATTTTGTCGATATTTTCTAGACTTTTATTAAGATTTTAATATAATTCTTAGTTTTCGTAGTTTTAAAAGAAAAAATGTTGCTAGCAACATGTTGCAAAAGAAAATGTCATAGAACTTAGCTTAAACAAACATATTTCAATTAATTAAAAAAAAAAACATAAATTTTAAATTTTTTTCGCACATAAAAAATGTTGCAGCAACATGTTGCAATTAAAAAAAATGTATTAAAATTAATGCTTTGGCTATATTTTCTAAATTAATGTGAAGTTTTAAATATAATCATTTAAAAAAATTTATTTTTCCTAGATTTAAAGAAAAAAATGTTGCTAGCAACATGTTGCCTAAGAAAAATTGTGGTCGAAATTAGCTTTAATTAAGATGTTTTATATATTTTTTTTTGTAGTAATTAATTGAACATACATTTAACGTATTTTTCGCGGGATAAAAATGTTGCAGCAACATGTTGCTGAAAAATTTAAAAAATTAAATTTTTATTTTCATCCATTTAAAATTTTACAAAAAATATTGTTTTAAAAATAAATGCCTTCATTTCATGTTTTTAAAGTTAGAAAATTTGAAATGACATTTTTGTAGAATCTTAATCTTCATAGCAAACTATATCAACATTTTTCTTCTGCAACATGTTACTGAAACATTAAGGTTTTCCTTTAAAAGCAATCATTAAAAAAATCAGCCGTTTAAATCTTAAGATTTTTATCACAAACAACTAATTAACTGTTTTCCTTGTAAATCCTATAAATGATGTTTGATTAGTCTGTCAACACCTGTTATGGAAAATTGTTATTTCCAAAAATCTTGTCTATCTGTCGCTTATTACAATTGTCATTTTTGTTTCCCCATTTAACTAATAAAAATCTCAAATTACAAACAAAAAAAGAACTAAACCTTCACTGATTGGAATCAACAAAAAAGAAATTTCGCAGAAAAAAAATAAAACTCCCATAACCTTTAAAAAATGTTTACAGGACCTTTGAAATTGTAAACATTTTTTTTGTTGTCGAAAAAGGACATACAGACATAAACAACAAATGCCTTTAGTTGAGGAAGAAAATTAAAGTAAATATTTATTTATTAAAAAGACATAACTACAATTTCAAAGAAAATTTTCCCTGTCTTTTTTCATTGGCTCAATGATAATTTGGTGACAAACATAAATTTGAGACGCTTGTAATTTAATCTAGAGTTAATGAAATTTATGATGAAGGCAAATTTAAAGAAAATGAAATGAAAAAAAGAACAAAAAATTTAAACAGGGAAGTTGTACGAGTGTATAAAACTACACAGTCTAACAAGACTTTAGAATGAAAGGACATTTGTCGATAGGGACAGACATTCAGACAGGCTGAAAGACATTGAAAGTACTTGAAATTATTTAGCTAGAAAGGATTTCTTTAAGACATTTAGTCTTTAAGACATACATACATGTAATTGTACATTAAAGGAATTCTTAGTAGTTTGCCGTAGTAAGGCTTCAATTTATAGAACGTTTTTGTCTTTGTTAATTGACGAACAAATGAACAGGGTAATGAGAAATATATCATACAAAATATAAGGGCGAAATTTTTTGAAAAAGACTTGTTTAATTAAAAATCCACAAATTTTTAATACAAATTAATTGTTTTATAAATTTTAATTTGGCAACATGTTGCTGGCAACATTACCTTACCTTAAACATTACCTTACTTAAAACATTTTAAAAAAATTACTCACTTTTTGATTCAAAGGCTTTTCTAGTAAAAATTTTTAAAGAAAACTACATTTATTTGAAAATGTTTTATCGGGCCACATGTTGCTAAACTTACTTCAAAATTAAGAGATAAAAATTTACATATTATTTTTAACAAATCCATGCAAATTTCCAAAATTTTGCTAAAAAGAGTATACCCTTTTAAATAAATTTTGGCTTAGCAACATGTTGCATCAACAAAGTTTTTTTTGAAAAATTTCCTTAAACTAGATTTTTTATATTTTTTTTAGCAAATTTTTTGTTGCTAGCAACATGATATTAATTGGTAATTAAAAAAACCCTAAATTTTTTTGAAAAATGTTGAAATTTTTCGTTGGCAACATGTTGCTAACCACTAGGAATTTGAGAAATTTCCTTGTTTATTAAGAATTTTAATCTAATCATAGCAATATCGTTTAAAAGAATTTTTGCAACGTCTTTTAAAAAAGTTTTCAAATTTTTTCCTTAGCAACATGTTGCTGGCAACAAAATTTTAATTATAATTTATAAAATTCCTAGTTTATAAAGATTTTTTTTATAAAATCCTTAAATAAGAAATAAATTTCTTAGAAAGTTTTGAAATTTTTTCGCTGGCAACATGTTGTTAATCACATAATTTCCTAGTTAATAAGAAATTTTATTAAAATCATAGTAATATCGTTTTATTTGAAATTAAAAGCCATTTTACAACGTCTTTTTAAATGTTTTCTTTGGCAACATGTTGCCGGCAACAAAATTTTAATTATAATTTATAGAATTCATAGCAATCATAGCAATATCGTTTAAAAGAAATTTTGCAACGTATTTTAAAAAAGTTTTAAAATTTGTTCCTTAGCAACATGTTGCTGGCAACAAAATTTTAATTATAATTTATAAAATTCCTAGTTTATAAAGATTTCGTTTATAAAATTCTGAAATAAGAAATAAATTTCTTAGAAAGTTTTGAAATTTTTTCGCTGGCAACATGTTGCTAACCACATAATTTCCTAGTTAATAAGGAATTTTATTAAAATCATTATAATATCGTTTTGTTTGAAATTAAAAGCCATTTTACAACGTCTTTTTAAAAAGTTTTTAAGTCTTTTCTTTGGCAACATGTTGCCGGCAACAAAATTTTAATTATAATTTATAGAATTCCTAGTTTATAAAGATTTCTTTTATAATACTCTTAAATAAAAAATATGTTTTTTTTGAAAAAATTCGAAATTTTTTTCGCTGGCAACATGTTGCTAATGAAATAATATTAATTGCAATTTGAAAAACTTTCTTGTTTAAACGGAATTTTAATAAAATCATAGAAACCCCGTTTTAATTAAAATTAAAAGAAATTTTACAACGTTTTTTTTTTAGAAAGTGTTTAAATTTTTTCTTTGGCAACATGTTGCTGGCAACAAAATATTTATTAGAATTTATAAAATTCCTAGTGTATAAAAATTTCTTTGATAAAATTCTTTAATAAAAAAATACATTTTTAAAAAAATTTTGAAATTTTTTCTCTGGCAACATGTTGCTAACCACATAATATTCATTTAGAAGAACTTCCTAGTTAATTAAGAATTTTATTAAAATCATAGCAAACCTAGTTTTAATAAAATTAAAAGAAATTTTACAATTTCTTTTGAGAAAGTTTTTACCTTTTTTTCTTTGGCAACATGTTGCTGGCAACAAAATTATTATCGATCTTTAAGAAAAATCCTATTGAACTTTTCATAAAATTCTTTAATTACAGAAATTTTTTGCAAAAATTGTTGAAATTTTGCGTTGGCAACATGTTGCTAACCTCAAAATATTAAGTGGAATTCAAAAAATGTCCATGTTTATATAGAATTTGAATAAAACCATAGCAACAACGATTACAAATAAAATTTAAAGAAAACACGATGTACTTTTTGGAAAGTGTGAAAATTTTTTCTTTGGCAACATGTTGCTGGCAACATAATATTAATATATGTATGTATAAGAAAAATCTTAGTAAACATGCAATTTTTCATCAATTTCTTAAATAAATTAGAAATTTCTTAAAAAATTGTGATATTTTTTTGTTGGCAACATGTTGCTAGCCTCATAATTTTAATCGGAATTTGAAAAATTTTCTAGTTTAAAAAAAAAAAAATTACAAAATCTCTTTGAATAATGTTGACAGCAATTAGAATTTAAAATATTACATTGATGAATCTATTTGATAAGGTTTTCTTCATTTCTGGTTCCACTGTAACTACAAATTCATGCATATGGATAAACATACATATGTAGTTATTCACTTCACTGTTTCTTGCTGTTATTATCCTTAAAATAACAATTTTTCCTTAAGACTCAAAAGACTCGACAAACAAAAATTTACATTATGATCTAAGACCAAAAATGACAGCCGGAAAGACAGACACCAAGGGACGGACAGACTGATTTACACTCTCCTAAATCCCTGTAAATTTCCAACACACATGTCCTTAACTCCAAACACGAACAAAATTAAAATATAAACCGAAAAAAGCAGGAAACCATAAAAATTTTGAATTAAAGTAAAGAAAACTAAAAAGAATATAACTCTCTTGAAAAAATGCAAACAATATCTCTTTTACTCTCTCATATGAAAAATGCAAAGCCCTGGTGACATGTAAAAATTTAGTTACTACAATAGCAGGATAATACTTTTAAATGCTGATATATTTGTTTTGGGAACTTCCTCCCTGCTTTCAGACCTTTTCACAATCCCTCACACAGGCATTAGCTGCAATATTTAGATAGTCGGACAGACAGACAATAGACGGACATGTAGTTCTTTTTTCAAAGGCATTTATAGAATTTTGTTACAACTTCCTTTTTTTACAACATCTTTCCTTTTTTTTTGTTGTATGTACCTGCTTCACATAATAAATTCTCAAAAAAAAAAACCCGAGATATGAGAAAAAACTGTGAGAACTTATGGGAATTTTGTGTTTTGCTAAATTGTTTGTTTGAGGTTGCGAGTGTGTTGTTGTTTTTTCTAAAATGTTGCCTCAGAATGTTCTTTGTCACTCCATAAATTTTCTCTTTTTGTTGTTATGATAGTGGGTGGTTTTGTTTGTAGTGTTGGTGGAGAGTCTGAGAAATGGGGGAGCCTGTTTCGGTTAAAGTGCAAGGTAAACTAAAAACATATGTTTTATGTTTCAACTGCTACCGAGTCAAAGGCACTCTGCTGCATTTGTTGTAGAAAGGGAACATTTGGGAAATAATGAAAAATACAACTCTGTAAATGTTTTGTTGTGTGAATTTGGGACTTACAGATTATTTTAATTTTTTATTTCAATTTTAGTGTGGAAGTTTCTAAAACATGAGAATAAATAAATGAATATGTTTGGAAATAATTAAGACAAGAATTGTGTAACTTTAGATACGAAATGTTAAATAAGTTGAAAAATATTAGGGTGCTTCTAGCTGGGTCATATGATATCCTACAATATACATACAATATTTTCATTAATTTAGTAGGAATTGTTTTAATATCTCCATTTTTAGAGAAAAACCAACATTTTAGTTCAATAAAGTGACTTTTTGAGTTTCGTATACATTTTGCTTCAACATTTTATCTGAAGGAAAATACCACAAAATCTCACTCAACTATTAAAAATTTGTAAGCTTTCATTAAAATGTCATTTAACGGCTTATTTACTTAAGCAACATGTTGCAGCAACATTGAAGCCCTTTAATAAGGAAAATGTAATACTCTCAAATGTTTAAGCCATCATAAATATAGTAGGAATTTCTTTAGTATTTCCATTTTTATACAAAAACCACAATTTTAGATAAATAAAGTTGTTGAATTTGGTATAAATTTTTCTTTAGCAACATGTTGCCAGAAATTTTATCTTAAGCGAAACTATATAAACATTAAATGTCACTAAGAAATTTTAATATGTTTTGAAGGAAGTAGCAATAAATTGCTTATTTCTAAGACAAAATGTTGCTGGAAATTTTTCTTAATTACAAAACTATTACAATATTCGATTCACTAACAAATAAAAACATTAAAAATTCTTTATTTTTTCAAATAAATAACAATTTTAAAGAATTTCCGCATTAGCAAAATGTTGCAATCGAATTAAGCAATATTTTGCTATTTTTTCTAGGAAAAATTTCTAAAATTCCTTCGAGTAAAAATCTTCTAGCAACATGTTGCCAGCGACATTATCTTATGGCTTAAATATTAGAAAATTTTTAAAAACTCTAACATAATCTCAATAAAAATTTTTAATTTCCCACTAGAATGATATTTAAATGCATTTCTTCATTAGCAACATGTTGCTGAAACATTTTTTTTAAATGTCGAAAAAATCAAAATTTAATTAGGTTAAATTAAAAGTATTACAAAAATAACGTATTTTTGGTGTAGTTTTTTTTTTTTAGAAACATGTTGCCAGCAACATTATTCTTTTCTCTTAACTCCAGAAAATTGTAATTTTTAAAAGAATATCAAAGCTAATTTGTTTTTAAAAACTTATAAAGCCCAGTTTAGGAAAATTTTAGTTTAGCGACATGTTCCTGTAATCATAAAACATAATAAAAGACCTTCCATCTAGGCTTATAATCAGATATTTAGTTGAAATCAATAATGTTGCTAGAAACTTGTAGGTTTATATAGAAATATAAGAAAAATGATTAAAAAAATAACATATGTTTGGTATAATTCCTTCAGCAACATGTTGCCAGCAACATTATTCTTTTTTCATAACTCCAGAAAATTGTAATTTTTTAAGAATATCATAAATAATTTGTTTTTAAAAACATATAAACTTATAAAACTTATAAAGCTCAATTGTTCTAAAATTTTCGTTTAGCAACATGTTGCTGTAATCATAAAACATGATAAAAGACTTTGCATCGCGGCTTATAATTAGAAATTAAGTTGGAATCAATAAATATTTCTAGTTAATCATCAGTAAGACAAAGAGTTCTTTAGCAACATTTTTCTAGTAATATTATCTTAAAGCTTAACTATAGAAAATTTCAATTAAATAAATGTGTTTTAACATAATCTCAATAAAATTATTTAAATTTCCAGTAAAATGGTAATTAAAAGGGTTTTTCCTTTTAGCAACATGTTGCTCAAAAATATTGTCTGAAAAATTATTTTTCAAATTGATTTTAAAGAAAGAAAAAAGCGTTGGCTATGTTCCTTAAGATACATGTTTGTGGCAACATGTTTTACACTAAAATACAAAAAACATTCCAAATATCAAATGTTTTCTATTCTTCTGCAAGACATAATCATTTGAAACGCTTAGCAACATGTTGCTAGAAATATATATACTCAATTAAAACAAAAAGAACATTTTTATTAAAAAAAATCGATTATCAATAAATATTCAAGAAAATTATTAAATTCCAAGAAAATTTGTAATATAGTAGACTTCATGTTTTAGCAACATGTTGCTGCAACATTATTTTTTTTTCAAAATATCTTAAAAAAATTTTACTATCATTTAATTTTAATAAAATAAAATTTTAAATTTTAACTTAGAAAATATTCCATGTATTGTTTAACGTTTTCAGTTTATTTTGCATGAAATTACCCTTCGAAGCGCTTAGCAACATGTTGCCAGTGATATAGTCTTACAGCTAAAACAAAAAAAATATATTTAAATACAAAATATCAATAAAATTATTTCATTTCATGAAAAGTTGTAATTTAGTGAACTTTATGTTTCGGCAACATGTTGCTGCAACATTATTTTCTTTTAAAATAACATAAAAATTGTACTATCATTAAATATTAACTTATTTTTATACATATTTTACTAATAATTTTTATCTTTCTTCTCTTTCTAGGTAAGTGTCAACATTTATTTGAAACCCTAATATAATATGTATCTTATCAAAAAATCCTCAGGTAACTTTTAATAAATTCCTAACTTTTGTACAAAGCCCTTCGAAATATCTAAACAATTTCTGGCAAAAGTTTATAAAAGCTTCCGTCATGCAGGTTATGACATTTTACTCTTAAAACTAAATTTATTCCTGTAATTATGTTAAAGCAAAAATTCTTATCAAAATACTTTAGATATGTTACAGTTTAAAAATACAATTACCAAGAACTTTACACATTCTTCTGGAGTAACGACAATCTTAAACTATTAATGAAAATGCAACATTGCGTGTCCTTACATGATAATTTTGAAAATAAAGTGGCATTATATTAAGATAAGTAAGAAGTTTTTTTGTTTATAAAAAAATTAGTTGTTTAGAGAAGAAATATTTATTTTTAATATTCAAGGAAAAATTGAGATTTTCAAAAAAAATTATGTTTTTTTATTAAAGAGACATTTTACATTCAGCAACATGTTGCTGGCAACATTACTTCACTTAAAAATACAGAAATTTTAATTCACAATACAAATTTATATAAAAGATGATGAATTGAAGTTTTAAAAAACAAGTTTTATCTGATTTTAATTTTAGCTACATGTTGCCAGAAATAAAAATACTTGAATTCGGGTTCACAATAAAACAGTTTTACAAATTTGTATCTTAATGGAAGAATATTGAGGTTTGCAAAAAGAAATTTAAAGTTTTCTTTTATTTAGGAGACTTTTTACTTTTAGCAACATGTTGCCAGCAACATTAATTTACTTAAAAATTCGGGAATTCAAAAAATTTTGGTTCTCAATAAAATAATTTTATAAATTTATAACATCTCACTTCAAAATTTAATATTTTCTCTGATTTAAATTTTAGCAACATGTTGCCAGAAATTAAAATTCTTGAATTCGGATTCTCAATAAAACAATTTCACAAATTTATTTCTTAAATGAAAGAATATTGACGTTTCCAAAATAAAAAATTAAATGTTCTTTTATTTAGAAGACTTTTTTACTTTCAGCAACATGTTGCCAGCAACATTTATTTGCTTGAACTATGAGAATTCATAAAATTTGAATTCACAATAAAATAATTTTATAACAAAGATGATAAATTGAATTTCTAAAAAACTAATTTTCAGTTTTCTGTGATTTTAATTTTAGCAACATGTTGCCAGAATTAAAAATACAAAAATTCGAATTTACTTTAAACAATTTTACAAATTTATATCTTAAATAAAATAATATTGACGTTTCAAAAAAAAAAAAAAAATAATAAATATTTTTATTTAGAAGACTTTTTACTTCCAGCAACATGTTGCAGCAACATTATTTTACCAAAGATACTAAAATTTAAAAATTCAAATTTCTAAAAATTATAAATAATCCCTTTATTTAAATACCAGCCCAATTTAATTTAATTGCTCTTCCCATAACATAAATTTTAATTGAAAATGTTCAAAATTTCCCTTAACATTTTCCTCGAAATAAACAAGAAAAGTCAATGTCATTTAAAAAATTTATTGATTTACAAATGTTTCAAATCTATGTCGTCGGTATGTATTTTTAGATAGAAATCTTTTTTAACATTTTCCGCTTTTCTTTCTCCTCCCCTCAGCCTAAAACTCCATAATAATGTTTCTATTATAATTTTTCCTCGTTTTCCACATACTTAAAATTTATAGCATTTTTGATTACACGTTTTCAAAATTTTCCTCTTACTCGTAATTTTGAATGTGGAAGCGAGTAGCACAACTTTATTTAGTTGGGGAGCATGGGTCTAACTCCCGCTCTTTTTTGCTTTCTTTCCTCATATGAATGAACTTCTATTTCTGCTTCTTTATATGCTGAGAAATAATATGTAAATATTTATGTTTAACGCGTGCCGGTTGGTTTGTGGAATAAATTTTAAAGTTTTTCTTTAACATTAACATAGTTTATGATGCTTCTCTGCTCTGTTCCCTGTTATATATATTTTTTTGAATTACCACTTAAGGATCTAGATTTCCTTTAAGGCTTTGAAAATTGTAAAGGAGTTAAGAATTAATTACATATATGTGAGAGATTGCGAGTTTTTGGTGTTTTATGGTTCATTAAAAGTTTAAAAATTTCTTTATTTCATAACTTTTCCTTAACATATTCATACAGAAAACATGTACAGTAGTTTCCGATTAGCTGCTAACATCCTAACGATTGTTATGGTATAGAAACAAGTTAGGATTTTTGAGTGCTGAGCTCTTTTATTGAAAATTTTCCAAAATTTCTTAATGAAATGAAAATTTTTGCATAGTTTTTACTTTTATGTTGCTAGCAACATGTTTCTAGTGGAAAAGTTTCACCAAAATTTTATTATACATTTTGGTGTACTTAATTTAAAACCATTTAAAAAGTATAACTTTAAGATATAAAAAAATGTTGCTGCAACATGTTGCTAAAGAAATTTCTTTTTAATGAAATGTTGCTGCAACATGTTGCTAAAGAAAATTTTTTTTATGAAATTTAAAATTATTTTGAGACTAAGAAAATTATGAAAAACGCTTCTTTATTATTTAGTTGGAAAATAATTTTACCGGCAACATGTTGCTAAACATATCCATAAGTACATAAAAAAATATTTATTATTTAAATTCATCTTATTTGTCTTAAAATTAATTACGATTTAATTTTTCTCACAATTTTTCAATGAAAAAGACAATGTTGCTGCAACATTTTTAGCTTGTGATATTTCCAAAAGAAAACAAATCGCTTGCAACATGTTTCTAATCAGAAAATGAAGTGTTTCTATACATTTTAGTAGATTTAAGTTTTTAAAATAGTCTAACTTTTCCAAGTAATTCTAAACAAATGTTGCTGCAACAAGTTCTAGCAACATGTTGCTGTAAATATTACTAAATTACTACAGTCATTTCTACTAAAATTATTAATAAATTGAATTTTTCTTATACTTTTTAATAAAGAAAACTATGTTGCTGCAACATGTTGCTAAATACAAATATTAATTAATTTATTTTTGTGGTATACATTTTATATAAAACTTTTCTATAGTAATGACTTCCTATCGCCAACTTTTCTATAGAAAGGTGTACCTATCGTCAACTTTTCTATCGAAATGTCTTCCAATCGTCAATTTTTTATAGAAAGGGGTTCCTATCGTCAACTTTTCTTAAGAAATGTCTTCCTATTGTCAACATTTCTTAAGAAAAGTCTTCCTATCGTCAACTTTTCTTAAGAAATGTCTTTCTATCTTCAACTTTTTTTAAGAAATGTCTTTTTATCGTCAACTTTTCTTAACAAATGTCTTCCTATCGTCAACTTTTCTTAAGAAATGTCTTCCTATCGTCAACTTTTCTTAAGAAATGTCTTCCTATTGTCAACTTTTCTTAAGAAATGTCTTCCTATCGTCAACTTTTCTTAAGAAATGTCTTCCTATCGTCAACTTTTCTTAAGAAATGTCCTCCTGTCGTCAACTTTTCTATAGAAATGTCTTCCTATCGTCAACTTTTCTATAGCAATGTCTTCCTATCGTCAACTTTTCTATAGAAATGTCTTCCTATCGTCAACTTTTCTATAGAAATGTCTTCACATAAACAACTTTTCTATAGAAATGTCTTCCTATCGTCAACTTTTTTACAGAAATGTTTGCGTATCGTCAACTTTTCTATAGAAATGTCTTTCTAACGTCAACTTTTCTATAGAAATGTCTTCCTAACGTCAACTTTTCTATAGAAATGTCTTCCTAACGTCAACTTTTCTATAGAAATGTCTTCCTAACGTCAACTTTTCTATAGAAATGTCTTCCTAACGTCAACTTTTCTATAGAAATGTCTTCCTAACGTCACCTTTCCTATACAAATGTCTTCCTAACTTCAACTTTTCTATAGAAATGTCTTCCTAACGTCAACTTTTCTATAGAAATGTCTTCCTAATGTCAACTTTTCTATAGAAATGTCTTCCTAACGTCAACTTTTCTATATAAATGTCTTCCTAAGGTCAACTTTTCTACAGAAATGTCTTCCTAAGGTCAACTTTTCTATAGAAATGTTTGACTATCGTCAACTTTTTTATATAAATGTTTGCCTATCGTCAACTTTTCTATCGAAATGTTTGCCTATCGTCAACTTTTCTATAGAAATGTTTGCCTATCGTCAACTTTTCTATAGAATTTTTTGTCTCTCGTCAACTTTTCTATAGAAATGTCTTCCTATCCTCAACTTGTCTATAGAAATGTCTTCCTATCGTCAACTTTTCTATAGAAAAGTCTTCCTATCGTCAACTTTTCTATAGAACTGTTTGCCTATCGTCAATTTTTCTATAGAAATGTTTGCCTATCGTCAACTTTTCTATAGAAATGTCTTCCTAAGGTCAACTTTTCTACAGAAATGTCTTCCTAAGGTTAACTTTTCTATAGAAATGTTTGACTATCGTCAACTTTTCTATATAAATGTTTGCCTATCGTCAACTTTTCTATAGAAATGTTTGCCTATCGTCAACTTTTCTATAGGAATGTTTGCCTATCGTCAACTTTTCTATAGAAATGTTTGCCTATCGTCAACTTTTCTATAGAAATGTTTGCCTATCGTCAACTTTTCTATAGAAATGTTTGCCTATCGTCAACTTTTCTATAGAAATGTTTGCCTATCGTCAACTTTTCTATAGAAATGTTTGCCTATCGTCAACTTTTCTATAGAAATGTTTGCCTATCGTCAACTTTTCTATAGAAATATCTTCCTATTGTCAACTTTTCTTTAGAAATGTCTTCCTATTGTCAACATTTCTATAGAAATGTCTTCCTATCGTCAACTTTTCTATAGAAAATTTTTCTTGACTCTAATTCTACAAATTTTTGAGACACAATCTATAGCAGGTCATTAATGACGCCCCTGAAAACACCAACATAAAATGTCAAATAATGACAGAAACAAACAAAAAGTCTCTTAACAAATATTGTCAATTTCATTATAAATCGGAGACACAAAAAATATAAAAATAAACATTGACATAATGTCATATTCTCTAATAAAAGGTGACAGTAAAAAACTCTAAAAAACAGATGAACAACAAGGAAGTAATATTTTATTAAATCAAAAGAAAGACCATGAAAATGTTAAAGAAAATCTAGAATTTTCTTTGGGAAATCGAAACAAATAAATAGACAAGAACGGATACAACAACTTAATGACTTTATCCGTTATTTTCATGATTTTTTACTCTTTGCTTTCTTTCTTTTTCCGCTATTTACTCCTGATTTGAAAACTCAATTTTTCAAATTCTGAAACAGTTTACATATGTCATTAGATTAAAGTTGGGGTGTTGTCATTATTATTATTTTCTTTTTTCCTACTCCAAAAATAGAAATAGAATTTTAGTTTGAAATCCAAAATCTGTTTCTGCTGCTGGTTGCATCGAAAATGTAGTTCTCTAATAATTTAATTTATGTTTTTTCTATTTTTAAAACTCCTTTTCACTTAAATTTATATTTAGTCTGAGTCCACAAAAAAAGGTGGTGAGGGTGTGTTAAATGATTTTGAAAATAGAAAAAAAAAAACACTTTAGGGATCAACGAGAATTAAAGAATGTTTTCGTATTTCGTGAGTTTTTGGAGAATTTATGCTATAATGATTGCATTTTTCTGCATTTCTAATACGCAGACAGACGGACATACTACATCTAATGTCATTTAAGCATAAGCGTGTCCATGTTTTAATGACAATCATTAAAATCTATTCAGTATTTATGGAAATAATAATTGAAAACGTTGGTGAGGGTGGAAGGAAAAGAAAAAAGAGAAAATTTTCTAATTTTTAAATGAAATATGTATGTATGCTTCCGACTTTTCTAGAGAAAACTTAACGATAGGAAGACATTTCTAAAGAAAACTTCACGATAAATGAAATGTCCATAAAAAAATTGACTATGTGAAGACATTTCTTAAGAAAAGTTTACAATAGGAAGACATTTCTTAACAAAAGTTGACGATAGGAACCCATTTCTTAAGAAAAGTTGACGATAGGAAGACATTTCTTAAGAAAAGTTGACGGTAGGAAGACATTTCTTAAGAAAAGTTGACGATAGTAAGACATTTCTTAAGAAAAGTTGACGAAAGGAAGACTTTTCTATAGAAAAGTAGACGAAAGGAAGACTTTTCTATAGAAAAGTTGACGAAAGGAAGACTTTTCAATAGAAAAGTTGACGAAAGGAAGACATTTCCATAGAAAAGTTGACGATAGCAGGACATTTGTATAGAAAAGTTGACGACATGAAGACATTTCTATAGGAAAGTTGACGATAGGAAGACATTTCTAGAGAAAAGTTGACGATAGGAAGACAATTCTATTCAAAATAATGACATTTCTATAGAAAAGTTGACAATAGGAAGACATTTCTTAAGAAAAGTTAACGATAGGAAGACATTTCTTAAGAAAAGTTGACGATAGGAAGACATTTCTTAAGAAAAGTTGACGATAGGAAGACATTTCTTAAGAAAAGTTGACGATAGGAAGACATTTATTAAGAAAAGTTGACGATAGGAAGACATTTCTTAAGAAAAGTTGACGATAGGAAGACATGTCTTAAGAAAAGTTGACGATAGGAAGACATTTCTTAAGAAAAGTTGACGATAGGAAGACATGTCTTAAGAAAAGTTGACGATAGGAAAACATTTCTTAAGAAAAGTTGACGATAGGAAGACATTTCTATAGAAAAGTTGACGATAGTAAGACATTTCTGTAGAAAAGTTGACGATGGGAAGACATTTCTGTAGAAACGTTGACGATGGAAAGACATTTCTATGGAAAATTTCTCGATAGAAAGACATTTCTATAGAAAAGTTGACGATAAGAAGACATTTCTATAGAAAAGTTGACGAAAGGAAAACATTTCTATAGAAAAGTTGTCGATGGGAAGACATATCTATAGAAAAGTTGTAGATGGGAAGACATTTCTTAAGAAAAGTTGACGATAGGAAGACATTTTTTAAGAAAACTTGACGATAGGAAGACATTTCTTAAGAAAAGTTGACGATAGGAAGACATTTCTTAAGAAAATTTGACGATAGGAAGACATTTCTTAAGAAAAGTTGACGATAGGAAGACACTTATTAAGAAAAGTTGACGATAGGAAGACATTTCTTAAGAAAAGTTGACGATAGGAAGACATGTCTTAAGTTAAGTTGACGATAGGAAAACATTTCTTAAGAAAAGTTGACGATAGGAAAACATTTCTATAGAAAAGTTGACGATAGGAAGACATTTCTGTAGAAAAGTTGACGATGGGAAGACATTTCTGTAGAAAAGTTGACGATGGGAAGACATTTCTATGGAAAAGTTGTCGATAGAAAGACATTTCTATAGAAAATTTGACGATAAGAAGACATTTCTATAGAAAAGTTGACGAAAGGAAAACATTTCTATAGAAAAGTTGTCGATGGGAAGACATATCTATAGAAAAGTTGTAGATGGGAAGACATTTCTTTTGAAAACTTGTAGATGAGAAAACATTTTTATAGAAAAGTTGACGTTAGGAAGACATTTCTATAGAAAAGTTGACGTTATGAAGACATTTCTATAGAAAAATTTTCAAAAATAAGACATAGAAAATTTGTCGATGGGAAAAATTTTTGATAGAAATTTTGTCGATTGGAAGACTTTTTTTAAGTATCGTTTTTGCATTAAAGTTAAGTCAGTGGAATGAGATTTCTTTACAAAATGTTAAAATTTTCCTTATCATTGGCAATTTTCTTTTATATACTTTTTCTGTTTTTTATGACCAAAGTTTTTGGATTTTACCCAAATAATTTCTCTATTACTTTCTTTCAATAACTTTTTTATTGGCTTTATCAAACTCATATTTTATTAACCAACATTTTTCTATAGAAATTTTTTAACCCAAAATTTATGGCAATTACTATTAACATATCCCTTTCAGGAAAATATGTTGTTTGAACAAACAAAATATTGCCCGAGATTTTCTTTGACTAACAAATAAAATTTTATTATAATTTTAACCCTAGAAATAAAATTTTATTATTAACAATTCAATCAACAATTTGTATGAATTTATTTAGAACAATTTTCTAAAAATGTATAAATAAATTTTTGTTCATTATTTTCAAGGCAAAATTACTTTTGTATTAGGGGTATTCGCGATGGGTCTTGCAATTAGAGCAGACGGAGGCAAGTGTTTGTGAAAATATGTTTTCCATTTAGTTTCAGTTTGAAATTTTGGAATTATATGAAAATTTTGGAATTTTATGAAAATATTCCAATTTTATAAAAATTTTGCAATTTTATAAAAATTTGCAATTTTTTTTATGAAAATTTAATATTTTACAAAATTTTGCAATTTTATGAAATTTTGCAATTTTATGAAATTTTGCAATTTTATAAAATTTTGCAATTTTATAAAATTTTGCAATTTTATGAAATTTTGCAATTTTATGAAATTTTGCAATTTTATAAAATTTTGCAATTTTATGAAATTTTGCAATTTTATGAAATTTTGCTATTTTATGAAATTTTGCAATTTTATGCAATTTTGCATTAGTATCGTGAGTCCTCCTAATATTATTATTTTATTGTTTATTCAATGCAAATATAATACAATACAATTTTTATGATTCTTTTGTTATTTTTCTACTTTGAGTTATGGTATGAGGCTGCCCCTCTGGGCTCTATGACTTTTTGTTTAGATTAAAGCCAAATAAATTTATTTTAACGTCTAAACAATGTTAAGTTTCTGTTATAAAATGTTCATATATTTATTTAAGATCTTCAATTGTTTTAAAATTTATTAAAATATGTTACATTTTAATAACATTTCTACTATTTAATTGATGACTTATTTAAAATAGGCATGTGTTAACATATTGAAAATAATAAAGATATACATAATAATTTTTTTTTTATTTTTTATTATTACCTAGTAAGCGCTATAGGAAAGTAAAAAGTAAGCCAATGAAACATTCTAAGAAATTTCTTAACTTTCGATTATTTCTTGACGATTTCTGAAGAAAACTTCATTTTATAAAAATAATTTACAATTATTACCCGGAAGCTGCTTTAAAGGAGTACACACTACACTCTGGCTTACAAACCTGCTTACCGGTAAGCGAGAATTTTATGAGTTAATTTTCTGGCTGTCTGGTTTTTCAACTCGTACTTTGCTACGACCATGAGCCGTTATTTGTGAACGTCTTTTCCATTTTTTCCGCATTCCAAGTGTTTGATGTCCTTCTTTGATTGTAACAACATTTTCCAATCCATAAAAAATAAACTTTTCATGTCGTTGAAATCAAAACATCAAGAAACATTAAATTGTAAAAAACTAAGACTTTCATTCAATCTTGATGCCTCATTCGTCGATACACAAGAAATTTACATAAAATTTAATTTTTCTAGTCATAAATCAAATGTTCGGTCGTTCCTTCAGGTAACCAACATCTAACATCCAACATACACCTCAAATCAGTTCGATGATGCCTGAACACTAAAAATAAATAAAGAATCAGGAAACATGTGTTAGATGATGTAGCCCGAAAGAAGAAGAAATTCTAGACATGCTTTCTTCCTTCATTATGAAGGTCTGTCTGTCTTAAATGCAGGGAAACCGCAAATGTAAACAGACATAGAATAAGTCATAGAATAAGACATAGACTAAGTCTTAGACTAAGACATAGACTAAGAAATAGACTAAGAAATAGACTAAGAAATAGACTAAGAAATAGACTAAGACATAGTCTAAGACTAAGACATAGACTAAGACATAGACTAAGACATAGACTAAGACATAGACTAAGACATAGACTAAGACATAGACTAAGACATAGACTAAAACATAGAATAAGACATAGACTAAGACATAGACTAAGACATAGACTAAGACATAGACAAAGACATAGACTAAGACATAGACTAAGACATAGACTAAGACATAGACTAAGACATAGACTAAGACATAGACTAAGACATAGACTAAGACATAGACTAAGACATAGACTAAGACATAGACTAAGACATAGACTAAGACATAGACTAAGACATAGACTAAGACATAGACTAAGACATAGACTAAGACATAGACTAAGACATAGACTAAGACATAGACTAAGACATAGACTAAGACATAGACTAAGACATAGACTAAGACATAGACTAAGACATAGACTAAGACATAGACTAAGACATAGACTAAGACATAAACTAAGACATAGACTAAGACATAGACTAAGACATAGACTAAGACATAGACTAAGACATAGACTAAGACATAGACTAAGACATAGACTAAGACATAGAACAAGACATAGACTAAGACATAGACTAAGACATAGACTAAGACATAGACTAAGACATAGACTAAGACATAGACTAAGACATAGACTAAGACATAGACTAAGACATAGACTAAGACATAGACTAAGACATAGACTAAGACATAGACTAAGACATAGACTAAGACATAGACTAAGACATAGACTAAGACATAGACTAAGACATAGACTAAGACATAGACTAAGACATAGACTAAGACATAGACTAAGACATAGACTAAGACATAGACTAAGACATAGACTAAGACATAGACTAAGACATAGACTAAGACATAGACTAAGACATAGACTAAGACATAGACTAAGACATAGACTAAGACATAGACTAAGACATAGACTAAGACATAGACTAAGACATAGACTAAGACATAGACTAAGACATAGACTAAGACATAGACTAAGACATAGACTAAGACATAGACTAAGACATAGACTAAGACATAGACTAAGACATAAACTAAGACATA
This sequence comes from Stomorhina lunata, assembly GCA_933228675.1. Classification (NCBI taxonomy): domain Eukaryota; kingdom Metazoa; phylum Arthropoda; class Insecta; order Diptera; family Rhiniidae; genus Stomorhina; species Stomorhina lunata. Next base: position 156,782,041 of record OW121740.1, on the reverse strand, counting down.
GACTAAGACATAGACTAAGACATAGACTAAGACATAGACTAAGACATAGACTAAGACATAGACTAAGACATAGACTAAAACGTAGATATTTTTGGAATTAGACCATGCCTAATCATTTCGAAATACCGAAGTTATAAGATCTTTTTTTTAGACATAGGGTGTCTTCTTTGGGAAACACCCAATTTTTCTAAATTCCTGGTTCCTCTGATTATTTGAATTAAGGAATAATAGAATAAATTTTCAAACGTACATAATTAATGATTTATGTTTATAATCTACAGGAACAACAAAATATGTATGTATGAGACAAAAATAACATAAAGATTGTAAACGAAAAAAATATTATCTAATGCCTCAATCTCTCTAAAATACAAATAAAATCTTTTAATTTGTATCAACAAAAATATTGCTTATAGTAATCAAAATCTGTTTTTAAAATTATGTTACAATCGGCCCATATTTGAGTATGCCTCTCACACAAGGCCATTAATTTCAAGCGCCCATGGGCAGATTTTTGACAAATACTGATTTAAAGGTATAGGTTTAGCTTGATCATTGATCATTTTAAATCAATGTTTTTGGTCCTAAGACCTCAAAACTTGAAATTTTTTACAAAAGATATTAATAATTGCTTGGAATTTTTTCAAAATGAACAGATTTAAACTCCTCAATTGACTGAAAGAAATAAATTGAAATATTTAAAATTCCTTAGATTTCAACAAATTAAGAGAATGTATATATTTTTTTTCAATACTGTGTACCATTGGTTTGATATATAGAATTCAAAATGAAATTTATTTTCATTAAAAAGTTTTACTGTAGTGTATTGCACTAAGATCCCAATTTATTGCAATTATTTATTATTGTAATAAATAGAAAATAAATTTATTTTCGTTTACAATCTTTATATGTTTTTATTGTTAGATACAAGTTCCATTTGTTTGTTCTTAATGCACAAATGTATAAATTATTAGAAATTTATTGCAAGTCAAGGATTTAGAGAAATATTAAATCAAGAAAAAAAATGTATATATATTTTTTTTTAATAGTACTTTTCATGTCTTTGTACAATTCAAAATTTAAGGTGTAACGGTTTACCAACAAAATTTGCACACTTTTAATTTTTTGATTCTGTGTTTGTGTGTGTGTAAGAGTGTCTGCAACATAAGGCGCCATCTGCCGCCTAATGTAGCAGGAGGTAGTGTTCTAGTATTTGTAGTTTTCATTCATTCTTTTTTTGGCTTTCAAGTATTAAAATTTAAGTGTCGCGTAGCATATGCAATTTAGAAAGACATTAACAGAAACTGCATGTAGAATATTGCATGCGGCAGAGGTTCCCAAATCTACAAATAATTTAGGGGGTTTTAGAAAGTTTTAGCTTTTCATTGAATCATTTCTTGATATATTCTTCAATTCGTGATTAAGGTTTGTCCCTATGGATTTTTTTTTATTTTACCCCTTAGTTTTTCTTGTTATTGAGACCCTCTGCCTTTGGGCCTAGTATTATCTCATTTTGCATGCCTTAGTAAATTTTCATACTCCACCGCTATAAGAACTTATACAACATGTTCTTCTTTTCTTTTTGAAACTGAAGCGTAGCAAAACCATTCAAGCCACCAATCTTGTTGACAGCTTTTTAATTTTTTTGCCCATTTTTTTCTTTCTTTTATTACAACATTTTTAGATTTTAAACGTGTAAAAATCCTCTGATAAGGCGTGGAAAGAAGCCATCATTTAGCGTTTTAAGTTTTGGGTTTGGTTGTGATTTCTAAATAATAAATTTATGATGGTTTTTTTATAAGACTTCCATTACACAAAAAAAAAAAAATAGTTTGAAAATAGGCAAACAACTACTTACTCCCTCTTTAAGAGCTTAGAAGACCAGATTATGTTTTGAAGGCCTAAGAAGAGTTGCCAGATGAATTGTTAGGAAATGGAAGTTTTTGTAAAATTTTTTTCAAATGATGTCTTAGTCTATGTCTTAGTCTATGTCTTAGTCTATGTCTTAGTCTATGTCTTAGTCTATGTCTTAGTCTATGTCTTAGTCTATGTCTTAGTCTATGTCTTAGTCTATGTCTTAGTCTATGTCTTAGTCTATGTCTTAGTCTATGTCTTAGTCTATGTCTTAGTCTATGTCTTAGTCTATGTCTTAGTCTATGTCTTAGTCTATGTCTTAGTCTATGTCTTAGTCTATGTCTTAGTCTATGTCTTAGTCTATGTCTTAGTCTATGTCTTAGTCTATGTCTTAGTCTATGTCTTAGTCTATGTCTTAGTCTATGTCTTAGTCTATGTCTTAGTCTATGTCTTAGTCTATGTCTTAGTCTATGTCTTAGTCTATGTCTTAGTCTATGTCTTAGTCTATGTCTTAGTCTATGTCTTAGTCTATGTCTTAGTCTATGTCTTAGTCTATGTCTTAGTCTATGTCTTAGTCTATGTCTTAGTCTATGTCTTAGTCTATGTCTTAGTCTATGTCTTAGTCTATGTCTTAGTCTATGTCTTAGTCTATGTCTTAGTCTATGTCTTAGTCTATGTCTTAGTCTATGTCTTAGTCTATGTCTTAGTCTATGTCTTAGTCTATGTCTTAGTCTATGTCTTAGTCTATGTCTTAGTCTATGTCTTAGTCTATGTCTTAGTCTATGTCTTAGTCTATGTCTTAGTCTATGTCTTAGTCTATGTCTTAGTCTATGTCTTAGTCTATGTCTTAGTCTATGTCTTAGTCTATGTCTTAGTCTATGTCTTAGTCTATGTCTTAGTCTATGTCTTAATCTATGTCTTAGTCTATGTCTTAGTCTATGTCTTAGTCTATGTCTTAGTCTATGTCTTAGTCTATGTCTTAGTCTATGTCTTAGTCTATGTCTTAGTCTATGTCTTAGTCTATGTCTTAGTCTATGTCTTAGTCTATGTCTTAGTCTATGTCTTAGTCTATGTCTTAGTCTATGTCTTAGTCTATGTCTTAGTCTATGTCTTAGTCTATGTCTTAGTCTATGTCTTAGTCTATATCTTAGTCTATGTCTTAGTCTATGTCTTAGTCTATGTCTTAGTCTATGTCTTAGTCTATGTCTTAGTCTATATCTTAGTCTATGTCTTAGTCTATGTCTTAGTCTATGTCTTAGTCTATGTCTTAGTCTATGTCTTAGTCTATGTCTTAGTCTATGTCTTAGTCTATGTCTTAGTCTATGTCTTAGTCTATGTCTTAGTCTATGTCTTAGTCTATGTCTTAGTCTATGTCTTAGTCTATGTCTTAGTCTATGTCTTAGTCTATGTCTTAGTCTATGTGTTAGTCTATGTCTTAGTCTTTGTCTTAGTCTAAGACTTAGTCTATGTCTTAGTCTATGTCTTAGTCTATGTCTTAGTTTATGTCTTAGTCTATGTCTTAGTCTATGTCTTAGTCTATGTCTTAGTTTATGTCTTAGTCTAGGTCTTAGTCTATGTCTTAGTCTATATCTTAGTCTATGTCTTAGTCTATGTCTTAGTCTATGTCTTAGTCTATGTCTTAGTCTATGTCTTAGTCTATATGTTAGTCTATGTCTTAGTCTATGTCTTAGTCTATGTCTTAGTCTATGTCTTAGTCTATGTCTTAGTCTATGTCTTAGTCTATGTCTTAGTCTATGTCTTAGTCTATGTCTTATTCTATGTCTTAGTCTATGTCTTAGTCTATGTCTTAGTCTATGTCTTAGTCTATGTCTTAGTCTATGTCTTAGTCTATGTCTTAGTCTATGTCTTAGTCTATGTCTTAGTCTATGTCTTAGTCTTTGTCTTAGTCTATGTCTTAGTCTATGTCTTAGTCTATGTCTTAGTCTATGTCTTAGTCTATGTCTTAGTCTTTGTCTTAGTCTATGTCTTAGTCTATGTCTTAGTCTATGTTTTAGTCTATGTCTTAGTGTATGTCTTAGTGTATGTCTTAGTCTATGTCTTAGTCTATGTCTTAGTGTATGTCTTAGTCTATGTCTTAGTCTATGTCTTAGTCTATGTCTTAGCCTATGTCTTAGCCTATTTCTAAGACTACGTTGATGTCTTTGGCTTTGTCTTTAAAAGTTTTGTCTTTTTCCAAACTGTTAAAAAACTTTGATCTGGCAACCTTCTACTGCATCTTTATGGCATTGCCTTATGTGGAAGTAAGTGAGTCGTTGCCATATACATTGGTTTTTTTCAAAACTACATGTGTATCAATTTCCTCCTTCATGCCTTCCATTACAAATAGTGGTAGCAATTTATACGTTTTTTCCTTTCTTTTCAATACTTTATAACTTTTTATGTTTGCTACTTAGTTTTTCCTTTTGACTTGTTTTTTTATTACTTTAATTCATGTATGATCACGTTTTATTGCCGATTTGTTGAAAAATATGTTTATTGCTAAAGTGAAAGACATAGAAATATTATTTCAATGACAAATCTTAAACAGCGGCCAATATTGGTTACACATTTCGGTTTATTTTGTATTTTATGGGAAAAAGTGAGGAGATTTGGTTTGAGGATTTAATCTGATTTTCTGTTTTTTTTGTTTTTTAAAAAATGAAACCTTTTCTTATTGTGGAAGTTATTGTATAAATTATAAGATGATTGCTATGTTATGGGTTTCAGTGGACGAAAGAAAAACTGGAATTAAGATTTGGAAAGTCAGGGAAAAAGGAAACTGTTATTTATTATAGTTATACTACAGCTACTAAAGCTGCTAAAGCTACCCACACAATATCAAAGGATTTGGGACCTTTCGGTATCTGTTGTTTTCTTCCTAAAGTCAATGCTATATCTGTTGAAACTGAGCTCTATTCATTGCTCATCTTCATTGAAAATTTTCTTGAAAATGGAGAATTTATGGACGCATTAAAAGGTTCTTAATAATATTTAGTCTAAGTCGCACTATGGCTCAGAATCAATTTTCATTGGCCAAAACCTATATTTTTTCTTGATATAAATTCTTAAAATTTGTATGCCATCAAAAAGGTAATATATTAAAACTAAAGTAGCCGAAATATTTAGTCAAAATATTCACAGTTGTAGGCGTGGCATGTTGCTAAAGGCAAAGAATTTAAGTAAATTAAAAAGTTTAAAAAAGATTAATATTTGATCTCATATTAATTACGATTTCTTGAAAACTATTATTGATAATGGGCTGCTGTTTTTCTTGACATGTTGGTTGAACTTTTGTTTTAAAAAAATTACATTCTCGCACCCTGAATAATTTGTAGTTAGAGTGTTATAAGTTCAATAGTGTATAACTTTTAAAGGACAAACAACGAACAAAAATCGAAACCTTCCAAAGAATGTCAAAAGTGTTTTCTTTTAGCCTATATATACTTTTGCAACCGCCCGGACCCGCCCGTAAAGCACTTTTTTAATTTTAATGATAATATCAACAATTTTTACAAACAAAATTCAACCAGAACTGCTAGAAAATTGGCAAAGCAAAACGTAGCACAGTGGGATGGTGGAAAAAGAGAATGAAAATAAGTCCACAACTTTTAGACCGTTGAGTGGACTTTAAAAAAAAATTGTATGCGCATATAGCAGAAGTATTGAGGAGTTAATGTTTTAAGCCTGGAAAGCTTAGATTTTATTGGGGCGGCACAATCGGCCCCCAAAGTAGGACACTTCAGAATCATAAATCACTTAAAACGCTATATAATTGTCATTTCCCAACAGATTTGAAGAATCATCACTATATAACAAATATGTAGGTCAAGATCTACAAAAAACGTCACGTCATGCATATCCTATCTCTTATGATTTAAAAGATATTCGACTTCAAAAATTAAAATTTTTAATTTTTGTCTTAAAAAAAATGCGGAAAATACCTCAATGATAAAAGGGGACAACCTAAGGATAACAAAATATTATATAGTCATCTAAGATTGGCTTGTGGCCTAAATTTAAGCCAAATCGTTTAAAAGGAAGTGTTAAAAATTAGTTAGCACCAGGGACCGTAACTGTTATAACTATTATCGTAAAAGTCAGAAAATAAAATTATTTTTTTTACTTTTATTTTTTCGAGCAGAAATAATAGTTATTTTTACTGTTATTTTTTCGATTAAAATAACAGTTATTTTTTACTTTTATTTTTTCGAGCAAAAATAAAAGTTATTTTATGTCTTTTATTTTTCGAGCAGAAATAAAAATTATTTTTTGACTTTTATTTTTTCGAGCAGAAATAAAAGTTATTTTTTGACTTTTATTTTTTCGAGCAGAAATAAAAGTTATTTTTTGACTTTTATAAAAGTTATTTCTGTTTAAATTCATGATAAATTCGTTATATTAATTAATTTTTTTTTTTCAATCAAAGATAATTTTTCAGTGAAAATTATTTCCATATGCTCAAAAATTAATGCAGCTGAGATTTGCAATCTAATTGCCTCCAAATTTTCTTCCGATAACTTTTATTTCTGTTCGAAAATATAAAAGTCAAAAATAATTGTTATTTGTGCTCGAAAAAATAAAATTAAGAAATAACTGTTATTTTTGCTCGAAAAAATAAAAGTTAAAAATAACTGTTATTTTTTTCTCAAAAAACTAAAAATCAAAAAACAACTGTTATTTTTTTTTTCTAAAAAATAAAAATCAAAATTTTTAAAAAGCTTCGCATATTATGAAAATTTGGTCCAACACTATAAAAATGGTAAACTTGGTTTTATTCTCCGACTTATATGGTATACTTGGTTTTATTTCCTGAGGTTGCTTTTTTTAATAAAAAATAGCAAAATAACATTTGAAACGGAATTACAGGTCGAAACTTGAACTTCATGATAAATTCGTTATATTTATTAAAAAATTTTTTCAAACAAACATAAGTTTTCAGTAAAAATAATTTGCATATGCTCAAAAATTAATGGAGTTAAGTTTTGCATCTAATTGCCTCCAAATTTTCTTCCGATAACTTTTATTTCTGTTCGAAAATATAAAAGTCAAAAATAACTCTTATTTTTGCTAGAAAAAAATAAAAGTCAAAAATAACTGTTATTTTTGCTCTAAAAAAATAAAAGTTAAAAAATAACTATTATTTTTGCTAGAAAAAATAAAAGTTAAAAATAACTTTTATTTTTGCTAGAAAAAAAAGTTAAAAATAACTGTTATTTTTGATCAAAAAAATAAAAATCAAAAATACCTGTTTTTGTTAAAAACAATAATCAGATTTTTAAAAAGCATCGCATTTTATGAAAATTTTGTCCAAGACTATCTCCGATATTTTCTTGAGGTTGCATTTTTAATCAAAAATTCAAAAATAACAGTTATTTTCGGTCCCTGGTTAGCACATTTGAAACGGAATTACAGATCGAAACTTGAAGTTTAAGCCTAAATTTCTTTACAACCGCTATACTGATCTTAATAAAACCTAATCTTGATAAAAGCTTAAGATGTTATCTATTGACTCAAAAAAGGACTACATACTACCAAATCTTTATTAGTTAAAAAATTATAGAGTTTTTGGCCAATGAAAAACGATTCTGAACCACTGTGAGTCGGTTACATCGGCAATGACAGATTTAATTCTTCATATCACATCATTCATAGATAAACTTCTTATCCACAGAATTATCAGAACAATTATGGGCAATAGTAGTGGAAGTGCGGGTAATGTGGTATACCTATTTGTTGATTTAATCCGCCACTTGAGACATGTGTTGTGCTTCTACGGATAAATGTTGAACACGCGATTTTGGAGATGTTTGAAAAATGTTTTAGATTCGATTAAAAGATATTTTAAAAAATGTTCAGGTAATGTGGGTCTACCACATCTTATAGTGTATCACATTAGTTTCGTTCGATGGGGCTTATAGAAGGTGGGCGTGGCATTTTCCGTACCACTTTGTATATAAAAATCATTTTAAATAAATAAATTGGAATTAAACTGAATAACATTAACCCAATTTAATAAATTGAACCAGGAAATAAAAAGCAAGAAGAACCTCATCAACAAATGCAAAAAAACTGAAAGAATATTAAATAAAATACAATTACAAATCAAACCTTAAAAAGCTACAATATGAAATTTGATTGATTTTAAAGAAATTGCAACTTTATGCAAAAATTATGAAAAAAATAAAAAATTATACAGTATAAACCTTAAAGAAATCATGTAGTTAAGGCATGACGTAAAATGCGTGGTCGTGAATAAATGCCAAGAGTCTAAAAGCATCAAACTGAACATGCAATTCATGCAAGTGTCATGCATGATTGATGAAAATGAGTTTTAAGAAGAGGAAAATGAAACAAGAAGAGGATTTTTTTTATAATAATTACAAAGCTAAAAAAATAGTGGATTGGCTACTCTTTAATTTTATCTAGTAAATCTTAAAATCATTTAAAGATTTTTTTCTTTTTAATGAATTACAAAAAACAACTTAAAAACTTCATTTCCTTTTTTAAAACACTTGTCTTTTGGAGCTTCCTAAAATCATTTCCAGCCGACAAAAACAACAAATTATCATGAGGGGAGAACACACAAATTCATATCATATCTGTCTGTCTGTCGGTCGGTCTTGTAAGCTTTAAAGCTTTAAGCCCCATAGAGTGACCGACTAATTAAGTTAAAACACCATTATGACACTTAAGGAAAACGGCACAGCAGGACCTCAATGACTTAAAAAACAATTAAATTGCCAGTAAAAAGACAATAAAAAAAATATCGGAGAACTTGAATTGAAATGATACAAAATGGGGGGGAAGGAAAGAAATAAAACTGTTATAAATTCAAGGAAAGAGGGTGAAGATGGAACGCACTGCTACGAGAAAGCCCATGTGTTACATGAGACAATTCCAACAGACATATTGGCTACCAGCCAATTAATAAATATACAATTTAACGAGCAAAACATTAGCAGTGAAGGGCAAAAAAGAAGCGGTTTTAGGAATTATAGGATTTTTACTCTAGTAGAATTATTTAAAGTATAATTAATTTCAAAAAATATACCCTAACACTAATTCCCATTCATTGTTCTACTAGATGTATAAGGGACAAAGTTCCCCCTGCTCCCATCCTATTCATTTTGTTCAAACAAATCTTATTGGCAAGCTCCAATCCTTCTGAAAAAGTATTTTCAATACATGATTTTCAATAGTATAGAGAATACTTGAATATACATATTATTTTCAAATATACGGGACAAAGTTCCTCCTGGTCCTATCCTATTTAATTTGCCTAAACTAATCCTATTGGCTAGTTTCAATTCTTTTGAGAAATTGTTTTCAATACTTAATTTTCAATATAAATTATTTTCAAATATAAGGGACAAAGTTCCCCCTGCTCCTATCCTTATTATTTTTCCCAAACGAATCTTATTGGCAAGCTCCGATCCTTCTGAAAAAGTATTTTCAATACATAATTTTCAATAGTTTAGAGAATACTTGAATGTACATATTATTTTCAAATATAAGGGACAAAGTTCCCCACCCACTCATATCCTATTAAGTTTGTCTAAACTAATTTTATTGTTAAGTTTAAATCCTTCTGAAAAATTGTTTTCAATTTTTAATTTCCAATACATATTATTTTCAATTATAAGGGACAAAGTTCCCCCTGCTCGTATCCTATTCATTTTTTTAAACGATTCTTATTGGCAAGTTCCGGTTCTTCTGAAAAAGTATTTTCAATACATAATTTTCTATAGTTAAGAGAATACTTGAATAAACATATTATTTTCATATATAAGGGGCAAAGTTGCCCCTGCTCCTATCCCATCAAATTTGTCCAAATCATATTTGCAAGTTCCGATCCTTCTAAATAATTGTTTTCAACACTTAATTTTAAATAGTTCAGAGGATACTTAAATATACATATTTTTAAATGTAAGGGACAAAGTTACCTCCGCTCCTATCCTATTAAATTTGTTCAAACTAATCTTATTGGCAAGTTCCGATGCTTCTGAAAAATTGATTTTAATACTAATTTTCAATAGTTTGGAAGAACCTAGAATATATATTTTTAATAGTTTGGAGGATACTTAAATATTTATATTTTTATATGTAAGGGACAAAGTTCCCCCTGCTCCTATCCTATTCATTTTATCCAAACTGATTTTATTTACAAGTTATGATACTTCTGAAAAATTGTTTTCAATGCCTATTTTCCAATGGTTTGGAAAATACTTAAATATACAAACGATTTTCAAATATAAGGGACAAAGTTCCCCCAGCTCCTATCTTATTAAATTTGTTAAAACTAATCTTATTAGCAAGTTTCGATGTTTCTGAAAAATTGCTTTTAATACTTTATTTTTAACAGTTCGGGGGATACTTAAATATTTATATTTTTAAATATAAGGGACAAAATTCCCCCTGCTCCTATCCTATTCATTTTATCCAAACTGATCTTATTAGCAAGTTATGATACTTCTGAAAAATTGTTTTCATTGCCTATTTTCCAATGGTTTAGAAAATACTTAAATATACATACGATTTTAAAATATAAGGGACAAAGTTCCCTCAGCTCCTATCCTATTAAATTTGTTAAAACTAATCTTATTAGCAAGTTCCGATGCTTCTAAAAAGTTGTTCTCAATATTTAATTTTCAATGGTTTTGAGGATCTTTAAAATATAGGAGCAGGGGAGAAAGTTTCCCCTGCTCCTATCCTATTTAATTTGTCCAAACTAAACTTTTTGGCATGTTCCCTGGTTGAAGGTTATAGCTTGAATAGTTAAAATATTTCAGCAAAATGTGTATTTATTTGTATGGGAGGCGAATTTCCCCTGCTTCGATCCTTCTTTTTTCCTTATCAAAGTTTATAAGGATAATAAAATCTCGGTTGTACTACTTTCAATGACTTTAGTTCTAATTTATTAGCAAAAACGATATAGCGATCCCTGACTATTTTCGACTAACTTACACTCATAATTCAAAAAAAAAAAAAATTTGCAAAAAGTTTAAAGAATTTATTTTTAAAAGTTCTAAGGATATAAGCGATTAAGTATTAAATTTGTAAGGGGAGAAAGTTCCCCCTGCACCGACCGTAACACATTTGGTCCAAACTATTAACATTTACCAAAAATTCGACTGTAAAATGTTTAAGAGTTATGTCTTGATGTAAAGATTAACAACAATTAAGTTTTGTACGTGAGGTGAGACTTATCCTGCCCCGATCTTTTTTTTGTTTAAAGTAAGGACATTGGTAAACAATTTTTTTGTATGGGTGGGTTTTTAAGGGCTTTCGGATTTGATTACGGAAATGTATAAAATCTTTATTTGAGTCGATAGAACAATCTCTATAATTTAATGTTTACATATGATTTCATATTAATATTGAACGCGGCTACAGCTCAAATGGTTCATACACTATATAATGGATTAATTCTTTAACTATTGCGCGTTTTATCCGTATAGACATAATCTTTAATAAAGCCACACAAAAATTAGTCCAAAAGCATTAAATCGTACAATCTTGACGGCCGAACGTTAAATTAACTACTAACCGAAATTGCCTTTCGAATTGGGCCATTGTTTCGTGCCTTATGTGGCATGTGGCACCATCTAAATAGTTGAATATATGTATAGGGATATTCGTATTATTTGCTATGCTTTCTTTTTTAATTAATAATAAATAGTACCACGAGTCGGATTCGTGATAATCATGTTAGGCACAGAAATTGTACCACGAGTCAGACTCGTGGAAATACGTCAAGGGGTTAATACTTTGCCAGATAGGGCTATTCACATATTACGTAGCGCGCTAAGGGGAGGATTGGGTTATGACTTTTGTTACAGTTGAGGTATTATGTATGCGAATTTCTATTAAAATGTATTTTAAGCATTACGTAATACGTGAACTGCCCCAATATACAACAAGTAAGAAAGCGATATAGTCGGTCAAGCCGACCATACGATACCCTTCACCACTAAGGTCAAAGGTGTTATTTTTCCTGTGTAAAGACAAATATTTGCTAAATTTTGCCATCATACAAACATTTTCTCAAAACTTATATATTCAACCTGTTATGTATGCAAAAAATAGACTCAGAATTTCCATTATCTTTAGATTTACGAGTGTTTTAGTGATTTTTTGTCTCATTTAGTGCGTTTTTAAAGAAGAATTTGTATGGGAGCTATGGTCAAATGTGGACCGATTTCAACGAAATTATGTACAGTGATTTTAGTTGACTTAAGCAGTATTTGTTTTAAATTTCATGAAAAAATATTGATATTTGTGACCAATATAGCAATTCCGGGAAGTGGGACCTATGGGAGGTACCATAAATAATGGACCGATTTTGACCAAATTCAATAGCCATGGTCCCATTATCAAAAAAATGATCTGTGCCAAATTTCATAAAATTATCTTTAGAATTGCGACCTGTAGTTTGATTACAAGGTTTACATGGGGGTCCAGCCAGCCAGCCAGACGGACGGACGGACATCGCTAAATCGACTCAGAAAGTGATTCTAAGCCTATTGGTATACTAAAAGGTGGGTCTAAGACAAATATTTCTATGCGTTACAAACATCAGCACAAACTTATAATACCCTTTCGACCTATGGTGGTGAAGGGTATAAAAATTACGAATATGCCACGCCCACTATTTTAATCATATTTTGTGGTAACAGAAATCGACTAAGTATTGTGACAATTTCAAAACAAAATAGTTCTGAGGTCAAATTGCCGCATTCGATGTCGATCGAAAACTCTGACTTTTAAGCAAATATTGTGTAACATACCTTAGGGATTTTCAAAATAATTTATTTTGCAAAATGTTTATTAAAATTTATTATCTAAACATATTCAATTGTTTGTCAAAACATTTAGTTTAAATATTTTTTTTTACTATCAGGAAACTTTTGGCAAATAATTTACAATGTTGTGAACTTATGTTATATATGTTATATATTTTTGGATTATCCTAAAAGTATGCTACACAAATATTTTTAAAACATCTTACATATTGATAGATATCGAATTCGGCGATTTGACCCCAGTTCCTCATTTTTTGTTTATAAAATTAAGACCAGTATCTCCTGTGCTATTTTTCTCACCACCACTGTTTAGCCCTACGACTATAAATCCCCAACAAACCAACTGAGGCAGTCAGTCACTCAGGCATGCAGCCACTTACAGTCACAGAGATTTACCAACAACTAAATTACGAAAAATGAATGCATTTCGAAAAAAATCAAACACACACACAAGCACACACATACATTTTTATAAAAATACTAAATTTAAATTCATGCGCATGCGTAGAGATAAATTTTAAAAGACAACAAACAAACAATTCATGCAACTAAAACAGCAACAAAGTATTTACTTTTTTTTATACATATAATATCAATGAAATTTATGATTAAGGAAAATACTAAAACCAATTTCAAATTTAACAAGACACAACTGACTCAAAGTCATAAAAAGAAAATGAAGAAAAGATATAACTAAATCGTAAAAGATATTTAAATTACAATTAAAATAAAATAATTTTAGTTACTGACTACTACCGTTATTATGGAGAAACACACACTTACAAAAACTTTTAAGTAATGACATTTTCTCGGTGACTTCCGTTTTCCCCAAAATGATTTACTCTACGTACTTTACTCACATGCATACGAGTAGATGCATATGTATGTTTGTATGTCTGTATGTGTGTAGAAAAACTCATCAGGTTGAGTTTTTGATAAAAAGGCAAATGGTCATTTAATTTCAGCTCTCGTCCGTTTGCTTTTGAAGGTGTGAGTAATGAAAAGGTCATTTGGACAGAAGAGTTCATAGCGGGAAATTTGGTTTAAAATTGGAATTCACAAAAAATATGTTGATATCATAAATTTTATGGTAAGGAAATTGTGAATATGTAATCAAAATTTTTTTCTTTTTAAAAATCATCTGGAGAAGAATGTTAAAGAAATGTTAAAGAAATTTTAAAAAAATGTTTGAATGCTTTAATAAATTAGCAAGAGATACAATTTCGTTCAACTAAAAAAACTAGATCAATCAAAGTTTTTGAGATATAGACGATTTTAACAAAAATTTTGTTTTTCAACCAAAAATTAAAAATTTAAATTGGATTTTCAATAAATATTTTTCAATTTTACTAAAACTTTATATTTTACTTAGAATTTTATATTTTACTTAGAATTTTATATTTTACTTAAAATTTTGTATTTTACTTAAAATTTTATATTTTAATTAAAATTTTATATTTTACTTAAAATTTTATTTTTTACTTAAAATTTTATTTTTTACTTAAAATTTTATATTTTACTTAAAATTTTAAATTTTGCTTAAAATTTTATATTTTACTTAAAATTTTATATTTTACTTAAAATTTTATATTTTACTTAAAATTTTATATATTACTAAAAATTTTATGTTTTACTAAAATTTTTTTATTTTACTTATAATTTCATATTTTACTTAAAATTTTATATTTTATTTAAAATTTTATATTTTACTTAAAATTTTAAATTTTGCTTAAAATTTTATATTTTACTTAAAATTTTATATTTTACTTAAAACTTTATGTTTTACTAAAAATTTTATATTTTACTTACAATTTTATATATTACTAAAAATTTTATGTTTTACTAAAAATTTTATATTTTACTTATAATTTCATATTTTACTTAAAATTTTATATTTTATTTAAAATTTTATATTTTACTTAAAATTTTAAATTTTGCTTAAAATTTTATATTTTACTTAAAAATTTATATTTTACTTAAAACTTTATGTTTTACTAAAAATTTTATATTTTACTTAAAATTTTAAATTTTGCTTAAAATTTTATATTTTACTTAAAAATTTATATTTTACTTAAAACTTTATGTTTTACTAAAAATTTTATATTTTACTTAAAATTTTATATTTTACTTAAAATTTTATATTTTACTTAAAATTTTATATTTTACTTAAAATTTTATATTTTACTTAAAATTTCATATTTTTCTTAAAATTTTTTATTTTAGTTAAAATTTGATATTTTACTCAAAATTTTATATTTTACTTTTAATTTAATATTTTTCTTAAAAATTTATATTTTACTTAAGATATATTTTACTTAAAATTTGACATTTTACTTAAAATTTGACATTTTACTTAAAATTTTATGTTTTACTAAAAATTTTATATTTTACTTATAATTTCATATTTTACTTAAAATTTTATATTTTATTTAAAATTTTTTATTTTGCTTAAAATTTGATATTTTACTTACAATTTTATATTTTACTTAAAATGTTATATTTTACTTAAAATGTTATATTTTACTTAAAATGTTATATTTTACTTAAAATTTTATATTTTACTTAAAATTTTATATTTTACTTAAAATTTTATATTTTACTTAAAATTTTTGATTTTAGTTAAAATTTGATATTTTACTTAAAATTTTATATTTTACTTTTAATTTAATATTTTACTTAAAATTTTATATTTTACTTAAAATTTTATATTTTACTTAAAATTTTATATTTTACTTAAAATTTGATATTTTACTTAAAATTTTATGTTTTACTAAAAATTTTATATTTTACTTATAATTTCATATTTTACTTAAAATTTTATATCTTACTAAAAATTTTATATTTTACTTTTAGTTAAAATTTTATAATTTACTTAAAATGTTATATTTTACTTAAAATTGTATATTTTACTTAAAATTGTATATTTTACTTAAAATTTTATATTTTACTTAAAATTTCATATTTTACTTAAAATTTAAAATTTTACTTAAAATTTAACATTTTACTTAAAATTTTATATTTTACTTAAAATTTTATACTTTACTTAAAATTTTACATTTTACTTAAAATTTAACATTTTACTTAAAATTGTATATTTTACTTAAAATTTTATATTTTACTTAAAACTTTATATATTACTTAAAATTTTATTTTACTTAAAATTTTATATTTTACTTAAAATTTCACCTTTTACTTAAAATTGTATATTTTACTTAAAATTTTATATTTTACTTAAAATTTTATATTTTACTTAAAATTTTATATTTTACTTAAAATTTCATTTTTTACTTAAAATTTTAAATTTTACTTCAAATTTTAAAATTTACTTAAAATTTTGTATTTTACTTAAAATTTCACATTTTACTTAAAATTTTGTATTTTACTTAAAATTTAACATTTTACTTAAAATTGTATATTTTACTTAAAATTTTATATTTTACTTAAAATTTCATATTTTACTTAAAATTTAAAATTTTACTTAAAATTTAAAATTTTACTTAAAATGTTATATTTTACTTAAAATTTCACATTTTACTTAAAATTTTATATTTTACTTAAAATTTCATATTTTACTTAAAATTTTATATTTTACTTAAAATTTTATATTTTACTTAAAATTTCATATTTTACTTAAAATTTTATATTTTACTTAAAATTCGACATAGTCAAAAAAGTACATACTTGTTACCTTCAATTTATTCGGGTAAAAATCTAAATGTCATTAAAAATAAGTTTTTGTTTTTACTTTAATGTCAATGAAGTGTACGAGTATTTTATGATGATTTGATGGGTTTTGCTATGAAAAGTCAGAAATGAATCATTGAACCATAGACAATTGCAATTTTCTTTAGAATTATATTATTTGCTTGTAGCCTTTAAATAACAACTTCAAAAAACTCTATAAGAAATAAGGAAAAACTGGTGATTATGAGCAGTGTCTAAGAGAAATCAGGGAAGGCATAACTAAGGCCCGAAGAAAAACGAAATTCGTTTTTAGACTAATAAATTGCGTTTTTAGTGACTAATTTCATTGTGAAATTTCAGGAATTTGAGGGTATTTTTTAATATATCTTTTGATAATTTCCCTTCTCTGCTTGACTATATATTAAGTCTTATAGTAGTTCATCTTTTAATGTTGCCCCTTTGCTGCTGCTTCAGTTGTTGCCTTCGTCGTTTTAATGTCAACTGCTTCTTCTTCTTCTTCTAATGAAACTGTAAATTGGTTTTCCGTCTTTCTCTCTATGTTATTCTCTATTAAGTATTAGTATCATTTCGTATCATCAGTTCAAACATTTCATTAAATCTTTTAACAAATTCTTGTTATTTTATTCCTTTTCTTTGGTTTTCTTTCTTTTTTTTTTCTTGTGTTGTTGCATGCAACATCTTTGAGGTCTTAACTGATCATCTTCGTCATCATCAGCATCATTGTAATACATATTATTATGATGATGATGCTGTTGACTGAGTTTTTGTCATTTTCATCTTAGACGTCAGCATCATCTTTAACATCTTCTGCTTTTTAATGTCATTTAAAGACAAATATGCAACAATAAGCAGCAGCAGCAGCAGCAACAACAACAACAATAGAATTTAGTATTTGTCGTCTAATGCCACTTATGGCATTTTGCTATTATTGCAACATTTTGCAGTTAAACACAATTTAGGAAAAGACAAAAAGCTACAACAACAATGACTAGAGATTGTTATAGTTGCAACAACAATTACAGAAGCAACAACAACAACAACTAACTCTTGATGTGGTTATAATAAGAACGCACCAAAAATTACAAAAAACAATTGATACAAAAAACCACAATTGCATATGAGAAATGATATAAAATGATATGATACTGACTGTGTCCGTCTGTATGTATGTATGTCTGTATATCTAACGTCTAGGCTGTTTGTATGACTTTATGACGGACTGGCTACATGTCTCTTTCTTGGTCTGTCTGACTAATATTCTGGCACAGATACTCGTATTTAAAGAAAATATTATTTTATATGAGTATGTTTGTACTAAAATTCTGTTGTCTTGAAAATATCTTGACATTTCTTTTTGAGTGTCTTTTTTTCTCTAGTTTTCTTGAAGACATATTTTAGGTGTCTACAGTGGGAGACAAAACTAAACGTATAATTGCTAAGATTAAAATTGAAATTAAAAAAATTTTTAAATTTTTATAAATTTTTTCTAATAGAAAAATTATGATGAAATTATTCTCATCGTAAAATTTTGATGATATTAAAAAAAAAAAAAAAAATTGACAAAATTTTCTCAAACAAAAAATTTGACAAAATTTTCTCAAAGAAAAATTTTGATGAATTTTTTTCATAGAAAAATTTTGATGAAATTTGTCTTATAGAAAAGTTTTGATGAAATTTTTCTTACAGAAAAAATTTGATGTAATTATTCTTATAAAAAAATTTTGATGCAATTTTTCTTAGAGAAAAATTTTAATGAAATTTTTCTTATAGAAAAATTTTGATGAAATTTTTCTTATAAAAAAATTTTGATATAATTTTTCTTATCGAAAAAATTTAATAAAATTTTTCTTAAAGAAAAATGTAGATGAAATTTTTCTTATGTTAACATTTTGCTTTCCACTGTAAAAGTCATATGAAGTTATTGTTATCTATACAAATATGAAAATCTTTAAAATACATAAAAGAAATTCCCTCTACTGTTTTTCAAATATAAGCCAATAACTGTTTTCTTTAAAAACCACAAACAGTTAAGACTAAAAGTACGCAAACGTCTTTTAAAAACATTAGTAGCAAAAATAAAAATAAGGCTTTTTCTTATGTTTTTAAAGTTTTGACAGTTTTTTGTTAAGGCGTTATAATTCTCAGTTTGTTCGAAAATTATTAATACTAATCTCTTATTTTTAAGAATTGTTGAACTAACTGAGAATTATAACGCCTTGACAAAAAATTTTTAAAGTGTATTGTTTTAGAATGTATTAAAATTATTAATTATTGTAAAAAATATTTATTTAATTTTTCAAAATTTCTAATTTCAGATCTAACAAAAGTCTCAACTTTTTCTTATAAATAAGCTTTTTATGTTCAATTTTCAATGACAATCGTTAATAAACTTTTGTTTACAACTGTATAATTTTATTACACTTATTGCAGACATTGTCAATTATATTGAGACTTGATTTTTCTTATGTATTTGAAACTTATACTAATTTACCATAAGTATCTTATGAGTTTTTATTAGAAAAAAGTGATTGTACTTTTTTTTTCTTTTTATTAGATGGCAAAGTGACATTATTTTTTCTATTGAAAAATAGACTTTTTGCTGCATTGCAAAAACATTTTTTTCCACTTTAAAATTAAAAACATGTTAGAACTATTTATTGGTGACCTGTCATCGTAAAAAAATATTTCCAAAGGCTCATAAAAAGATGAAAAGCACTTCAAAGAGACTTAAGTCAGCAAGAAAAGGTTTAAGAAATTATTGATAACACTTCAAAAAAAAAAAAAAAGAAGAAAGGACAGTCAATAGTATTTCTCAAGGAAATCAGAAACAAGTGTTTTATTGAAGGATATTCTTAATTTTTTGCTACATATTAAAATCTTTATGATAAACGTAATTTTAAGCCAATTATAAAGTATTTGATTTCTTATCCATGTTCAAAATCACTTTATTAATAAACAACTTCCCTTCCAAAAATTCTGATATTCTTAAGATTTTTCCTTAAGATTGTTTAGCTGATGTAATAAATTATGTCAAACGGAAGTATTTAATTTAATTAGCACTAAATAAATAATTTTACTCAGTTACTCAGTTACTCATTCTTGCATTCATTATTCGTCAGTTACTAAAATAGCATGAATTATGTACAATATAAATTCATGATTTTTTGCTGTTAATTAAACACTAGAATAAATTAAGTAAATAAAAACAATTAAATAAAATTCAGAGCGAAAATTAATTGAAGAACTTTTTATAGAGAAGAGGTCAGGGTTGTAAGACTAATATAATTTAGAGAAGGAAAATAAAAATTTTTATGGAAGAAAATTAAAAATTAAACGTTCGGCTACATTAGTAATTTGCTTCATTTCATTTGAAAATTTAAAATCGAAATTGCTCAATAGTATAAGGAAGACAATCCATAAATTTTTATTTGCGCAAACTTGCGCAATTATGGTCCAAAATTTTTTTTTCCCAAAAAAGATATTTTTTTTTATATCAAAAAAATCAAAATATTTGAAACAAAATATTATTTACGTACCGAAAATTTCTTCCTTTATTTTCGAATCTTAATACCCTAAGACTGTGGCTAATTAAATTTAGTAATTTTTAGTTGCGCAAACTTGCGCAGTTAAGAAAAAAAAATAGTTTAATAAAATTTGTTCATAGAAAAATTTTTAGAAAATTTTTTAAATGGAATTTTTTTATAAAAAAATTCAATTAAAAAATTTGTTGAAATTTTTCTTATAGACAAATTTTGATTAAATTTTTTCATATAGAAAAATTTTGATGATGATTTTTTTCTTAAAAAAAAAATTATGAAATTTTTCTTATAGAAAAGTTTTAATGAAATTTTTCTTAAACAAAAATTTTAATGAAATTTTTCTTATAGAAAAATGTTGATGAAATTTTTCTTATAAAAAAATTTGTATGAAATTTTTCTTATAGAAAAATTTTGATAAAATTTTTCTTATAGAAAAATTTTTTTGAAATTTTGTCTTATAGAAAAATATTGTTAAAATTTTTCTTATAGAAAAATTTTGTTAAAATTTTTCTAATAAAAAAATTTTGTTAAAATTTTTCTTATAGAAAAATTTTAATGAAATTTTTCTTATAGAAAAATTTTAATGAAATTTTTCTTATAGAAAAATTTTAATGAAATTTTTCTTATAGAAAAATTTTAATGAAATTTTTCTTATAGAAAAATTTTAATGAAATTTTTCTTATAGAAAAATTTTAATGAAATTTTTCTTATAGAAAAATTTTAATGAAATTTTTCTTATAGAAAAATTTTAATGAAATTTTTCTTATAGATAAATTTTAATGAAATGTTTCTATAGAAAAATTTTAAGGAAATTTTTCTTATAGAAAAATTTTAATGAAATGTTTCTTATAGAAAAATTTTAATGAAATTTTTCTTATAGAAAAATTTTAATGAAATTTTTCCTATAGAAAAATGTTAGTAAAATTTTTCTTATAGAAAAATTTTAATTAAATTTTTCTTATAGAAAAATTTTAATTAAATTTTTCTTATAGAAAAATTTTAATGAAATTTTTCTTATAGAAAAATTTTAATGAAATTTTTCTTATAGAAAAATTTTAATGAAATTTTTCTTATAGAAAAATTTTAATGAAATTTTTCTTATAGAAAAATTTTAATGAAATTTTTCTTATAGAAAAATTTTAATGAAATTTTTCTTATAGAAAAATTTTAATGAAATTTTTCTTATAGAAAAATTTTAATGAAATTTTTCTTATAGAAAAATTTTAATGAAATTTTTCTTATAGAAAAATTTTAATGAAATTTTTCTTATAGAAAAATTTTAATGAAATTTTTCTTATAGAAAAATTTTAATGAAATTTTTCTTATAGAAAAATTTTAATGAAATTTTTCTTATAGAAAAATTTTAATGAAATTTTTCTTATAGAAAAATTTTAATGAAATTTTTCTTATAGAAAAATTTTAATGAAATTTTTCTTATAGAAAAATTTTAATGAAATTTTTCTTATAGAAAAATTTTAATGAAATTTTTCTTATAGAAAAATTTTAATGAAGTTTTTCTTATAGAAAAATTTTAATGAAATTTTTCTTATAGAAAAATTTTAATGAAATTTTTCTTATAGAAAAATTTTAATGAAATTTTTCTTATAGAAAAATTTTAATGAAATGTTTCTTATAGAAAAATTTTAATGAAATTTTTCTTATAGAAAAATTTTAATGAAATTTTTCTCATAGAAAAATTTTAATGAAATTTTTCTTATAGAAAAATTTTAATAAAATTTTTCTTATAGAAAAATTTTAATGAAATATTTCTTATAGAAAAATTTTAATGAAATTTTTCTTATAGAAAAATTTTCATGAAATTTTTCTTATAGAAAAATTTTAATGAAATTTTTCCTATAGAAAAATTTTATTGAAATTTTTCTTATAGAAAAATTTTAATGAAATTTTTCTTATAGAAAAATTTTAATGAAATTTTTCTTATAGAAAAATTTTAATGAAATTTTTCTTATAGAAAAATTTTAATGAAATTTTTCTTATAGAAAAATTTTAATGAAATTTTTCTTATAGAAAAATTTTAATGAAATTTTTCTTATAGAAAAATTTTAATGAAATTTTTCTTATAGAAAAATTTTAATGAAATTTTTCTTATAGAAAAATTTTAATGAAATTTTTCTTATAGAAAAATTTTAATGAAATTTTTCTTATAGAAAAATTTTAATGAAATTTTTCTTATAGAAAAATTTTAATGAAATTTTTCTTATAGAAAAATTTTAATGAAATTTTTCTTATAGAAAAATTTTAATGAAATTTTTCTTATAGAAAAATTTTAATGAAATTTTTCTTATAGAAAAATTTTAATGAAATTTTTCTTATAGAAAAATTTTAATGAAATTTTTCTTATAGAAAAATTTTAATGAAATTTTTCTTATAGAAAAATTTTAATGAAATTTTTCTTATAGAAAAATTTTAATGAAATTTTTCTTATAGAAAAATTTTAATGAAATTTTTCTTATAGAAAAATTTTAATGAAATTTTTCTTATAGAAAAATTTTAATGAAATTTTTCTTATAGAAAAATTTTAATGAAATTTTTCTTATAGAAAAATTTTAATGAAATTTTTCTTATAGAAAAATTTTAATGAAATTTTTCTTATAGAAAAATTTTAATGAAATTTTTCTTATAGAAAAATTTTAATGAAATTTTTCTTATAGAAAAATTTTAATGAAATTTTTCTTATAGAAAAATTTTAATGAAATTTTTCTTATAGAAAAATTTTAATGAAATTTTTCTTATAGAAAAATTTTAATGAAATTTTTCTTATAGAAAAATTTTAATGAAATTTTTCTTATAGAAAAATTTTAATGACATTTTTCTTATAGAAAAATTTTAATGAAATTTTTCTTATAGAAAAATTTTAATGAAATTTTTCTTATAGAAAAATTTTAATGAAATTTTTCTTATAGAAAAATTTTAATGAAATTTTTCTTATAGAAAAATTTTAATGAAATGTTTCTTATAGAAAAATGTTGATGAAATTTTTCTTATATAAAAATATTGATGAATTTTTTTTTTATAGAAAAATTTTGATGAATTTTTTTTTATTGAAAAATTTTGATGAATTTTTTTTTATAGAAAAATTTTATTAAACTTTTCTTATCGAAGAATTTTGTTAAAATTTTTCTTATAGAAGAATTTTGTTAAAATTTTTCTTATAGAAGAATTTTGTTAAAATTTTTCTTATAGAAAAATTTTAACAAAATTCTTCTTATGGAAAAATTTTGATGAAATTTTTCTTATAGAAAAATTTTGATGAAATTTTTCTTGTAGAAATATTTTGATGAAATTTTTCTTATAGAAAAATTTTGATGAAATTTTTCTTATAGAAAAATTTTGATGAAATTTTTCTTATAGAAAAATTTTGATGAAATTTTTCTTATAGAAAAATTTTGATGAAATTGTTCTTATAGAAAAGTTTTGATGAAATTTTTCTTATAGAAAAATTTTGATTACATTTTTTTTATAGAAATATTTTGATGTAATTTTTCGAATAAGATTTGTTAAAGATACCAAAATCTTCTTATCTCGACTTAAATACTTTTGTCAAATCTCCATTTACAAATAATTTTTATTAACATTCCAAGAAAGTTTTTGTTATTACTTAAATATTTACTTTCTTGTGACTAAAAATTAAATAATTTATTTTTATAGTTATTTGTTCTTGGTAAGAAAAAGTCGTCGTCAAATTTTTCGCTCAAAAGGTTTAAAAATAAACTGAAACTTTTTTTATTTGGCGAATCGTTTTTTTCCGCAGCGCCATCACGTCTGGCTGACGTGTCATTTAGGTTTATTATGTTTCTGTTTTGTTCAGACGATTTTTATTATTTTACAAAATTCTAAAGTATTTTCTTTTCGTAGTTTAAAAACTTAAATAAATAAATTGTTTCGTTTTTCGTTTGTTCACTCGTTAGCAGTCAACTAAAATCGCATTAGAGTTTGTTTTGTCTGAAAATTATTTCAACAAAAAATTTTAACATAAATTATCATTTAAATTGCCTAAAAATATGTGTGTAAATATATAGAGAAAAAATGAAATTTGTCATCATTATAATAAATTCTAAATTTATTATATATATAAATAAGGTTTTTTTAAATTATTTGATAAGAAACATTTTTGTAAAAGAAAAAGGTCCATTTATGTTATAAATTAGCATTAAATTATTTGTACAAGGAAGCATTCTTCAAAATTTTTCTATAAGAAAAATTTCATCAAATTTTTTCTATAAGAAAAATTTCATCAAAATTTTTGTATAAAAAAAATTTCATCAACATTTTTCTATAAGAAAAATTTCATCAAAATTTTTCTATAAGAAAAATTTCATCAAAATTTTTCTATAAGAAAAATGTTATCAAAATTTTTTTATAAGAAAAATTTCATCAAAATTTATCTATAAGAAAAATTTTACCAAAATTTTTTTATAAGAAAAATTTCATCAAAATGTTTCTGTAAGAAAAATTTCATCAAAATTTTCTGTAAGAAAAATTTCATCAAAATTTTTCTATAAGAAAAATTTCATCGAAATTTTTCTATAAGAAAAATTTCATCAAAATTTTTCTATAAGGAAAATTTCAACAAAATTTTTTATAAGAAAAATTTGATTAAAATTTTTCTATAAGAAAAATTTCATCAAAATTTGTCTTTAAGAAAAATTTCATCAACATTTTTCTATCTTAAAAATTTCATCAACATTTTTCTATAAGAAAAATATCATCAACATTTTTCTATCATAAAAATTTCATCAAAATTTTTTTATAAGAAAAATTTCATCAAAATTTTTTTATAAGAAAAATTTCACCAAAATTTTTTTATAAGAAAAATTTCATTTAAATTTCTCTATTTGAGGAATTACATCAAAATTTTTCTGTAAGAAGAAAATCATCAAAATTTTTCTATACGAAAAATTTTATCAAAATTTTTCTATTAGAAAAATTTCATCAAAATTTTTCTATGAGAAAATTTCAACAAAATTTTTTATAAGAAAAATTTGATTACAATTTTTCTATAAGAAAAATTTCATCAAAATTTGTCTTTAAGAAAAATTTCATTAACATTTTTCTATCTTAAAAATTTCATCAAAATTTCAAAAAAGAAAAATTTAATCAAAATTTTTCTGTAAGAAAAATTTCATCAAAATTTTTCTGTTAGAAACATTTCATCAACATTTTTTTATAAGAAAAATTTCATCAACATTTTTCTATACAAAAAATTTTATCAAAATTTTTCTATAAGAAAAATTTCATCAAAACTTTTCTATCATAAAAATTTCATCAACATTTTTCTATAAAAAAAATTTCATCAAAATTTTTTTATAACAAAAATTTCATTTAAATTTCTCTATTTGAGGAATTACATCAAAATTTTTCTGTAAGAAGAAAATCATCAAAATTTTTCTATACGAAAAATTTTATCAAAATTTTTCTATTAGAAAAATTTCATCAAAATTTTTCTATGAGAAAATTTCAACAAAATTTTTTATAAGAAAAATTTGATTACAATTTTTTTATAAGAAAAATTTCATCAAAATTTGTCTTTAAGAAAAATTTCATTAACATTTTTCTATCTTAAAAATTTCATCAAAATTTCAAAAAAGAAAAATTTAATCAAAATTTTTCTGTAAGAAAAATTTCATCAAAATTTTTCTGTTAGAAACATTTCATCAACATTTTTTTATAAGAAAAATTTCATCAAAATTTTTCTAAAGAAAATTTCATCAAAATTTTTCTATAAGAAAAATTTCATCAACATTTTTCTATACAAAAAATTTTATCAAAATTTTTCTATAAGAAAAATTTCATCAAAACTTTTCTATCATAAAAATTTCATCAACATTTTTCTATAAAAAAAATTTCATCAAAATTTTTCTATAAGAAAAATTTCATCAAAACTTTTCTATAAGAAAAATTGAATCAACATTTTTCTATAAAAAAAAATTTCATCAAAATTTTTCTGTAAGAAAAATTTCATCAAAATTTTTCTGTAAGAAAAATTTCATCAAAATTTTTCTGTAAGAAAAATTTCATCAACATTTTTCTATAAGAAAAATTTCATCAAAATTTTTCTATAAGAAAAATTTCATCAAAATTTTTCTATAAGAAAAATTTCATCAAAATTTTTCTGTAATAAAAATTTCATTAAAATATTTCTATAAGAAACATTTCTTCAAAATTTTTCTATAAGAGGAATTACATCAAAATTGTTCTAAAAGAAAAATTTCATAAAAATTTTTTTATACGAAAATTTCATTAAAAATTTTCTATAAGAAAGATTTCATCAAAATTTTTCTTTAAGAGACATTTCATCAAATTTTTTTGTATAAAAAAAATATTATCAACATTTTTCTATCATAAAATCTCATCAACATTTTTCTATCAGAAAAACTTTATCAAAATTTCTATAAGAAAAATTTAATCAAAATTTTTCTATAAGAAACATTTCTGTAAGAAAAATATCATCAACATTTTTCTATCATAAAAATTTCATCAACATTTTTCTATAAGAAAAATTTCATCAAAATTTTTCTATAAGAAAAATTTCATCAAAATTTTTCTATAAGAAAAATTTGATCAAAATTTTTTTATAAGAAAAATTTCATCAACATTTTTCTATAAGAAAAATTTCATAAGAATTTTTCTATAAGAAAAATTTCATTAAAATTTTTCTATAAGAAAAATATCATCAAAATTTTTCTATAAGAAAAATTTCATCAAAATTTTTCTATAAGAAAAATTTCATCAGAATTTTTCCATAAGACAAATTTCATCAACATTTTCTATAAAAAAATTTCATTAAAATGTTTCTATTTGAACAATTTCATAACTTTTCTTTAAGAAAAATTTCATCAAAATTTTTGTATAAGAAAAATGTCATCAACATTTTGCTATCAGAAAAATTTCATGAAAATTTTTCTATAAGAAACATTTCATCAGAATTTTTCCATAAGACAAATTTCATCAACATTTTCTATAAAAAAAATTTCATTAAAATGTTTCTATTTGAACAATTTCATAACTTTTCTTTAAGAAAAATTTCATCAAAATTTTTCTATAAGAAAAATATCATCAACATTTTGCTATCAGAAAAATTTCATCAAAATTTTTCTATAAGAAACATTTCATCAGAATTTTTCCATAAGACAAATTTCATCAACATTTTCTATAAAAAAAATTTCATTAAAATGTTTCTATTTGAACAATTTCATTAAAATTTCTTATAAAAAAAAAATTATAGAAATTAACCTTATTTGGTTGACAGTTTTTAAACAATTTAGACATAATTTCCTATGAACTTTTTCGGTCTTAAAGGCCAACATTTTATGGTCAATTTATTTCCTACTTTTCAATATCAAGTTTGTCGTGTTCCACAAAAAAATAATGACAAAACTCAAAAAAAAAAAAAAAAATAAGAAATTAAAAAAGCAACTGTTAAATATTTTGCAAATTAAAAATGAAATGAAATTATGAATTTTTTAAGAGACACGGTCATATTTTGGCTCATTTCAAATTTTATGCTACCAAACCCCTCAAACTATTTCGAAACCGAGAAAGAAGTCAGACGCTTTTTCGCTTAAGCCTCACGACCAAGTGCTTGGCAGTAACACAATTTTCGTTATACATGTGCAGCACTTTTCGTAATTTAATGGCCAAAACCGGCTTTGTCACACAGTGAAATGTTAAATGTTGCAACATTCGAACATACAACAACACTAGCAAGAACAAAAAAGTTGCACATTTTTGCGCACTACAAAAAAAAGTGTCACATAAAATGTGTAAAAAAATATTTAGAATGGACTCTTTCCATTCTAA
Organism: Stomorhina lunata; assembly: GCA_933228675.1. Lineage (NCBI taxonomy): Eukaryota > Metazoa > Arthropoda > Insecta > Diptera > Rhiniidae > Stomorhina > Stomorhina lunata. The sequence goes on along the minus strand of OW121740.1, from coordinate 156,754,320 downwards.
ATTTGCTCTTTCATCCAACAAAAACGACTACGAAACTAAAAATTTTCATGATTGATATTCTTTCATGTCATTTGTTTTTTGGTTAGACGTGCAGCAAAATGCAGCGGTTGAAGCTGCAGCAACATAAAAAATGTTGCTTTTGTTGTTCATGATCTTTAATGCCACCGTTTGGTGAAAACTGCAAATGAAGTGAAAAACTTTACGAAATTATTCTTTTCACAAAAAAAAATGTGTTCTTTCTTATCTCGGGTAATTCTTGTGCTAAACAAGGAAGTCTAAATGTGACATATCATGGATTATTATTATTTTTAGATTGTCAGGAAAATTATAAGAGATTTTCATATATTTTGGAGTCATAAAGGAGTGTTTGTCTGTGTTCTTTTTTTTAGGTCTTTATGGTATTTTTAGCAAAAAATTAATATGTCTTGTGTAGTTTTAAAATTTATGTGTGAAAAAGTCTGAAAATATTTCCTGAATCTTTTGAAAAATAATGATAAATGAGGCAAGAAAATCTGGATAATTTTAAGGGACTTTTCTTTTAATGAGATAATTAAAAATAAATTGGCCAACTTTTGGAAAAAAATAATAATAAAATAAATAATGATTTGCGTCTAAGCTCAATACTGTTTTTTTCTTATAGAAAAATTTTGATGAAAGTTTTCTTACAGAAAAATTTTGATGAAATTTTTCTTATAGACAAATTTTAATGAAATTTTTCATACAGACAAATTTTTAAGAAATTTTCTCATGGAAATCTTTTAAAGAAATTTTTCTTCTAGAAAAATTTTGATAAAAGTTTTCTTATAGAAAAATTTTCAAGAAATTTTTCTAATAGAAAAATTTTCAAAAAACTTTTCTAATAAAGAAATGTTGATGAAAGTTTTTTTAAAGAAAAATTTTGATAAAATTTTTCTTATAGAAAGATTTTGATACAATTATCTTATAGAAACATTTTTATAAAATTTTTCTGATAGAAAAATTTTAATAAAATTCTTTTGTTATACAAATTTTGATCAAATATATTTAAAAAAAAAATTTGTTTTTCAAGAAATTTTTCTTATGAAAAAATGTTTAATAATTTTTTTTAATAGACAAATTTTCAAAAAAAAAAAAAAATTTGTTATAAAAAAATTTTGAAATTTTCAATAAAAAAAAAAATGATCATTGACAACTTCTATTCCTAACTCCCTTACATTTCGTCTTATAACAATTATTCTCACGTTAATAAATTTTCTTTCAAATTTTACAAATTTCCCCCTAAAAAACTATCATTATTCTCCAATTCCAATGCTAATGACAGCTTAACAAAAAAAAAATCGCTTAAAATGACCAACAAAAAAGCTAAATCTCCTAAATTAAAAGTCAATTTACTCGACATTCAATGTCTAGTTTACGATTTATTTTTCAATTTTTTTTTTTCTTTTTAGTTTTCTTTGGTAATTTGATAAAGATTATATTTTTTTTGTCCGTTGAAATGAGTACAAAAAAGCCGCAGGCTATATTTTTTTTAATATTACCCAAAACATCGGTCACATTACGACTAAGACTGACAAGTAAACGAGCTTCTGCATTTTTTTACTTTTGCTATTCCTTTCGCCGCATGTAATCTTCCCGAGTAGATACATAAAATGGATAGATAATACATGGGAAATTGTTGATGATGGAAAAAATGAATGTAAATAAAAGTAGGCACTGAAAGAAATTTTACAGATTTTCTATAGAAAATTGTACCCAGTTTGAGATTTTGTATAACAAAATCTATACCAAATTTGGTACAGATTTTCTATAGAAAATTGTACCAAATTTGCTACAGATTTTCTATAGAAAATTGTACCAAATTTGGTACAGATTTTCTATAGAAAATTGTACCAAATTTGGTACAGATTTTCTAGAGAAAATTTGGTACAGATTTTCTATAGAAAATTGTACCAAATTTGGTACAGATTTTCTATAGAAAATTGTACCAAATTTGGTACAGATTTTCTATAGAAAATTGTACCAAATTTGGTACAGATTTTCTAGAGAAAATTTGGTACAGATTTTCTATAGAAAATTGTACCAAATTTGGTACAGATTTTCTATAGAAAATTGTACCAAATTTGGTACAGATTTTCTATAGAAAATTGTACCAAATTTGGTACAGATTTTCTATAGAAAATTGTACCAAATTTGGTACAGATTTTCTATAGAAAATTGTACCAAATTTGGTACAGATTTTCTATAGAAAATTGTACCAAATTTGGTACAGATTTTCTATAGAAAATTGTACCAAATTTGGTACAGATTTTCTATAGAAAATTGTACCAAATTTGGTACAGATTTTCTATAGAAAATTGTACCAAATTTGGTACAGATTTTCTATAGAAAATTGTACCAAATTTGGTACAGATTTTCTATAGAAAATTGTACCAAATTTGGTACAGATTTTCTATAGAAAATTGTACCAAATTTGGTACAGATTTTCTATAGAAAATTGTACCAAATTTGGTACAGATTTTCTATAGAAAATTGTACCAAATTTGGTACAGATTTTCTATAGAAAATTGTACCAAATTTGGTACAGATTTTCTATAGAAAATTGTACCAAATTTGGTACAGATTTTCTATAGAAAATTGTACCAAATTTGGTACAGATTTTCTATAGAAAATTGTACCAAATTTGGTACAGATTTTCTATAGAAAATTGTACCAAATTTGGTACAGATTTTCTATAGAAAATTGTACCAAATTTGGTACAGATTTTCTATAGAAAATTGTACCAAATTTGGTACAGATTTTCTATAGAAAATTGTACCAAATTTGGTACAGATTTTCTATAGAAAATTGTACCAAATTTGGTACAGATTTTCTATAGAAAATTGTACCAAATTTGGTACAGATTTTCTATAGAAAATTGTACCAAATTTGGTACAGATTTTCTATAGAAAATTGTACCAAATTTGGTACAGATTTTCTATAGAAAATTGTACCAAATTTGGTACAGATTTTCTATAGAAAATTGTACCAAATTTGGTACAGATTTTCTATAGAAAATTGTACCAAATTTGGTACAGATTTTCTATAGAAAATTGTACCAAATTTGGTACAGATTTTCTATAGAAAATTGTACCAAATTTGGTACAGATTTTCTATAGAAAATTGTACCAAATTTGGTACAGATTTTCTATAGAAAATTGTACCAAATTTGCTACAGATTTTCTATAGAAAATTGTACCAAATTTGCTACAGATTTTCTATAGAAAATTGTACCAAATTTGGTACAGATTTTCTATAGAAAATTGTACCAAATTTGGTACAGATTTTCTATAGAAAATTGTACCAAATTTGGTACAGATTTTCTATAGAAAATTGTACCAAATTTGGTACAGATTTTCTATAGAAAATTGTACCAAATTTGGTACAGATTTTCTATAGAAAATTGTACCAAATTTGGTACAGATTTTCTATAGAAAATTGTACCAAATTTGGTACAGATTTTCTATAGAAAATTGTACCAAATTTGGTACAGATTTTCTATAGAAAATTGTACCAAATTTGGTACAGATTTTCTATAGAAAATTGTACCAAATTTGGTACAGATTTTCTATAGAAAATTGTACCAAATTTGGTACAGATTTTCTATAGAAAATTGTACCAAATTTGGTACAGATTTTCTATAGAAAATTGTACCAAATTTGGTACAGATTTTCTATAGAAAATTGTACCAAATTTGGTACAGATTTTCTATAGAAAATTGTACCAAATTTGGTACAGATTTTCTATAGAAAATTGTACCAAATTTGGTACAGATTTTCTATAGAAAATTGTACCAAATTTGGTACAGATTTTCTATAGAAAATTGTACCAAATTTGGTACAGATTTTCTATAGAAAATTGTACCAAATTTGGTACAGATTTTCTATAGAAAATTGTACCAAATTTGGTACAGATTTTCTATAGAAAATTGTACCAAATTTGGTACAGATTTTCTATAGAAAATTGTACCAAATTTGGTACAGATTTTCTATAGAAAATTGTACCAAATTTGGTACAGACTTTCTATAGAAAATTGTACCAAATTTGGTACAGATTTTCTATAGAAAATTGTACCAAATTTGGTACAGATTTTCTATAGAAAATTGTACCAAATTTGGTACAGATTTTCTATAGAAAATTGTACCAAATTTGGTACAGATTTTCTATAGAAAATTGTACCAAATTTGGTACAGATTTTCTATAGAAAATTGTACCAAATTTGGTACAGATTTTCTATAGAAAATTGTACCAAATTTGGTACAGATTTTCTATAGAAAATTGTACCAAATTTGGTACAGATTTTCTATAGAAAATTGTACCAAATTTGGTACAGATTTTCTATAGAAAATTGTACCAAATTTGGTACAGATTTTCTATAGAAAATTGTACCAAATTTGGTACAGATTTTCTATAGAAAATTGTACCAAATTTGGTACAGATTTTCTATAGAAAATTGTACCAAATTTGGTACAGATTTTCTATAGAAAATTGTACCAAATTTGGTACAGATTTTCTATAGAAAATTGTACCAAATTTGCTACAGATTTTCTATAGAAAATTGTACCAAATTTGCTACAGATTTTCTATAGAAAATTGTACCAAATTTGCTACAGATTTTCTATAGAAAATTGTACCAAATTTGCTACAGATTTTCTATAGAAAATTGTACCAAATTTGCTACAGATTTTCTATAGAAAATTGTACCAAATTTGCTACAGATTTTCTATAGAAAATTGTACCAAATTTGGTACAGATTTTCTATAGAAAATTGTACCAAATTTGCTACAGATTTTCTATAGAAAATTGTACCAAATTTGCTACAGATTTTCTATAGAAAATTGTACCAAATTTGCTACAGATTTTCTATAGAAAATTGTACCAAATTTGCTACAGATTTTCTATAGAAAATTGTACCAAATTTGCTACAGATTTTCTATAGAAAATTGTACCAAATTTGCTACAGATTTTCTATAGAAAATTGTACCAAATTTGCTACAGATTTTCTATAGAAAATTGTACCAAATTTGCTACAGATTTTCTATAGAAAATTGTACCAAATTTGCTACATATTTTCTATAGAAAATTGTACCAAATTTGCTACAGATTTTCTATAGAAAATTGTACCAAATTTGCTACAGATTTTCTATAGAAAATTGTACCAAATTTGCTACAGATTTTCTATAGAAAATTGTACCAAATTTGCTACAGATTTTCTATAGAAAATTGTACCAAATTTGCTACAGATTTTCTATAGAAAATTGTACCAAATTTGCTACGGATTTTCTATAGAAAATTGTACCAAATTTGGTACAGATTTTCTATAGAAAATTGTACCAAATTTGCTACAGATTTTCTATAGAAAATTGTACCAAATTTGCTACAGATTTTCTATAGAAAATTGTACCAAATTTGGTACAGATTTTCTATAGAAAATTGTACCAAATTTGCTACAGATTTTCTATAGAAAATTGTACCAAATTTGGTACAGATTTTCTATAGAAAATTGTACCAAATTTGCTACAGATTTTCAATAGAAAATTGTACCAAATTTGCTACAGATTTTCTATAGAAAATTGTACCAAATTTGCTACAGGTTTTCTATAGAAAATTGTACCAAATTTGCTACAGATTTTCGATAGAAAATTGTACCAAATTTGCTACAGATTTTCTATAGAAAATTGTACCAAATTTGCTACAGATTTTCTATAGAAAATTGTACCAAATTTGCTACAGATTTTCTATAGAAAATTGTACCAAATTTGCTACAGATTTTCTATAGAAAATTGTACCAAATTTGCTACAGATTTTCTATAGAAAATTGTACCAAATTTGCTACAGATTTTCTATAGAAAATTGTACCAAATTTACATAGAAATTATATAGGAAAATATATAGAAAATTGTACCCAAATTGGTACTCATTTTTTTCCAGTGTATTCACAAAATTTATAGTAGAAAGGAATTGTTGTGATGATCTGTTTTAATGCGTTTTTTTGTGATTTTCGTTTATATATAAATCGTTTTAGTACTTTTGTGTATATTTTCTGTTTTGGCATTATTATAGATTTTTTTGTGTGTCCACGACTGAGTGACTGGCTGTGGCTCGTTGAGCTGGACGGGACTGGACTTTCTCATGTCACACATTTATCTTGGCTGTTTGTTTGGATCTCATTTGTGGGATTTCTTTCGTTACTTACTTCTGCTATTAATTCAATTATTTTATGGGATTTTTTAAACTTTTTGTTTTAATTACATGAATTGTCCGACCGTTGTTTTAAAATGTGGAGTGGGATAGAGTGTTTTGGAGACCCATGGTCAAGTCAGCAAAAGATGGATTTATTTTGAATGTATGCAAAGGGAAATATATAGTTTTTTCATGCATAAATGGAATGTGTTAGAATAAAGTGTCTTCAGCTTTTTTGTAGGAATTTTAATTAAAAAAAAAATAAATTGTAATTACTTTTAGATTCAAGTTAAAGTATTTTTAGTTTTTTTTGTGTGTTTTTATGATTTTAATTAAAAATTATGATGTTAGTTCATTTTAATAAATGTGACAAATTGTTTAATTTTCAAGATTTTCCCAGATCTCAAAATTTCCTTTTGGTTCCCAAACTAATTAGAATTGGGTAATAACTTTAAAAACTTAATTCAAAATCCAATTAGATTCATGTAATCATTTTCATTAAATTTTAAAAACTTTCAAAACTATAGGGGTGCCTTAAAAAGGCATTTATTTAAAAATTTTATTCATATTAAAAAAGTCCCTTTTAAATTTTCCATTTAAAAAATTGTTTTGAATCTTTTATGACTAATTTACAATTTTTTTTTTTTTTTTTTTTTTGAACAAAATAACTCAAGATCATCTGAAAGTTTTAACTTGAACTTTTATAGACTTCTTTGCCATTTAATCAACAAAATATTTATTAATTTATTTTTCCCAAAAACAAAAAGAAATCTTTAACAAAATAATTAAATTTCCATCCTCTCAATATTGCCCAAGAATTCATATCTGGTTTTTGTTATAATAAATTATTTGTTTCTTTGTTGAACCAAAACTTTGATCTTCTCATTTATATGAAATTGAAAAAATTATAATTTTATTATAGCAAAAATTGTTTCAGCAATTTTCCTATATTTTTATTTCGTCAGAACAAAAAAATAAAAAACTTGAATAAATAAATTGCTTCTTATAAAATGGACAGAGTTTATTTTAAGCAAATAAATAGTATTTAAATGTAATTGGAAACAGACAATTTCTAGCAGCAACAAAAAAATATAAAGGCAAAGCAATTTTTGAATACCCTACACCTGATATAGGAGTAATACAAATTAAGGGCTAGGATTAATACAAATATCAATTAAAAAATTTTACCCAAATTGAAGCAAATTTTCTATTCGAATTTGCATCCAAAATGTTTAATATTTCTTAATTAAAATTGCTACCAATAATTGACTTAAAATGAGACAAGTTTTCTAGAGAAAAATTGGCTCAAAATGAGAAAAGTTTTCTAGAGAAAAATTGACTCAAAATAAGAAAAGTTTTCTAGAGAAAAATTGCCTCAAAATCAGACAAGTTTTCATTAAAAAGAAATTGGCTCAAACTGGCACAAGATTTCTAGAGAATTGGCTCAAGTTTTCTGTAAAAAAATTGGCTCAAAATGAGACAAGTTTCCTATAGAAAAATTGGCTCAAAATAAGACAAGTTTTCTATAGAAAAATTGGCTCAAAATGAGACAAGTTTTCTATAGAAAAATTGGCTCAAAATGAGACAAGTTTTCTATAGAAAAATTGGCTCTAAATGAGACAAGTTTTTTATAGAAAAATTGGCTCAAAATGAGACAAGTTTTCTATAGAAAAATTGGCTCAAAATAAGACAAGTTTTCTATAGAAAAATTGGCTCAAAATGAGACAAGTTTTCTATAGAAAAATTGGCTCAAAATGAGACAAGTTTTCTATAGAAAAATTGGCTCAAAATGAGACAAGTTTTTTATAGAAAAATTGGCTCAAAATGAGACAAGTTTTCTATAGAAAAATTGGCTCAAAATAAGACAAGTTTTCTATAGAAAAATTGGCTCAAAATGAGACAAGTTTTCTATAGAAAAATTGGCTCAAAATGAGACAAGTTTTCTATAGAAAAGTTTTTTAAAGAAAAATTGGCTCAAAATGAGACAAGTTTTCTATAGAAAAATTGGCTCAAAATGAGACAAGTTTTCTATAGAAAAATTGGCTCAAAATGAGACAAGTTTTCTATAGAAAAATTGGCTCAAAATGAGACAAGTTTTCTATAGAAAAATTGGCTCAAAATGAGACAAGTTTTCTTTAGAAAAATTGGCTCAAATTGAGACAAGATTTCTTTAGAAAAATTGGCTCAAATTGAGCTAAGTTTTCTATAGAAAAATTGGCTCAAATTGAGCTGAGTTTTCTATAGAAAAATTGGCTGAAATTGAGGTGAGTTTTCTATAAAAAAAAAATGGCTCATATTGAGTTAATTTTTTTTTTTTAAGAAAAATTGGCCCAAAATGAGCTCAGTTTTTTATAGAAAAATTGACTCAAATTAAGCTCAGTACTAAATTTTTACCAAATTGAGATTTATTATCTCTAGAAAATTAAAATAGTGTCTTTAAAAATCGTGACCACCTTCAGCTCTGTCTGGATCAATTATTATGATTATTATTGTAATTAGCACACAAAACAACAACAAATACAAAAACTTGTAAACTAAAAATAAAATTTTCCATATTCAAGCAATTTTTTATTTTTACTTTTATAGACAAACAAATGAGTCATTAAAAGTCACTAGAGATACAAATTATTACAAAAAAAAAGTTAGCAAAAGAAAATAAAAAATGGCATAAAGAAACACGACACGTTACAAAAAGACTCACTCAAAGGCAACATAATTGACTTTAATAGCCTTAGAAAACATAAAGTGGATATAAACAAAAGACTACAACCAAGAGCCAATAAAAAAAACTAAAAATAATAATTTCTATACATCGCTTAAGTTATTGATTAATCAACATTTAATTTTTCTTCTTTTTTTTTGTTTTTGCAGCGGAAAGCGACCTTTTAACATTCGCACAGCGTAAAGAACATTATGACTGTGACAAGTCATATATAAAGGAACTCTTCACTGCCGATACCCGACCACGTAGTGTACGTGTGCTTTATGAAGATGCCGGTAAAGTGACACCACCTCCACCACCAATTACCGCTCAGTCATCGGCGGCTGGTTCCCCCATACATCAATTTGCATCCGGTCATGTTTTGGGTGATGGCAGCAGTAGTAGCAATCATGATGGCATGCTCGATATGACCAATGCTGGTGGTATAAATCATCATCTGGCTGCAGGCAGCGATGATCTGTTGTTGTGCTCATCGGTATTTGGTGTAAATCAAAAACATAAAATGCGTAATTGTATTGATGCTGAAATTGAAATAAGATTGGTAAGTCATATTTGTACAAAGTTGATAGTTTTTTTCTACCTCTTGATTTTAGTGCTCTTGTACCAAGTTTTATCGATATCTATCCAGCTTTCGACATACATGGGAATGGCATTTAAACATTTTTGTTTTATAGCCTATAACTTGGAATCATAGAAATGTCAATTAATTTACAGTCACAGAAATACATTTTCTAACAAACTTGTTCGTACAAAAGTTATTTGAATATAACTCATTTTGAGTTAAATTTTTTTTCTAAACATTGCCTTAATTTGTTAGCATTGAGATATGTTTTCTTTAGAAAACTCTTCTCAATTTGAGCCATGTTTTCTATAGAAAATTTGGCTCAATTTGAGCCATGTTTTCTAATAAAAATTTGGCTCAATTTGAGCCATATTTTCTATAAAAAATTTGGCTCAATTTGAGCCATATTTTCTATAGAAAATTTGGATCAATTTGAGCCATATTTTCTATAGAATATTTGGCTCAATTTGAGCCATGTTTTCTATAGAAAATTAGTCTCAGCTTGAGTCAAATTTTCTATAGAAAATTAGTCTTAACTTGAGCCAAATTTTCTATAGAAAATTAGTCTTAATTTGAGCCAAATTTTCTATAGAAAATTAGTCTCAATTTGAGCCAAATTTTCTATAGAAAATTAATCTCAATTTTCTATAGAAAATTTGGCTCAATTTGAGCCATGTTTTCTATAGAAAATTAGTCTCAGCTTGAGTCAATTTTTCTATAGAAAACTTGTCTCAATTTGAGCCAATTTTTCTATAGAAAACTTGTCTCAATTTGAGCCAATTTTTCTATAGAAAACTTGTCTCAATTTGAGCCAATTTTTCTATAGAAAACTTGTCTCAATTTGAGCCAATTTTTCTATAGAAAAATTGTCTCAATTTGAGCCAATTTTTCTATAGAAAACTTGTCTCAATTTGAGCCAATTTTTCTATAGAAAACTTGTCTCAATTTGAGCCAATTTTTCTATAGAAAACTTGTCTCAATTTGAGCCAATTTTTCTATAGAAAACTTGTCTCAATTTGAGCCAATTTTTCTATAGAAAACTTGTCTCAATTTGAGCCAATTTTTCTATAGAAAACTTGTCTCAATTTGAGTCAATTTTTCTATAGAAAACTTGTCTCAATTTGAGCCAATTTTTCTATAGAAAACTTGTCTCAATTTGAGCCAATTTTTCTATAGAAAACTTGTCTCAATTTGAGCCAATTTTTCTATAGAAAACTTGTCTCAATTTGAGCCAATTTTTCTATAGAAAACTTGTCTCAATTTGAGCCAATTTTTCTATAGAAAACTTGTCTCAATTTGAGCCAATTTTTCTATAGAAAACTTGTCTCAATTTGAGCCAATTTTTCTAGAGAAAACTTGTCTCAATTTGAGCCAATTTTTCTATAGAAAACTTGTCTCAATTTCAGCCAATTTTTCTATAGAAAACTTGTCTCAATTTGAGCCAATTTTTCTAGAGAAAACTTGTCTCAATTTGAGCCAATTTTTCTATAGAAAACTTGTCTCAATTTCAGCCAATTTTTCTATAGAAAACTTGTCTCAATTTGAGCCAATTTTTCTATAGAAAACTTGTCTCAATTTGAGCCAATTTTTCTATAGAAAACTTGTCTCAATTTGAGCCAATTTTTCTATAGAAAACTTGTCTCAATTTCAGCCAAATTTTCTGTAGAAAATTAGTCTCAATTTGAGCCAAAATTTCTGTAGAAAACTTGTCTCAATATGAGCCAATTTTTCTATAGAAAATTAGTCTCAATTTGAGCCAAATTTGGCTCAATTTGAGGCTTGTTTTAAGGTCAAATTGATAATTCGAAAACTTTTACTTTGCACTGTACCAACTGCATTTACTCTCCCATATGTTTAAATTTAACGCTACTTGTCTATAACTGGTATTTAACGGTTTTTTTCTATTACACAAAAGCTCTTCATGTTTGTAAGTGTTTGTGAGTATTATTATGGGTGTGTGACTGAGTGACTTTGTTGTCTGTGAAAATACCATCATTTTCCATTTAACAAGTTTTTCAATTTAGCCATTTTTTTCACTGACCAACCGACCAATATTGTTTAAATGTTGTAATCAGACGTAAGTTGTTGCTGTTGCACTAACTAGCAAAAAAATTTAAAAAAAGCAAAAATACCAACAAAAATTATCACTTTAGACTAACAGGTATTTAAAGTTTTCAGACATGATTTAGTGAGAAAAAATTTTAAATAATTGGTTTGGCAACAATCCGGGTGGTTTTGCCTACAAACAAACTCTAACTTGAATTAAATGAGAATTATTTGCAAAACATTTTTAAATAACATGACATTTAAGTGTTAAGCAGCGTGTGAATAAAAAATGGAGGATTTAAATGAAATTATGATAATAAAGTTTTCAAAGTGTTTAACATTTCCTTTTTCCTTTTAATCAAGAAAGAAATTAAAAAAAGCTTTTGGCGACATTTAAGATTTGTAGTTTTTAATACCTGTTTATTAAAAAAAAAACTTTTTTCCATTTTTCCGTAAATCCTTTTTAATACCATTTCAAGCTGTCTTATTAATTATGCTAAATTAACTTAACGAGTTTAGCAAATTATTATGTTTAAATATAACAACATTTAGTAACAACTTTTCTCAATAATTAAGTGATGTTGCAAATTAATTCATAGTTTTTAATTTATGCAATCTAAACGTTACCACTCACTCATTCATTCTTAAATAGAGCTCAAGTTTCTCTAGAATAGAATAAATTCAACACTAATTACTCGTTATCTTTTTCTTGGCTACTTTGGTATGTTTTGGCTTTGAAAAGTATTATGCTAAGAAATCTTGCTGATGTCTGTTGTAAAACAAACAAAGTCGGGTTAAACTATTGTTATTCGCTTGATTTCATTCTCAACCCAAAGAAAAAGATGTGAGTAGAGACTGAGTGACTAACTTTGAGGCTGTTGTAAGTAAGAAGCTTTAGTTGATTTGTTCTTCTTCATCTTTGGTTTGTTTTACTAATCTTTCGAGTCATAAATATTAAACTGAACTACAAGTTGCTTGGAAAGCAAATACTAAACATATTTAGGTATGTACGTGGTACAGTGTTACGAAGGTGGACAAAAACTCAACTTTTTAATAGGAAGCACAGAATATAAAAAATTTTCAATTTAAAAATTTTCTATATAAAAATTTTCTATAGAAAATTTTCAATACAAATTTTTTTTATAGAAAATGTTCAATACAAAAATTTTCTATAAAAAATTTTTAATACAAAAGTTACCATAGAAAGTTTTCAATACAAAAATTTTCTATAGAAAATTTTCAATATAAAATTTTCTTTAGTAAATTTTCTAAAAGAAATTTTCAATATACAAATTTTCTAAAGAAAATTTTCAATAAAATATTTTAATATAAAAATTTTCTAACATAAATTTTCAATATAAAATTTTTTTATAGAAAATTTTAAATATAAAATTTGTCTATAGAAAATTTTCAATATAAAATTTTAATAAAAAAATTTTTTATAGAAAATTTTCTTAAGAAAATTTTCAATATAAAAATTTTTTATAGAAAATTTTATATATAAAAATTTTCTTTAGAACATTTTTAATATAAAAATTTTCTTTAGAAAATTTTCAATATAAAAATTTTCTATAGAAAATTTTCAATATAAAATTTTCTTGAGTAAATTTTCTAAAGGAAATTTTCAATATACAAATTTTCTAAAGAAAATTTTCAATAAAATATTTTAATATAAAAATTTTCTAACATAAATTTTCAATATAAAATTTTTTTATAGAAAATTTTAAATATAAAATTTGTCTATAGAAAATTTTCAATATACAAATTTTAATAAAAAAATTTTTTATAGAAAATTTTCTTAAGAAAATTTTCAATATAAAAATATTTTATAGAAAATTTTATATATAAAAATTTTCTTTAGAAAATTTTTAATATAATAAAAATTTTCTTTAGAAAATTTTCAATATAAAAATTTTCTATAGAAAATTTTCAATATAAAAATTTTCTATAGAAAATTTTCAATATAAAAATTTTCTATAGAAAATTTTCAATATAAAAATTTTCTATAGAAAATTTTCAATATAAAAATTTTCGAAAAATTAGGTTTAATCAGGCTTAAGTTCATTTAACTTTCAAATTATTAATTTTGAAAATTTGAAAAGTAATTGTGGAGAAAAACTGAAAAAATTATATTTGAACGCGGCTCAGTGGATTGCAATTTTTTTTTTCTCTAGAAAATTTTCAAAATAAAATTTTCCTATAAAAAATTTCTAATATAAAAGTTTTCTATAGAAAATTTTCAATATAAACATTTTATAACGAAAATTTTCAGTACAAAAATTTTTATAGAAAATTTTAAATATAAAATTTGTCTATAGAAAATTTGCAATGTAAAATTTTTCTATAAAAAATGTTCAAATAAAAAATGCTCTAAAAAAAAATTTTCATATACTGAAAATTTTTTTCTATAAGAAATTTTAACTATAAAAATTTTTCATAAGAAATTTTAAATATAAAAATTTAATTTGAAATTTTCTATCGAAAATTTTCAATATATTTTTTTAAAGAACATTTTTTTCTATATAAAATTTTAAATAAAAAGTTTTTCTATAGTAAATTTTATATAAAAATGTTTCTAGGAAATTTTCAATATAAAAACTTTCTATAGAAAATTTTCAAAATAAATAAAATGTTTTTATTTCTACAGAAAATTTTCAATACAAAAATTTGCTGTAAAAAATTCTCAATATAAAAATTTTCAATAAAAAAATAGAAAAAGTTTTCTACAGAAAATTTTCAATATAAAAATTTTTATATTGAAAATTTTCTATAGAAAATTTTTGTATTGAAAATTTTTTATAAAACATTTTTGTATTGAAAATTTTCTATAGAAAACTTTTTTATGAAAAAGTTTTATATTGAGAATTAAAAAAAAAGGGTCAATCTAAAAGTTTTCTAAAGAAAACTTTCAATATAAAATGTTTCTATAGAAAATTTTCGATATACAATTTTTTTATAGAAAATTTTCAATAAAAGAATTTTTTATAAAAAATTTTTAATATAAAACTTTTGTATCAAAAAGTTTTATATTGAGAATTAAAAAAAAAGGGGTCAATCTAAAAGTTTTCTAAAGAAAACTTTCAATATAAAATGTTTTTATAGAAAATTTTCGATATACAATTTTTTTATAGAAAATTTTCAATAAAAGAATTTTTTATAAAAAATTTTTAATATAAAAATTTTCTATGAAAAATTTTCAATATCAAATTTTTCTAAAAAGTTTTACTAAATTGTATTGCACTAAGATCCCAATTTATTACAATTATTTATTATGGTAATAAATAGTTTGATACAACCAAAAAAATGTTTTTCTGTAGAAAATTTAAATATTAAAATTTTCTGGAAAAAATTTGCATTATAAAATTTTTCATATAAAATTTTTCTACAGATTTTTTTTTTTTGGAAAAATTTTCAGTAAAAATATTTTTCTATACAAATATTTTCCATCGAAAAATTTTCAGTAAAATTATTTTGCTATAGAAAAATTTTCAGTAAAAATATTTATCTATAGAGAAATTCAGTAAAACTACTTTTCTCTAGAAAATTTTTCCATAAAAATATTTTTCTATACAAAAATTTTCAGTATTTTTTACATAAAAAAAAATATTTTTATTTATGAAAATTTTCAGTAAAAATATTTTTCTATAAATAATTTTTAGTAAAAATATTTTCCTATAGAAAAAAAAACTATTTTTCTATAAAAAAATTTTCAGTAAAAAAAATTTTCTATAGAAAACTTTTCAGTAAAAAAAATTTTCTATAGAAAAATTTTCTATAGAAAAATTTCAGTAAAAAAAATTTTCTATAAAAAAATTTTCAGTATAAAAAATTTTTATAGAAAAATGTTCAGTAAAAAAAAAAATTTCTATAGAAAAATTTTCAGTAAAAAAAATTTTCTATAGAAAAATTTTTAGTAAAAAAAATTTCTATAGAAAAATTTTCAGTAAAAAAAAATTTCTATAGAAAAATTTTCAGTAAAAGAAATTTTCTATAGAAACATTTTCAGTAAAAAAAAAAATTCTATAGAAATATTTTCAGTAAAAGAAAATTTTTATAGGAAAATTTTCAGTAAAAAAAATTTTCTATAGAAAAATTTTCAGTAAAAAAAATTTCTATAGAAAAATTTTCAGTAAAAAAAATTTTCTATAGAAAAATTTTCAGTAAAAACAATTTTCTATAGAAAAATTTTCAGTAAAAAAAATTTCTATAGAAAAATTTTCAGTAAAAAAAATTTTCTATAGAAAAATTTTCAGTAAAAATATTTTTCTATAGAAAATTTTCAGTAAAACTATTTTTCTATAGATAAAAATTTTCAGTAAAAAAAATTTTCTATAGAAAAATTTTCAGTAAACAAAATTTTCTATAGAAAAATTTTAAGTAAAAAAAATTTTCTATAGAAAAATTTTTAGTAAAAAAAATTTTCTATAGAAAAATTTTCAGTAAAAATATTTTTCTATAGAAAATTTTCAGTAAAAATATTTTTCTATAGATAAAAATTTTCATTAAAAATATTTTTATTTCAAACGGTCAAATTTTTACCAATTTTAAACAAATCTGTGGCCTCACATTATACAAAATCGCATCACTGTGCGAAGTAGCATAGAAACAAGGGATACAGGAACGTGTGCATAAATATATTAAATATTGTTTGTGTACGACTAAAGTTGGTAAAGTTCCTAGAATTAATGTGTGGTCTCAAATAATGATGACAAGAAACAAATACAGCGATGACTTCTAGTAAAGTAACAATGGATTTAGTTTAGACATTGTGGACAAATACACTTAAACAAATTGTTATAAAAATTTAGAAAAGTTCTCCAAAATCGAACAATTGTTATATGGAAAATAGTGTTCAGAATGGAACTGGCTTTAACTAAAGAGGCGATATGGTATATACAATTTTTTCTTTGTATTTGTAGGTAATAGTAATAGTTAGGGTATACAAACTTTCACCAACTTTTCTCTCAGTGTCCAAAAATTGAATCAATTAGCCTTAATGATTTAATTCATCTAAAGCTCTGACCTCAAAAAGCACCTCTAGTAAGTCAACTTTGGATTGTAGGTATGAAGCAAAATACAGAAAAAAACTAATGGTTTGTTTGCATGGTTGACTCTCAGAGGCTGGTGGTGGCCTGTGTATGGTTTTACTTGGTTAGGCGACATTTTTCCTCTGTGACTCCAGAACAAATTTTCAAACTAAAATAGTAATAACCAACAGACAGACTTTCGAATAGAAGGCACATAAATACCATTCTTACCATAGACAAATACTAAGTAATGGCTCAAGTAAACAGTACTAACTACTCACTCGTTTGTATGAGAAGAAAAGTTAACCTTTAGGCTTAACATTTTTCATGTTGTTGAAATGATTATTGTTTTCTAGAGTGACACAAAATGGATCAGACTAGAAGAATGGTCTTGTAAAAAAATGTGTATCGTTAATGAAGTAAAAACTCGCTCTATATATAGATTTAACTTAAGAAATATTTTTTTGGCTTGTGCTTAAAATTGAGACAATTTTTTTCTATAAAAAATTTGTCCCATTTGAAGACACTTTTTCTATAGAAAATTTGTCTCATTTTAAGACACTTTTTCTATAAAAAACTTGTCTCAATTTGAGCCTATTTTTCTCAATTTGAGCCTATTTTTCTCAAGTTGAGCCTATTTTTCTCAATTTGAGCCTATTTTTCTCAATTTGAGCCTATTTTTCTCAATTTGAGCCTATTTTTCTCAATTTGAGCCAATTTTCCTATAGAAAATATGTCTCAATTTGAGCCAATTTTCCTATAGAAAATATGTCTCAATTTGAGCCAATTTTCCTATAGAAAATATGTCTCAATTTGAGCCAATTTTCCTATAGAAAATATGTCTTAATTTGAGCCAATTTTCCTATAGAAAATATGTCTCAATTTGAGCCAATTTTCCTATAGAAAATATGTCTCAATTTGAGCCAATTTTCCTATAGAAAATATGTCTCAATTTGAGCCAATTTTCCTATAGAAAATATGTCTCAATTTGAGCCAATTTTCCTATAGAAAATATGTCTCAATTGGAGCCAATTTTCCTATAGAAAATATGTCTCAATTTGAGCCCATTTTCCTATAGAAAATATGTCTCAATTTGAGCCAATTTTCCTATAGAAAATATGTCTCAATTTGAGCCAATTTTCCTATAGAAAATATGTCTCAATTTGAGCCAATTTTCCTATAGAAAATGTATCTCAATTTGAGCCAATTTGTCTATGGAAAAGTTGTCTCAATTTGAATCACTTTTTTGTAGAAAAGTTGTTTCCATTTAAGCCACTTTCTATAGAAATGTTGTCTTCACTTGGGCCACTTTTGTTAATGAGAAGTTTCTAAAGAAAACTACTCATTTTGAGTCAAACTCAACTCCTTTCCTATTTAATAGTTTCCGGTTTTCTACATTTCTTATGTTTTTAATAAAATGCGAGTACGTTACTTGTTATCTTTTAATTAATTGCTCCAATTTCTTAGTAAATTTTAATCTGAACTTAAATATGGTTCATGGTATTCCAATTATTTAAAATGTTGTTACTCTAATATTATAAATTAAAATCTCAATTCTTTTTACTGCATTATAGATTTTATATTTGCGGTTTTTTGCTCAAACAAAATCATCTTGACTCTAACATAGAGAAGATCTTTAGGGAATAGAACGAACGTTTGGCTTTTAGGAGCAGACATCATCAGCATTTGTAGACGACAAGAAGCAAGATTTTGTGTTAAATAAATAAATAGTATTTATCTAATGTATTTGATAACAAATGACCATAAAAACTAAAGACAATAATTAAAATGTTAAATTTATATTAAACGAGTTTAAGTTGAAAGCATTGGCTTGAGAAGCAGCTAAGGCTGGCTGTCCAGAGGTGGCTGCTGTGTCCATGGGAAGACGGACATAGTTATATCGATTATGGTATTTGACCATATTATGGATAGTGGGACTGAATGTTGTTAAACGCTAAAAGCCATAACATAAATTGGTATGAAACAAACAGTTATTGTGTCTTAGCCAGAAGTTGAAGTTCTACTTTTGTTGAGAGGCTGAAGTTGGTGGAATATTTTCTAAAGTTAAGTCTTAAAGACAAAATTGTTATGTTAGTGAGAAATTTTTTTTTCTATTTTACTTTAAAGCTTTCTTGACCGTAAATGGAAAGAGTTATTTGAAATCCATAACTTAAGATTTTTATGGGTTTCCATGTTTTTCTTTTTGTATGAAAAACAAATTCTTATTAATTTATTACACATATTTTCAAAAATTTTGTTTAATCCCTAAAATATGCAACATTATTAAACTTTTATTTCGCCTTAGCATATGCAATGATTCCTTAAGGACTTAACTATAACAGCCAATTTGTATTTTATAGCTTAATGTTTGTTTTCGTTTTCCAATTTTGTTTACTGGGGATTATGGTCTGGTTTTTCATTTCATTTTAACTTCGTAACGATTTGTTTCGTTACTTTTAATAGCCCAGGGAAATAAATAAGCCAAAATGTATACTATGTTTTTCCGTCTCATTGTTATTCCAGTGTTTTAAATTCTAGGAATTTAAATTTGCATTATAACTGCTAACGAAATGTTGCAAGTTTTTTTATAAATGTAATAAGCCTTAATCGATTTATAAATTTACACCCAACAAATGCCTGAAAGTATGCAGCATATTTTATATGTTATGAATATTTTGTAAAAATGAAAAACATAATGTTTTATGTAATTTTTCATAAAATAGCTTATATTAAATCCATATTTTCATTTCCGTTCCTAACAGCTTAAAAAAGCTGCTGTAGCTTACCAACATAAAACATACAACATTTGCTAAGTTGGCCAAATTTACATTGAACTGTAAATGTTTGCACTTATTCCCTCGACAGCTAAAAGCCAATATGACAACGTTCAATGTTGCAAACTAACTCAAAGGAGCAACATACTACTTACAACAACAACAACAGCATTAACAACAACATATTGTAATTTTATGTTACAACAACACAGACGACAACATTTGCGACTACGACGATGATGATTATGATGACGACAGCAACAAACACCATCGAATAAACTCGTTAAAAATCCAACTATGGAAATGATTCTGGTTTTAACTTATTTTCCATTTTTTCTTTTTGCAAATATGGTCTCACAAATGCATAAATTTGCAAAGAACTTCATCCTATTTAAGACTGATTTTGATTCGTTTGCTACGTGCGTCTGGGCCACTTTTATATAATGTTTACTTGAGAGCCCCCAACGTATGGCGGGCGACATTTATGGTGAAATTTTTCTTTTTTTTTCACAATTTTGCTTTTTTAATTTCATTCTTTTTGGTTGATGTGAAATTTCATACAATCAGTTCTATGTTAAGTAACAACTGCAAATAATCGTAATAATTAATGAATGAATGAATTTCTAAGATAGAATTTCATTTTATTACCTTCGTTAAGTTAAGAATCAATTAAAATATTTTCTTGAATTAGTTGTATGCAAAAATGTGCAAAAGTAGCACAAATTTGCAACAGAAATACTTTGCCAGTACTAGTTACGTATGAAAAGATCTCTTAATTTGAGTCAAATTTTCATAAGAAAAGTAGTCTCAATTTTAACCAAATTTTCTTGAGAAAAGAACATTTTTCTTTAAACATTTTATAACGGAAAGTTTTCTTTTAAAATGTTATACCGAAAAATTTTTCTCTAAAAATTTGATATCTAAAATTTTTTTATAAAAATTTTTCTAAAAGATTTTATATCGAAAATTTTCTATAAAAATTTAATATCGAAAATTTTTCTATAAAAATTTTAGATCGAAAATTTTTTTATAAAAAGTTTTAGATCGAAAATTTTTTTATAAAAATTTTAGATCGAAAATTTTTCTATAAAAATTTTAGATTGAAAATTTTTCTATAAACATTTTAGATTAAAAATTTTTCTATAAAAATTTTAGATCAAACATTTTTCTATAAAAATTTTAGATCGAAAATTTTTTTATAAAAAGTTTTAGATCGAAAATTTTTCTATAAAAATTTTAGATCGAAAAATTTTCTATAAAAATTTTAGATTGAAAATTTTTCTATAAAAATTTTAGATCGAAAATTTTTCTATAAAAGTTTTAGATCAAATATTTTTCTATAAAAATTTTAGATCGAAAATTGTTGTCTTAAAACTTTATATCGAAAATTTTTTTTATTCAAATTTTATATCGAAAGTTTTAGATCAAAAATTTTTCTCTAAAAATTTTAAATCGAAAATTTTTCTATAAAAAGTTTTAGATCGGAAATTTTTCTATAAAAATTGTAGATCGAAAATTTTTCTCTAAAAATTTTATGTTGAAAATTTTTTTCTAAAATTTTTATCGAAAAATTTTCTCTAAAAATTTATATCAAAAATTTTTTCTAAAAATTGTATATCAAAAATTTCTCTATAAAAAGTTTGTTTTTCTCTAAAAATTTTATATTGAATATTTTTTTTTTCTGAAAATTTTATATCGAAAAATTTTTCCTAAAAATTTTATATTGAAAATTTTTCTTCAACAATTTTATATCGACAATTTTTCTCTTAAAATTTTATATTGAAAAATTTTTTCTAAAATTTTTATATCGAAAATTTTTCTCTTAAAATTTTATATCAGAAAATTTTTCTCTAAAAATTTTATATCAAAAATTTTTCTATAAAAATTTTATATCGAAAATTTTTCTCTAAAAATGTTATATCGAAAATTTTTCTCTAAAAAATTTATATTGAAAATTTTTCTCTAAAAAATTTATATTGAAAATTTTTCTTCAAAAAATTTATATCGAAAATTTTTCTATAAAAATTTGAAATCGAAAACTTGTCTCTAAAAATTTTATTTTGAAAATTTTTCTATAAAAATTTTAAATCAAAAATTTGTCAATAAAAATTTGATATCGAAAATTTTCCTATTAAAATTTTGTATTTGTATTTTTTTTTTTAATTTTATATCGAAATTTTTTTCATAAAATGGTAATATCAAAACTTTTTCTCTAATATTGATAATATCGAAAATTTTTTTATAAAAATTTTGTATCAAAATTTTGCAATAAAGATTTTGTATCTAAATTTTTTCTATAAAAATTTTATATCGAAAATTTTTCTATAAAATTTTTTTTCTATTGAAAAATTTTGTTTAAAAATTTTATATTGCAAATTTTTCTATAAAAATTTTATATCAAAAATTGTTCTCTAAAAATGTTTGTATCAAAAATTTTTCTCTAAAAATTTCATATCGAAAAATATTAAAAAAAAGTAGTCTTTATTTTGCTTTACAAAACATGCCTCAATTTGAGCCAATTTTCCTATAGGAAACATGTCTCAATGTGGGCCAATCTTCCTATAGAAAACATGTCTCAATTTGAGCTAATTTTGCTATATAAAACATTTCTCAATTTGAGCCAATTTTCTTTAAAAAAAACACGTCTCAATTTGAGACAATTTTTCTGTAGAAAACTTGTCTCAATTTGAGCAAATTTTCCTGTAGAAAACACGTCTTAATTTGAGCCAATTTTCGTATAGAAAACATGTCTCAATTTGAGCCAATTTTCCTACCGAAAACATGTCTCAATTTGAGCCAATTTTCCTATAGAAACAAAGTCTCAACTTGAGCCGATTTTCCTATAGAAAACATGTTTCAATTTAAGCCAATATGAGCCAATTTTCCTATAGAAAATATGCCTCAATTTGAGTCAATTTTCTTATAGAAAACATGTCTTAATTTGAGCCATTTATTTTACAGAAAACTTGTCTCAATTTGAGCTCATTTTTCAAAAGGAAACTTGTCTCAATCTGAGACAATTTTTCTATAGAAAACTTGTGTCTCAATTTGAGCCGATTTTTCTATAGAAAACATGTCTTAGTTTGGACAAATTTTCCTTTAGAGAACAAGTCTCAACTTGAGCCAATTTTCCAAAAGAAAACATGTCTCAACTTGAGCCAATTTTGCTAAGGAAAACATGTTTAAATTTGAACCAATTTTTCTCTAGAGAACTTGTCTCAATTTGAGCCAATTTTCTTATAGAAAACATGTCTCAATTTGAGCCAATTTTCCTATAGACAACTTGTCTCAATTTGAGCCAATTTTTCTTTAGAAAACTTGTCTCAATTTGAGCCAATTTTCCTATAGAAAACATGTTTCAATTTGAGCCAATTTTTGTCTTAATTTGAGTTAGTTATACTAATTTAAGCCATATTTCCAAATTGGACCATTTTAATACAAATTGAGTTAATTTATTATTCCCTCATTATATTCCTCTGTGTTATATTAGTAGATCTTTTGCAAATGAAACATATCATTAAAATAAATCCACAAAACTATAACCACAATTTTACACAAAATTTTGCTTATAAAATGACCATTTAGTTCCTTTCAACCAAAAGCTGAAAACTGCGCTTTTGGTGGGTGGTGGTTGAAGCTGCTGCCGTTTCAGTTTCTGTTGAACGTGTATGTGGCATGTAATCACTTTGAATTTTTTCCAAACAATTGCCCCTAATAAGCTTAAAAATATGTTAGTATTTCTAGTCGAATGTTATTTTAACAAAAGCTAAAGTTTAGTTTTTTATTATAATTTTTATGTTGAAAAACAAACGAATATTGTAGAATTTTTTATGAATTTTACTTATGTTTGGAAGCATAAAAAAATTTTAATTAAACTAAAAGGATTTTTCAATCAATTGTTATTTTTGAAAATAAAAAATAAAATACTAAGAGGATTAAAAATCAAATGATGCATAAAAATCAACAGAAAATGTTAAAATTATTGAATAAAATCATATCCTTATATATCAAACTAAAAAAAGCCTTTTACTTAGCATGAAGTAAGTCTTTAAAACAATATTTCTTCCTGTTACTGAAATTTTTGTAATGTTATTTTATATTTGTAAACATTTCTTTTAAATCATTCAATTCAAATCGAATTTACAAAAAATAATAAATTATAAGCCCCAAAGTATGCTAATATTTTATTGACCATCTTTAAGTTTCCACCTTAACTAGCCATCCTTGATGTATGCTTTACTGTTTTTAAATATCTCCCAATGGCTCTTTAAAAAATTTGTTGATGTAGATAAGGGTTCCTTTATATTCTCATAAATTAATTTATTTTCTAATCAAAATTTATTAATTTTCCTAATTTCGAATTGTCTAAAATATTGGACGAAAGCAGCTTTTAACTCTAATTCATAGCCTTAAATTATACATTTCAATATTTTTTTAATAACTTTTATTTGCGTTATGGTGCGATTTTTTGCGTGAGTTAAAGCCATTTTGTTTGTCAGTCACCCAAACTTATATTTAACGAAATGTTCGTGTTTAAATGGTTTTTGTTCAAGTTTTAAGTGGTTAAAGGTATTTTACTAGAATAAAATTGAAGAAGGCCATGAGGACATTGCTAGTATTGCAGTCAGATAAGTTTGAGAAATATGAAAAATGATGAAACAATATGAGTCAGTTGGTTAAAACTGAAAATTTTGAGGTTAAACTCCTTTTTTGCACTTCTACAAAATAACACTATTACTTAAGTATAGCATACACTGTGGCTGAAATGTTTAAATTTAAAAGTGGCATAGTTTAAGGCTATGAAGAATAGTTGCAGACAAAACGATAAAATCTTTTAGCATGATTGTGGTTTTATGATAAAGCAGCTGATGATTTCACTTTAGATGTGTCATCTATTTTGGGAAAAGGGTCATAAGGACAACTTTTGTATATAAAATAAAGAATTTGTTCTAAAGAAATCTTATCTAAATTTAAGGTAATTTTTCGAAAGAAAATTTGTCTCAATTTGAGGCAATTTTTCTAAAGATTTGAGACATTTTTTTTTAAGAAAACTTGTCTCAGTTTGAGATAATTTTTTTAAGAAAGCTTTCCTCAATTTTGGCCAAATTTTCTAAAATCTCAATTTGAGCCAAATCTTCTAAAGAAAACTTGACTCAATTCGAGCCAAATTTTCTAAGGAAAACTTGTCTCAATTTGAGCCAAATTTTCTAATGAAAACTGGTCTCAATTTGAGCCAAATTTTCTAAAGAAAACTTGTCTCAATATGAGCTAATTTTTCTGTAGAAAACTTGTCTCAATTTGAGCCAATTTTTCTATAGAAAACTTGTCTCAATTTGAGCCAATTTTTCCATAGAGAACTTTGTATCAATTTGAGCCAATTTTTCTATAGAGAACTATAGAAAACTTGTCTCAATTTGAGCCAATTTTTCTATAGAAAACTTGTCTCAATTTGAGCCAATTTTTCTATAGAAAACTTGTCTCAATTTGAGCCAATTTTTCTATAGAAAACTTGTCTCAATTTGAGCCAATTTTTCTATAGAAAACTTGTCTCAATTTGAGCCAATTTTTCTATAGAAAACTTGTCTCAATTTGAGCCAATTTTTCTATAGAAAACTTGTCTCAATTTGAGCCAATTTTTCTATAGAAAACTTGTCTCAATTTGAGCCAATTTTTCTATAGAAAACTTGTCTCAATTTGAGCCAATTTTTCTATAGAAAACTTGTCTCAATTTGAGCCAATTTTTCTATAGAAAACTTGTCTCAATTTGAGCCAATTTTTCTATAGAAAACTTGTCTCAATTTGAGCCAATTTTTCTATAGAAAACTTGTCTCAATTTGAGCCAATTTTTCTATAGAAAACTTGTCTCAATTTGAGCCAATTTTTCTATAGAAAACTTGTCTCAATTTGAACCAATTTTTCTATAGAAAACTTGTCTCAATTTGAGCCAATGTTTCTATAGAAAACTTGTCTCAATTTGAGCCAATTTTTCTATAGAAAACTTGTCTCAATTTGAGCCAATTTTTCTATAGAAAACTTGTCTCAATTTGAGCCAATGTTTCTATAGAAAACTTGTCTCAATTTGAGCCAAGTTTTCTATAGAAAACTTGTCTCAATTTGAGCCAATTTTTCTATAGAAAACTTGTCTCAATTTGAGCCAATTTTTCTATAGAAAACTTGTCTCAATTTGAGCCAATTTTTCTATAGAAAACTTGTCTCAATTTAAGCCAATTTTTCTATAGAAAACTTGTCTCAATTTGAGCCAATTTTTCTATAGAAAACTTGTCTCAATTTGAGCCAATTTTTCTATAGAAAACTTGTCTCAATTTGAGCCAATTTTTCTATAGAAAACTTGTCTCAATTTGAGCCAATTTTTCTATAGAAAACTTGTCTCAATTTGAGCCAATTTTTCTATAGAAAACTTGTCTCAATTTGAGCCAATTTTTCTATAGAAAACTTGTCTCAATTTGAGCCAATTTTTCTATAGAAAACTTGTCTCAATTTGACCCAATTTTTCTATAGAAAACTTGTCTCAATTTGAGCCAATTTTTCTATAGAAAACTTGTCTCAATTTGAGCCAATGTTTCTATAGAAAACTTGTCTCAATTTGAGCCAATTTTTCTATAGAAAACTTGTCTCAATTTGAGCCAATTTTTCTATAGAAAACTTGTCTCAATTTGAGCCAATTTTTCTATAGAAAACTTGTCTCAATTTGAGCCAATTTTTCTATAGAAAACTTGTCTCAATTTGAGCCAATTTTTCTATAGAAAACTTGTCTCAATTTGAGCCAATTTTTCTATAGAAAACTTGTCTCAATTTGAACCAATTTTTCTATAGAAAACTTGTCTCAATTTGAGCCAATTTTTCTATAGAAAACTTGTCTCAATTTGAGCCAATTTTTCTATAGAAAACTTGTCTCAATTTGAGCCAATTTTTCTATAGAAAACTTGTCTCAATTTGAGCCAATTTTTCTATAGAAAACTTGTCTCAATTTGAGCCAATTTTTCTATAGAAAACTTGTCTCAATTTGAGCCAATTTTTCTATAGAAAACTTGTCTCAATTTGAGCCAATTTTTCTATAGAAAACTTGTCTCAATTTGAGCCAATTTTTCTATAGAAAACTTGTCTCAATTTGAGCCAATTTTTCTATAGAAAACTTGTCTTAATTTCATCCAAATTTTTAAAGAAAAGTTGTCTCAATTTGAGCCAATTTTTCTAACGAAAATTTGTTTCAATTTGAGATAACTCAATTTTGTCGTGTAAAAACATATGTTCACTATTTAATGTTTTCCCTTTTTTTCTTCTCTTTCTCTTTTAGCCCGCCGCCATTGAAGATTTACGCAAATGGACCTCATCCGAGGCTCTGGGTGATGTTACCGTTACACCCGATTGTATGCATCACGTGGATACATCAATCAGTACATCCGTGTGTATTGGCGATAATGGCATTCTAACACCAGCCCTTTCTCCGTCCGTTCTATCAGCTGATGCTGTAGATGCATTATATTCCATTAACATTAGTAACACTATAGATAACAGTCAAATTCCTAATGATATCAATAAAGATGTGCCTTTAAATCATCGACTGCCCTCACCCGAGGAACAATGTAAAATAATAGCATTAAGGTAAGTTATTCCCAAAGCATGTACTTAAATTTCCTAAAAAAGAGTAGTCAACCATGAACATGATTTTGTCATAAAATTTTATTTATAATAAACTTTACCATGATTTATGAGATGATGTTGGAGAAACATTAAACAAACTATTAATTTAAAATGCCCCTCTCCAGTATTTAGCTGCGCTCTGCACAATGTCGAGGTGACGACGACTGGTTCTGATGGTGAAGTTTGTGGCAAATCACTTCAAAACTAATTTGCATACAGGCCCTTTAAAATTTTATGATATCTGTTGTTGGGTTTTTTTAACTTGGTTATGTAGATACAAAAAAAAGTATTATTTTAACATAAAAACCTGGTAAATACTCGTATTATAGGCATAAGTGCCAGGTTTTTATGTAAATTTTGTTATTTTTGTTTTTTTTTTTTTTGGAATATTTAAATTGTTATTTATTTATCAAGTACTCAAGCATGTTAATTTTTGTGGTTTTTAGAAAGAAAATGTTTTTGCACCATTTTTTTTAATATTGGGATTTTTGAATTTTTTAAATTAAAAATCTCTAGGTCTGGGTTTTATTCTTTGTCTTCTTTTTCAAAGAAAAAAGTGTAACTTCAGAAGTTATAACCTTGTAGCTATTACAATGATTTCAAGACTTTTTGTTATACTTTTGATAACAAATTTTAAAACAAAATTTGTTTGAAATTTGGACATAAAAGTTTGGTTTTTATTCCTTTACAAAGTTTATTGCAGCCACTCACTTAATAGAAGTAACAAATAGCTTATCTGGTTTTTATGTTGCAACTACTTTTTTAAGATCTTACAAGACTTTAATAGAAAAAGTTACATCAATAACATTACAATCATAAAAATAGACATTTAACTTTATTTTTTAAGAATTTACCACAAGATTGTTGGAAAACGTACGATTAAAACGATTTTTGGTAACTTAAATTTAGACAACTTTTTTATAAAAAAAAATAGTAACAAATAAAGACATGTTTTTAAGTGAAAATTTGGCTAAAATTTAAAAAATTTTTTACAGAAAAATTGGCTCAAATTGAGACAATTTTTCTTAAGAAAAGTTATCTATAGAAAAATTGCCTCAAACTGAGACAATTTTTGTATAGGAAAATTGGCTCAAAATGAGACCATTTTTCTATAGAAAAATTGGCTCAAAATTAGACAATTTTTGTATAGTTGGCTCAAAATGAGACAAGTTTTCTATAGAAAAATTGGCTCAAAATGAGACAAATTTTCTACAGAAAAATTGGCTCAAAATGAGACAAGTTTTCTATAGAAAAATTGGCTCAAAATGAGACAAGTTTTCTATAGAAAAATTGGCTCAAAATGAGACAAGTTTTCTATAGAAAAATTGGCTCAAAATGTGACAAGTTTTCTATAGAAAAATTGGCTCAAAATGAGACAAGTTTTCTATAGAAAAATTGGCTCAAAATGAGACAAGTTTTCTATAGAAAAATTGGCTCAAAATGAGACAAGTTTTCTATAGAAAAATTGGCTCAAAATGAGACAACTTTTCTATAGAAAAATTGGCTCAAAATGAGACAAGTTTTCTATAGAAAAATTGGCTCAAAATGAGACAAGTTTTCTATAGAAAAATTGGCTCAAAATGAGACAAGTTTTCTATAGAAAAATTGGCTCAAAATGAGACAAGTTTTCTTTAGAAAAATTGGCTCAAAATGAGACAAGTTTTCTATAGAAAAATTGGCTCAAAATGAGACAAGTTTTCTATAGAAAAATTGGCTCAAAATGAGCCAAGTTTTCTATAGAAAAATTGGCTCAAAATGAGACAAGTTTTCTATAGAAAAATTGGCTCAAAATGAGACAAGTTTTCTATAGAAAAATTGGCTCAAAATGAGCCAAGTTTTCTATAGAAAAATTGGCTCAAAATGAGACAAGTTTTCTATAGAAAAATTGGCTCAAAATGAGACAAGTTTTCTATAGAAAAATTGGCTCAAAATGAGACAAGTTTTCTATAGAAAAATTGGCTCAAAATGAGACAAGTTTTCTATAGAAAAATTTTTCTATAAAAAAATTGGCTCAAATTGAGACAAGCTTTCTATAGAAAAATTGGTTCAAATTGAGTCAAGTTTTCTTTAGAAAAATTTTCTCAAATTGATACAAGTTTTCTTTTCAAATTGAGACAAGTTTTATAGAGAAAATTTGATAAAATTGAACTAATTTTTTTATAGAAAAATTGGCTCAAATTGAGTTAAGTTTTCTTGGGAAAAATTGGCTCAAATTGAGTTAAGTTTTCTTGGGAAAAATTGGCTCAAACTGAGGCAAGTTTTCTGTAGAAAAATTGCCTCAAAATGGGACAAGTTTTCTAGAGAAAAACTGGCTTAAATTGAGACATGTTTTCTTTGAATAAATTGATTCAAATTGAGGCAAGTTTTCTTTAGAAAAAATAGGCTCAAACTGAGACAAGTTTTCTTAAGGAAAATTTTCTCAAATTAAGTTTTTCAGGAAAAATTTGTTCAAATAAAGTTTTCTTTAGAAAAATTGTCTCAAATTGAGTCAGTGCACAAACTTTTTCTTCAACACTCCTTTCTTAGAATACTTTTGCGGTTTTAAAAATTTCTTCTTTCCACTTTAATGTTAATTCAGTCTTTTAGAAAATGTTGTTGGCTGTTAACCTTAAAGGTTAATTGGATTCTTAGGCGTTATTATTGCCAACCTCATGGTTGTTATCCAAAGTAGTAAAACTATATTTTTTTTAGGCTGGTTGAAATTTTCTTGCCAAGATTCTACCATTTATAAAGAAGGTGTTTTGCGGAGCATAATTTTATTTAATTTTCAAAGTCACGAAGTGATCAACATTATCATTATAATGATCATGGGTGTCAAGTCATTAGGTGAAGAAATGTTGGTTTGTTTAACTACTGTAATTTTTACTTTAAGCCCTAAATTTGTTTATTTAAACAAAAATTGTTAAGGTAATATAAAAAAGTTATTCTAATGATTTATTTAAAAAAAGGTTTTTACATTTTTTAATCAATAAATCTATTTCAAATATATCTCCACCCCTAGATATCCTGCCGAAGTCATATCTGTTGATACATCTGGTAAACGTTTTCAACGCATGTGCATGGCCCGAAAATCCACTACTGGCGTCTTTACAACCATGCCCGATACGAACAATCTAAACGAGGATGTACAGACCGTATCAAGACGTTCACGATCGCGTAAGGCTCGCGGTAAACGAAGAAACACTATAGCCGGTATAGACCAAAAGGAAATACAAGATGCAGCAAATGGGTAAGTTTTTGGTTCCATTTTCATATTCTCAAAAATATTTATTAATTAAAGCTTAAGAAAAAAAGTTTTAGAACATCAAAGCTATGTTTGAAAGCTTTATATGCTAAAAGCAGTCATAGATATTAAAAAATGTCTATATTTGAAATAGATTTTTTTGTATTGCATTTATTTTAAATGTTTAGAATTTTTTCAGTTAAACACTTTTTTCCAAAATAATAATAATATTTTTTTAACGAAATCTTTAAAAATAAAATTCCGTTACAAAAATATATGAAAATATTGCTTTTATATTTTATGAATGATAATTCTTATCAATTATATAATATCAAGTTGGCACTAACCAAATAGTAACTTAAATCGAGTCACCTTTACATAAGACAACGTTTCTTTGCAAAATGTAACTCAATTTAATATGACTCAACTTAAAAAATGTTTCCTCAAGAATTTCTAAAAATTGGCTCAAAATTTTTTTTTAGAAAAATTGTGTTAAACTGAGACAAATTTTCTATAGAAAAATTGCCTCAAACTGAAACAAATTTTCTATAGAAAAATTGCCTCAAACTGAGACAAATTTTCTATAGAAAAATTGCCTCAAACTGAGACAAATTTTCTATAGAAAAATTGCCTCAAACTGAGACAAATTTTCTATAGAAAAATTGCCTCAAACTGAGACAAATTTTCTATAGAAAAATTGCCTCAAACTGAGACAAATTTTCTATAGAAAAATTGCCTCAAACTGAGACAAATTTTCTATAGAAAAATTGCCTCAAACTGAGACAAATTTTCTATAGAAAAATTGCCTCAAACTGAGACAAATTTTCTATAGAAAAATTGCCTCAAACTGAGACAAATTTTCTATAGAAAAATTGCCTCAAACTGAGACAAATTTTCTATAGAAAAATTGCCTCAAACTGAGACAAATTTTCTATAGAAAAATTGCCTCAAACTGAGACAAATTTTCTATAGAAAAATTGCCTCAAACTGAGACAAATTTTCTATAGAAAATTTGTCTCAGTTTGAGGCAAATTTTCTATAGAAAAATTGCCTCAAACTGAGACAAATTTTCTATAGAAAAATTGCCTCAAACTGAGACAAATTTTCTATAGAAAAATTGCCTCAAACTGAGACAAATTTTCTATAGAAAAATTGCCTCAAACTGAGACAAATTTTCTATAGAAAAATTGCCTCAAACTGAGACAAATTTTCTATAGAAAAATTGCCTCAAACTGAGACAAATTTTCTATAGAAAAATTGCCTCAAACTGAGACAAATTTTCTATAGAAAAATTGCCTCAAACTGAGACAAATTTTCTATAGAAAAATTGCCTCAAACTGAGACAAATTTTCTATAGAAAAATTGCCTCAAACTGAGATAAATTTTCTATAGAAAAATTAGTTTAAAATGAGAAGAATTTTCTATACAAAAGTTGTTTTAAAATGAGATACATTTTGTATAGAAAAATTGGCCCTAAATCAGACAAATTTTCTATAGCATAATTGGCTCAAAATGAGAAAAATTTTCTATAGAAAAATTGGCTCAAAATGAGATAAATTTTGTACAGAAAAATTGACTCAAAATTAGACAAATTTTCTATTGAAAAATTGGCTCAAAATGAGACATATTTTCTATTGAAAAATGGACTCGAAATGAGACATATTTTTTTATAGAAAAATGGACTCGAAATGAGACAAATTTTCTATAGAAAAATGGGCTCAAAATGAGACGGGTTTTTAATAGAAAAATGGGCTCAAAATGAGACAAATTTTCTATAGAAAAATGGGTTCGAAATTAGACAAATTTTTTATAGAAAATTAGCTCAAAATTGAGAAAAATTTTCTATAGAAAAATTAGCTCAAAATTGAGACAAATTTTCTATAGAAAAATTTGATCAAAATTGAGACAAATTTTGTATAGAAAAATTGGCTCAAAAAAATAAATTTTCTATAGAATAACTGGCTCAAATTAGATTAATTTGCTTTAGAATAATTAAATTGGGATAATTTTTATACTTTTAAAAAATGTTGCTCAAATTGAGTTAAAGTTAGTGCCAACTACTGATTATTATTAACGTTCGTTTAGTTTATAAATAAACGTTTTTTTTTTAAACCCCCTTATTTCCATTTTATTTGAAACTAGAAATTATTGTGATTTTTTTCTTTATTACCTTCTTTTTTTTAAAGCATTTGTTATACTCTTTTTGGAATACCTAAGTTTCTGATTGGTATGAAAAATTAAATGTTATAAAAACTATTAGTTTTGTTATTTTTTCGCTCCTAATAATTTGTTATTTTAGCATTTGAATGTTTTAGTTAAATGTCAGTGATGTTGTGATATTTTGAATTGCAAGACTAAAATGTGAATGATAAAAACACCGAAACATTTTTATTTTGCCGGCACAGCATGAGATTCTTTTTTGCCCATTTTAGTTGAATTTGTATATAAAAAATATTATTTTATGAATGTTTTAGCTATTGTTTGAAAAATGTAAATATTTAAAATTTTTATTCAATTTAACTATAATTTGCCCAAATTGCGGAGAATTTAAAAATTACAAAAAAATAACAGCTTTAATACAATTTTATTTAATTGTTTTCAAATCATCATTTGAATTCAAAATTTATCAATATTTTAACCAAACTAATTATAAACATAAAATAACTTAAACAATTTCATCATATCATCATTATAATATTTCGCTCCTTATAAAATCCTTTTGAAATTTCTATTTATCTCACATTTTGCTTAAAATTTATCACAATTTTAAATACCATCAATTTTGAAATTTTAATTTTATTTAAAATTTTATTATGTAACTTTTTTACGCTTAAACCCAACGAATCCTTTCATCGTTATATATAAATCATGTCAAGTTTTTTAGGCCTTTAGACAAATAATTTTAAACAATAAAGAGAGAACAGATAAAAAATAAGTAAGATTTCAGTATTACTTGTCATCATATTCTTATCAAAATATGTAAAAAGGGAAGGTATACTTATTAAAATTTTCATTAAAAATATTAAAATTTCTAAGATAAACTCATTTAGTTCTTACAATTTGAAATTAAATAGTATCTATTCCTTGGGATACTTTCCCCTTTGTAAACCTCGTACCTATTTTATTTTGGCTTTAACATTTTTATCTGTGTGCCATTGAAAACTTTTTCACTGCATATTTTTTTGGGCGGTAAACCATTGTTGTGTGTGAACCCAACAATACCCAGGACATAAACATAAATCATTTTAATACTTTTTTTTTATATAGCTCATTCTCTGCCAAAATTTAAGCACATCTATACCTTATAGGCTTTTATAAAACTTGTCTTTTAGTATCTTTTTAGTACCTTTTCATGGTTGCAAAATTATGGCCACAATGTCTGGGTAAAGAACCCAGTGACTTTTTACTCAAAACTTTTAGATAAGTATAATTTAGAAAGAGATTAAATGAGATACATTTTTTATAGAAAAATTGGCTCAAAATGAGACAAATTTTCTATAGAAAAATTGGCTTAAAATGAAACAAATTTTATATAGAAAAATTGGCTCAAAATGAGAAAAAATTTTCTATAGAAAAATTGGCTCAAAATGAGACAAATTTTCTATAGAAAAATTGGCTCAAAATGAGACAAATTTTCTATAGAAAAATTGGCTCAAAATGAGACAAATTTTCTATAGAAAAATTGGCTCAAAATGAGACAAATTTTCTATAGAAAAATTGGCTCAAAATGAGACAAATTTTCTATAGAAAAATTGGCTCAAAATGAGACAAATTTTCTATAGAAAAATTGGCTCAAAATGAGACAAATTTTCTATAGAAAAATTGGCTCAAAATGAGACAAATTTTCTATAGAAAAATTGGCTCAAAATGAGACAAATTTTCTATAGAAAAATTGGCTCAAAATGAGACAAATTTTCTATAGAAAAATTGGCTCAAAATGAGACAAATTTTCTATAGAAAAATTGGCTCAAAATGAGACAAATTTTCTATAGAAAAATTGGCTCAAAATGAGACAAATTTTCTATAGAAAAATTGGCTCAAAATAAGACACATTTTGTATAGAAAAATTGGCTTAAAATGAGACAAATTTTCTGTAGAAAAACTGGCTTAAAATGAGACAAATTTTCTATAGAAAAATTGGCTCAAAATAAGACAAATTTTCTAATAAAAATTTTCAATAGAAAAATTTCGAGGCACATTTTCTAAAAAGAAATATTGGCTCACTATATTGAGCCAATTTTCTTTAGAAAATTTGACTCATATTGAGCCAAATTTTCTATAGAAAATATGATTCATATTGAGCCAAATTTTCTATAGAAAATTTGTTTCATATTGAGCCAAATTTTCTATAGAAAGTTTGTCTTATATTGAGCCAATGTTTCTAGGGAAAATTTGTCTCATATTGAGTCAATTTCTCTATAGAAAATTTGTCTCATATTGAGCAAATTTTCCTATAGAAAATTTGTTTCATTTTGAGACAATTTTTCTAAAGAAAATTTGTCTCATATTGAGCCAATTTTTCTAAAAAAAATTTGCCTCCAATTGAGCCTATTTTTCTATAGAATATTTATCTCATATTTAGATGATTTTTCTATAAAAAATTTGTGAATTAAATTGAGTGTTTTACTATTTTCTACTCTTTAACTATTATTTGTTTGCTGGGTTATTCCTTATGTTTTTGGTAAATGAGAAACACTGACTGCAGTATTTTCAAGTACAAAAAATTTATGTTCCTTTTTTGTTTGCCTGTCATTTATACGAGTACTTCTGCAACATGCACATGAAAGAGTAAACACGAAAAAGAATTACATTTTTTTTTAAATGCTAAAGTTGCCGTTTGATGTGTAAAATCAAAAATTAATTATTAGAGCTTCCGTTAATGTGATTTAAAAGATTTAATACCTAAATTACTAATACAATTTGTGAAATATTTTTCGTCCCCACTCTTTATGTTAAAGCAAAACAATTTTTTTCTGGACGCCACTAAAATTTGTATGGCAACTTTCTAAAAGAAACATTTTTTATACTTAAATTTATTATATTAAATTTTTTGTCAACATAAATACGTAATATTTTTGGCAACAATCTTGAACTATCACGTTCTTTAATGTTAAATTTCAATAAAGACATTATAAATATTTTATTATACCTTTATAATAAATAAATTTCTCAAGCATTTTAATGGCATTATTGAACTCCATGAATCAGAAACAAAAAATAATGGCATTTTCTTTTTAAACTAAATGTTTGCTGGGTTATTTATAGATATTTAAATTGTGTTGCAGTCATTATCGTTTGTAAAAAAAAGAATTAATATTATTATAACTAATAAACCTTAATTTGAATACATATAATATTTGTTTTTGAAAACAAACAAAAATATTTTATTAGTTTTGTTAATTAAATTCAAAATTATCAAATTCCCCAGACACTTGTAGTCGTCAAACCAAAAAAGTACTTAAATACTTCTAAAGAGAGTGAGTTTAACAATCTGTCATGGGAGCTCTCTCCCTCTCTGTCTGTTTTGGGCTCTTTACATCAATGAGAAATGTAAACAAAAACATTGCAAATGCATCAATGACAGCTGGGAGTTAGATCAAAACAAACATCGCCCTTTTTGTTATAAAGTGGGATTTAATAGTCCCCCCTTTTGGTTTTGATTTGAAAATTATATATTCTTGTAATCTTTAAAAACCAAAAAAAAAAAACTCAAATTTAAAATTTATTGTAACAAAATATTTGTGATTTCAATTAACAACATTTCAAATCATTAAATCTTAAATTTTTAAATGTTTGGATGTTTGACTTTAAAGTTTAAACATACTTATACTACAATATATGTATGTATGTAAATTCTAATGATTATATTAGATGTGTTTCTAATCACAGCCTCATCATTAACTTTAATGGCAACAGGAAATCGATTCATTTATTTGTTGATATAAGGGATTATTCAGTTTTTTTGTTTTTGTATTTAAACAAGAGAAAGCACTTGTAAGTGATCTAATTTTTATTAGAACATAAAGAAACCACGATTCAAAACATTTGTTCTATCATTATATGGAGATCAAGCATATGTTTGTTATACACACAGAAAGAAAATTTTCAATGTAAAATCAACATGGAAACAATTTTGATTTCATGTTATAAAAAAAATTTTCGATAAAAAATTTTAGCTATGAAAAAATTTTCTACAGAAAATTTTTCAATAAAAATATTTTTCTATAGAAAATTTTTCGATAAAAAATTTTTTCTATAGATAAATTTTCGATAAAAAAAAATTTTCTATAGAAAAATTTTCGATAAAGAAATATTTCTAAAAAAATTTTCCATAAAAAATTTTTCTATAGAATATTATTCAATACAAAAATATTTCTATAGAAAATTTTTCGATAAAAAAATTTTTCTATAGAAAATTTTTCGATTAAAAAATTTTTCTACAGGAAATTTTTTGATTAAAAAATTTTTCTACTGAAAATTTTTCGATTAAATAATTTGTCTAAAGAAAATTTTCGAAAAAAAAATTTTTATACAAAAATTTTCGATAAAAAACATTTTTCTATAGAAAAATTTTCGATAATAAATTTTCCTGTGGAAAAATTTTCTAAAAAAAATTCTCTATCGAATAATTTTAAATACGAAAACATTTTCTATAGAAAAATTTTTGTATGGAAAATTTTTCGATAAAAAAATTTTTGTATACAAAAATTTTCGATAAAAAAATTTTTCTATAGAAAAATTTTCGATAAAAATCATTTTCTGTAGAAAAATATTTGATAAAAATTTTTTCCTGTAGAAAAAATTTTTTATAGAAAAATTTTCTAAAAAATTCTTGATAAAAAAATTCTCTATCGAAAAATTTTTAATAAAAAAAAAATTCTATAGAAAATTTTTGAAAAAATAGTTTCTATAGACAAATTTTTGATAAAAAAAATTTTCTATAGAAAAATTATCGATAAAAATGTTTCTATAGAAAAATTTTCGATAAAAAAAAATTTCTATAGAAAAATTATCGATAAAAAATTTTTTGTAGAAAAATTTTCGATAAAAAAATTTTTCTATAGAAAAATTTTCGATAAAAAATGTTTCTAAAGAAAAATTTTCGATAAAAAATTTTTTCTATAAAAAAATTATCGTTAAAAAATTTTTCTATAGAAAAATTTTCGATAGATAAAATTTTCTATAGAAAAATTTTCGATAAAAAAATTTTTCTATAGAAAAATTTTCGATAAAAAATTTTTTCTATAAAAAAATTATCGTTAAAAAGTTTTTCTATAGAAAAATTTTCGATAATAAATGTTTCTATAGCAAAATTTTCGATAATAAATGTTTCTATAGGAAAATTTTCGAGAAAAAAATTTTTCTATAGAAAAATTTTCCATAAAAAAAAAATTTCGATAAAAAAATTTTTCTAAAGAAAAATTTTCCAAAATTTCTTGATAAAAAATTTTCTATCGAAAAATTTTTGGTAAAAGAAATTTTCTTTAGAAAAATGTTTGGTAAAAAAAAAAATTTATAGAGCAATTTTTGATAAAAAAAATTTTATATAGAAAAATTTTTAATAAAAAAAATTTGTATATAATTTTTGATAAAAACATTTTTCGGTAGAAAAATTTTTAATAAAAAAGTTTTCTAAAAATTTTTGATAAAAAAAATTTTGATAAAAATATTTTCTATAGAAAAATTTTCAATAAAAAAATATTTCTATAGAAAAATTTTCAATAAAAAAAATTTTTCTGTAGAAAAGTTTTCAATAAAAATAATTTCTATAGAAAAATTTTCAATTAAAAAAGTACTTCTATATAAAAATTTTTGATAAAAAAATTTTTCTATAGAAAAATTTTTGATAAAAAAAATTGTTTTCTATAGAAAATTTGTCTTTAAAAAAATGTTTATGTAAATTAATTTTCTATAACAATATTTTTATATAAAAAAATCTTCGATAAGAATATTTTTGTATAGAAATATCTTTGGTAAAAATATTTTTCTAGAAAAAAATATTTCATAAAAATATTTTTCTAGAAAAAATTTTCGTAAAAATATATTTCCGTAGAAAATTTTTCGATAAAAATTTTTTTCTATAGAAAAATTTTCTATAGAAATTTTTTTTTAATAGAAAATTGTTCTACGTAAAAATATCTTATCGAAAGTTCTCTAGAAAAATATTTTTATCTAAAATTTTTCTATAGAAAGATTTTTTTATCGAGAAAAAAAAATTTTCTATAGAAAAATTTTCCATTAAAAAAAATTTTCGATCATAAATTTTCTACAGAAAAATTCTTGATAAAAAAAATTTTTTTAGAAAAATTTTTGATAAAAAAATTTTCTATAGAAAAATTCTTGATAAAAAAATTTCTTTACAAAAATTTTTGATAAAATAATTTTTTATAGAAAAACTTTTTTCTTACCTTCTAACTCTTTCGGCTGACTAGGCCTTTCCTTGTTTTCTGCTACGAAATCACCACTTCAGTCAACATTTTTTGCTTAAACGCTATTTGAATTGTTTTTACACTGGTTTTTTTTCAGTGTATAGATATATCCACTGATGTTTCAAGTATTTAGATGATTTGAAAGGAGTTAACAACTTATTTCGGAAAAAATACAAAATTTAATGAAAATTTAAGGGAAAAAATCACAATAATTTGTAGGCCTTATCTGAGAAATAAGTGAAATTTCTTTAAAATTTGAAACTAGGAAAATAAATGTAATACTGAAATCTTTTGAATAACTCAACCCACTTTATATATGTGTATATATTTATACACGATCATAGTTCTAAAATTATTGGATTTCTTACTAGAGTTACTTCTGACACTAGTATTAGTTACAGGAATAAAGAAGACATGTATATGTCTTTTTAATCTAGTACGAAACAGTATAAGTAGTAAAAACTATTCAAAACTCTTACAATCATGCTCTTCCTTCTCTTTCTCTCTTGCCTTAGCTTCCTTTCTTTAATTTTATTATCTTGCTTTAGCTTTCTTTCTCACTCCATATCACTATTTACATAATTTGCATATAAAAGAGGCGATTAAAGAAGGTACTTTTTGGAAAGTCTTTGTACTAAATTGTATAACCTCACATATTTCAATTTCATAAAAAGAATCGAACTCTTCCAAAAATCTTTCTAATTGTCTCTAAATGATATTTTATGTAAATCTTCTTTTGCCTAAGCTTTCTTTCTCACTTCATTTCACTGCTGGCTATAACTATTTACATATTTCTCATATTTCAGAGACGATTAAAAAGGTACTTTTTGGAAAGACTTTGTACTAAGTTGTATAACCTCACAAATTTCAATTTTCTAAAAAAATCAAAGGCCTTCCAAAAATCATTTAAATTGTCTCCAAATGCTATTTTATGTCAACATTCCATTTAAATCTCTACCTACTATTTTCCATAACTCCCTTTATAAACTATTTCACAAAGAAAATTCCTTCGCACACATTTTCTTTATCAACATTTTCACTTTATTAAGCCAAAACCTTTTTTTCTTATCATTTTCATCATAATTTATTATATAAAATGTATATTCTTATTATTATTATTATTATTATAATTTTATCATCTTCATTTTATTTAACATACAAAAAAACTAACCTTAAAACATTTTGTTTTTCTTCTTCTTTTTTGTTTCTTCCTCATCCCTTTGCCCTCTCCAATCAAAAAAAAAATCCTATAAATCAAAATTTATTCCAAATTTATACGATTTTAAAATTTTTTCGTTAAATCCTCCAAAATGAAAACAAATTCAAATAAATTGATTTTAAAACATCAAATCGATCTATAAAATCCACATACAAAAAAAAACACACAAAACTTATTAACTTTAGCGATTCGACGGCTACTAGTGGCGAGCTTAAAAATGCTTTAGCTTCGACTGAAGATGGAAATGGGGAGGCGCGCAGTGGACGCTTGGATGCCAAAACTAAAAAATTCGGACGCAGCAAGTCGAGCGATATCTTAAAAAAAGAATCTGTTGCCTTGCCATATGATAAGGGAAAGAATACCCTGACACGCCTTAACTCTCTGAAACAATGGGGTCGTAATCGTTTTAAGTTTATGCAAAGAAATGCCGGAGAACTGGGTCAACAAAATGGTTGCACACTCTCCACCATTGACAGCAGTGGCTGCAGTAATGATTTAAATACTTCGGGCTCTAGTTCCCATAACTCTTCGACAGAGAAAGCGGAAATATGCTCAGCTTCGGGTTCGGCTAGTGGTTCATCGGCTAAGACCTCATCCACAGCCAAAATAGGTGAGAAATCATCGGGTACCGATGTAGATGAGGATTGTCGTGTACATGATTTGATAGTACAACGCACGAACGAAAGTCGGTTTTCGCATGAACGAAAACCTTCGTATTCGTCGTCAGAGAAATCGATGAGTGTTAGCAGTTCGGGCCACTTGAGAGGAAAACTTCACTTGAATTCGGTATGTGCGAATGTTAAGCTGAGAGATACTTCTTCTTTGAATCGTCAGAGACGCATTAATGGTTTGGGCAGCAAAGATGATCAGCCCCACTCGAGTAGTGGCAATTGGAGTGCCAGCTCCGAATCGGGTCGTGCCTCTATAGGTAGTGAAATAACCCTACAGCCCAAATCAAGTGCTTCGAATACTTCTTTAAATGTTTCCAGTTTTCATAATGGTTCTGCCCCTCCCTCTTCTATGCTAAGCCGCAGAAGATTCTTTAATACCTCGGCTTCATCGAGTGTTACAAGTGAGGGAACTGCTACACCGGATTTACAAATGAATGCCAATAATATGGAGGGCTCCTATCCCAATCATTTAGATGACGAAACCAGCTCGGCTTACTCATGCGATACTGAGGGTTATTATACCTCTTTCCATATGGATAGTGGTTTGAGAACCCTAAAAGAAGAGGAGTTTAATATGAGCAATTTCCAGATAGGGGGACAACCTTTAAATGCTAACTTTAATCCCTCCCAGCTACCCTATAATAATAGCTCCCCTCAAACTTTAATGGCTGAAAATGAGTATGAGTTATTTGGCCGAGGTTCTACCTCGACTACCACCAGTTCAGCTGGTACGGTATGCACTACTTTATTGGCTCATAACAGCGGAGCGGAACAGTCTAGCCTTAACAACAGCCTGGCCAGTTGTGGCCCTGAAGTACCCGAACGCATTAGTTCCCTGAGACACAGTACCGCCTCAACTTCTACTCTCGAGCGTAGTATTTCCAGCAGTACCATAGGCAGTACCTTGGAGAGAACTGGTACAATTAAGAGAAACGTTAATGCCTCCCTTAAGCTGGTGCCCTGCTCAGATGATATAAGCGACGGTATGCAAAATATAGAAACTCCCGAATCCCAAGAAGAAGAGTTCAATTATAATGAACAAATCAAAAAGCGTCAGGCACTTCCCTTGCCCTCAAGCTCTCATGAAATTGAATATTCGGAAAGTTCTGATCTGGAAGGTGTGGAACGTATAGAACGTATGAGACAAAAGACGGCCTTAAATGCCAAACGTATACCCTCAATGTGCATTATAACGCCCTCTACCAGTGATGATGAGAATCATGCCTTAGAAGAACAAGACAATGTTCATGATTTTGACGATGAAGATGAATTGAATAAAACCTTAACAGAAGACAGTTTCAGAAACTTAACAGACATTGAGGAAGATGAAAAGCTTTCCTTAACAGAAGTAGACAATAATTTAAATCATGTTAAGGCTTCTTCAGGCAATATGTCTCTAATGGACAAACTTAAGGTTGTTTTGCCCAATATTAAGAAATCGCCCTCAAAAGCTTTGCCCTCCCAAGAGCTTACTGTTATCAACGATGATGAGCTTTATGATATGGCCGGAGAATATGTTTACATATCAGCTGATTTGAGCAATAATAACAAGAAAGCTTTACAATCGGTACAAAATATGCCCAAAGCTTCTGCCAACACTGGTCTGGGTATTTATTACTCTAACAATGTGTTGAATAGATTGCCAAAACCCACGGAGTATGTTTCATTGAATGAATTGCCAAGAAATATACAAAAAGCTTATGCTAAGGAATCTCATCATATGGTGAGTACAAAAAGTGAGAAGGGTAGTTTTAATAGAGAGACACAATTGCAAGAACAAAGAAACAAGCAGAGCGCAGAATCGCAAATTAACGAGGAAGCAAAACAAAGCAATTTGCCAACAATAACAAACACAGCATCGTCATCGGCTGCAGCCGTAGCAGCAGCAGCGTCCATACCCATGTATGCCGAAATCAATGAGTTACGTTCAGAAATTGCAGCATCTGCTTCAACAAATGCTCTCAGTTATTTGCAAAACACACCACCATCGTCAGGAGCTTCTACGCCGCACGTTTCACCCCATAAAGGAGCAAGAGTACGTTTGAATGCACAAGGCAAACCAATCTATGATTCCGATAGTTTGAAACGACGTAAAGGCGCGCACACAACATTCGCACCGGGTCCTTATGTTAAACGGCAACAAGATTCTTCTATAGATATTAAAGACGATTACAACGCTCAACACGAATACGAATACAAGGAAGTTGAAAACGAAAGTATCGATACTACAATACGCAATACGACGACAAGTGAAAGTGTTAATCCAGCCGCAAAATTACTTTTACTCAACAAAAGCAATGCAAATCCACGAAAAATTGCCAATGTCCGGCCCATCATAAATCGGTCCTCAATAGTGTCATCACATTTGCAAAGACCACTGCCTTCTACGCCGGTAGAATTGCAACAGTTGAAACAAAATACTGCCAACGACGAAATGTCCGGTTTTTATGTCACTTCGCAATATGCGGCTGCCAATCAAACCACCAAACACTTGATGGCCAATGGCACAAATCCCTATTTCCATCAACAGTCAACCTCATCCATGCATTCTCCCTCAACTAAATCAACAGCTTCAAGTACTGGCTCCACCATATCATCAACGACTTCATCATCATTACTATCATCATCCACGGCCGCCACTACCCAAAGTGGTGGCTCATCATCCAAAGATGACGAAGGTAAGCTTTCTAACAAATCTTTAAGTATTTTTAAATCCACAACAATCCCAAAAACCAATTCACTTAACTCACAACCACCAAAACTTGACCATGTAAATAATATTCAAATTAACAAAATCACCAATGATTTAAATAATAAACTAACATTGTCAGGTAGCGAACAAAATGAAGCTGAATTAAATTATTTAAATTCATCTTATAACAAAGAAATTGAAAGCCAAGAAAGAAAAGTTGAAAACGAAAAATCATTACAAGAATCAACAACATTCGCAGTTCCAAGAACCCCCACTCTTTCGAATCCTTTAGCAATTCCACCACCACCTTTACCACCCAGAGATTTCAAATATCTAAATTTAAAACACAAACAAACAGCTGCGAATAATGCATTTCCGCCCCAAGTGGAAGATGGCAACGACGTTGATGTTTTTGTTGTAAAAGAGTCCCCCTTTTTAACAACAAATACAACAACATCAACAACAACGTCAACGCCAAACAACAAAGAAAAATCGATTCAATATAACGATGACCCAAAAACGAATCCCAAACAAGTTACGAACAACAAAAACAACAACAACGACGACAAAAACTCCCAAAACATTGCAAAAACGCATTTACCCACACAGACACAGAACCAGACACCGTTACTGACGACAACCACCCCCATTGCTCCACGGCCAACTACACCCCAAACCCCCTCACTCTCCGGCAAGCATATGCCTTTGAAGCGTAATAACAGCTATAGACTGGCAAACGATGATTTAAAATTAGAAATGAACAAAGAAAACCATAATGTCTACAATGATTCACCTTCCTCACCCCACACTACCTTTACCAGTTCTTCGTTTACTTCAGTGGCTACACCAAGTCCACATCATTTCCAATCACTGCCTCGTACAAAAGTTAAAAATATCTTAAACCATAAACTCGACGATACTAGTCAAAAATCACAACACCATTTATCGCCCCAACTGACTACCCTCACCTCAACTCCCCAAAATTCAGCCGCCTCTACACCCACGTCCGGCCATCAACAGCCGGCTCGAAAGATAGCCAAATCTTTTGAACGTTTAGTAGATGAATTTTCTCTTTCGACCATTTCCATGGACTCTTCTTATTTGCGCAATAAGTCTTTGGAAAATTT
This sequence comes from Stomorhina lunata, assembly GCA_933228675.1. Taxonomy (NCBI): domain Eukaryota; kingdom Metazoa; phylum Arthropoda; class Insecta; order Diptera; family Rhiniidae; genus Stomorhina; species Stomorhina lunata. The sequence continues at coordinate 156,709,968 of OW121740.1, read as the reverse complement.
CGATGATTCTCCTTCGATCTTAAGGCCCAATTTAAACGAAACCAGCGATTCGAATTTAGTCAATAATAATGCGGATAAAGATGATTCTGACTCAGAATCAGAGTTGGATAGCTTGATTTCTCCAGCTATTCCTCAGATTAGATATCACAAGTCTTTTATCGATGCGGTATTGATGAAGCCATTAAAGATTATCAGACCCGTCGATGAGAATCGCAAGAGAATTTTGCAAAAGTTTGAGGTTACAGAAATATGGTAAAGTGGGGAAAGGGAGTTTTAGTTTAGTAATAATATAACCCCGTAATTAAATTTTTTAATACAAAATTCCTACTATAAGCCTTTGATAATTTTAGTGATCGTTTATGAACTAGGGAGTAAGAATATAGAGAACTGTCAAGAAAATAATATAAGTTAGGATCAAAAGTTTTAGCCCCTTAGATCAATGCCTCAACTGATACTTTTCATGCAAAACTTTTTGTGAGCTTGTGAAAAATCTGTTTTTAACCCAAGCAATTCATATTTGGAATTGATCTAAGAGACTTTTTGGACAACCCCTTTAACGCGTTAACATAAGTTTATAATTATCAATTTTGAGATTCTGAATAAATTATCAAAATCTTAAATTTTCTCAACCATTTCTCAATCAAGTTCTGAAGGTAAATTATCTAAAAGGTAGAGATTTGGGTAAGGACGAAACTCGGAATTCGTAGGTTCTTTTTCCGAATAAACAAAATTAGAGCCAAAATCATAATTTCCATAAATTTCAAATACATAGTTCGACTATTTAAAAAAATAGTTTAAGTTTTAGGATAAACTGTATTGGTTTCGGTTCCCCGCATTTTCAAGTCATACTAAATTCTCCAAATCTAGACTATATGGAGAATTATTTAAAATTTATAAAAATTTGTTTTTGACACCGATTTCCTTTATTCGAATATAGAACCTTATAGTGTATAGTATTTTGTCTTATAACGTCGAAATTGGGATTCCTTTACAAAACACCAGAAAAGGTTCTGCAGTTATAGAGAAACTTTAGGGCTATCGCCATTTAAATTTAATTCTAGATTCTGGGATCTCTCGGAACACCACAACTCTGAACTTAAAGTTCGAAATTGCTTTGGGAATACAAAATTCAAGAATTCTAAAAGATCCGTAATAATGATTACTTAATTATCGGAATTGTAATAAAAAGGTCTACCTAGAGTTATCAGAGTTTTCCTTAATTCTCCAAAATTTATATTTTTAGAAATTATCGGATTTGAGATTTTTTCGAATTTTTGAATTGATAGATCATTTTTAACATGGAAACTTATCATTTTTAACTTGGAAACTTATAGTTAGAAATTTCATTGAGAAATCGGAATTCTCGATATTACTCAATTATGGGAATCTTTAGTCTCTGCAATTATCGAGAAACTTTAGGACTATCGTAATTTAAATTTGATTCTAGATTCTGAGATTTTTACTTACAGTTCTGAATTCCTTTGGGAATCCAAAAATTGAGAATTCTAAAAGATTCGTAATACTGATTTCTCAAATATCGTTATTATATAAAAAAGCCCTACCTAGAATTATCGCAGTTTCTTTTAATTTTCGAAAATTTTAATATCCTGATCAATGATTGGGTTTGCATTTTTTTTAATCCTCAATTGATGGATTAAACTTGGAAAAACAAAGTTCCGAATTTCTTTGTCATAATCGGAATTTTTTAAATATTTTAAATCTTGTCATCTCAAAATTATCGCAGTTTTCCTAAATTCTCAGAAATTTAATAATTTAATTTCTTTGATTGATGGGTACATTTTTTACTTAAAAACTCCAAGTTCGGAATTTCTATGGGAATTGGAAAATCAAGATTTCTCGAAGATCGGGCTTCTCGAAAAATTTGAAAACACTCATCCCAGATTAATCTTAGTTTTCTTTAATTCTTGACAGTTATACAGGTATGTGATGGACATTTTTCGTTTTCAAATCGATCGATTTCAGACATATTTTTTAGCTAATTTTCGGTTATTCCCCCCAAAAAAATGAAAATTTTGGCTTTAACCCTTTTGACTGATATTTTATCTTTCATTTGGTTTGAATTTTTTGGGAAAATAGCCGAAAATTATCTCAAAAATATATCTAAAATCGATCGATTTGAAAACGATTGTTTTCCATCACATACCTGATAAAGTTCTTTTTCCAGGATTACCGGATTTCTTTTATAACTTTTATAACTCAAAGTTTGGAATTTCTTTGGGAATCTGAAAATCAAGATATCTCGAGAGAAATTGAATGTTTGAATTTTTTTTATTACAAAAATCAAAATTCCTTCCCTATATTCCAAAATACTACCACTCAGGTATTGAAATTCTGGAAAATTTTCAAATTTAAATCTTAAGATTGTTGGAGTTTCCCCAAATTTTCTAAAAAGTCTACAACTAAGCTTCAATATTTAAATTTTTTTGAAAATCCACAATTTAATTTTATGTATAATTTTTTAGATTGGAAACTCAAACTTTGACAACCATGGGGGTTTTTAGATTTTCTTAAATCCTATTGAAAACTTTAATTTTTTTGGAAAATTCAAACTTTAATTTAAAAGCTCAAAATTCTTTAACACTAAAGATTCCTTAGAAATTATTAGAATTTTTTAAACCGATATTTTATAATTTTAATCTCAAGATTATCGGAATTTCTCCAAATTTTCAAAAAGTTTATAACTGGGGCTATCGAATTATAGATTTTAAAGAATTCCACAATTTAATTTATATGGGGTTTATATAACTCAAGCGACAGACGATTGAGTGAAATTTACATGTATTTTGTTTTTGTTACAATAACAAAACACATATAAATTTCACTCAATCGTCAGCCGCTTGAGTTATATGAACCCCACATTAATGTATAAATTTGTGTCTTGCAAACTTGGAGACGTCTTAGTTTGCAAGAAATCCCGAATATCTAGATTCCAGAAATCGGAACTAACGACAACTTTTAATATATTAATCAACGTTGGCCAAATGGAGTGATTTTTTAAATGAGAGTGCTCAATCTTAATATATAATAACAACCATTTACGCAAATAATGGGCAACGTTGATATAAATCCTAAGGTTGTCGGAGTTTCTCGATTGGCTATTTCTTTAACTTAAAATCTCTAATTGAAGTTTAATTCAAAATTATTTAATCTTCAATTTAAACTTTTCAAGTTTTCTCAAAAATCTAGATTGCTCGGGGATATAACAAAATATCACTACCTCAATTATTGAATATGAATTTCTCAATATCCCTGATTTGCCATAGTTTTTTGATTGTAAATCATGGGGCTTTTGGATTTTTTCAAATTCTATAAATAAACTTTAATTTTTATTTTGTAAGATCAAAGTTACATTGTTTTCGCAAGCCTCTTATAAAGGTGCTATTCATTAAAAAGTGATAGCTTTGTTTACACGAAATCTAAGCAAAACTAAACCATGTCATTCATAAAGAAGTGTTAGCATGAAATTGACATAACAATTTCTTTTCATAAAATGCAGGTTTTATCCTTATAAAAATCGTAATTAACTTTTAAACTTTAAAAATCGGAATTTCTTCGCTAGTTCTAATAAAGGTAAACAATGCTATTCATTAAAAAGTGATAGCTTTGTCTACACCAAATTCTAGCAAAACTAAACCATGTCATTCATTAAGAAGTATTAGCATGAAATTGACATAACTATTTCTTTCCTTCAAATTCAGGTTTTATCCTAGAGATTTGATTCATTCTAATAAAAATTATTGTTAACTTTTAAACTTTAAAAATGCTTAAAATATCGGAATTTCTTTTCCAGTCTCTAATAAAGGTAAACAAAGTTATTCATTAAAAAGTGATAGATTTGTTTACACCAAATTCTAGAAAAGTAAACTATGTCATTCATTAAGAAGTGTTAGCATGAAATTGACATAACTATTTATTTTCATAAAATTGAGGTTTTATCCTAGAGACCAGTCTGATAAAGGTATACAAGGCTATTCATTAAAAAGTGATAGCATTGTTTGCACCAAATTCTAGCAAAAGTAAACCATGTCATTCATTAAGAAGTGTTAGCATGAAATTGACAACTATTTCTTTTTATAAAATTTAGGTTTTATCTTAAAGTTTTTATTCTAGTAAAAATCATTGTTAACTTTTAAACTTTAAAAATGCTCAACACTCAAGCTTTTCCAAAATACTAATCCGGGAATTATCAGAATTTCCTACTTGGAAAGGAAAATGGTGTAAATTATTATTTCAAAAAATCAACTTTCAAGTTTGTTTGACAAGTAGAAAAAAGAACCCAAAACCCAAGAGAACTCAGAAAACAAGAGGCAAGTGTGTTATTACCACCAAGTCGAGTGAGTGAGTAAGCGAGCGAGTGAGTACATACAATTAAAATATAAAACAGCCTAAAGATATACTTTACTCTAGAAAATGCATATTTTAATGCAGTGACAAAATATTGTGGCATTGCTGCTACTTAAGTGTTATTTTATTTAGCATAAAACTCGTTCTACTCCTACTTCTCCTACTCCTGCATTTTGCAACACCACAAAATAGGTGCAACCTATAACATAGTAATGGGTTTATAACTATGCTAAACAGTCTCAAAGTAAGGAAGAAAGGTGTTTTGTAAAGGAAACCTCAGTTCATTCATTCAAAAGGATACTAGACATAAAAATTTAAATAATTTATTTATTTTGTTGTATTATTCAGGGTTAAGGAAATGTTGTTTGGAGTTCACTGCAGCAGCTATTTAAGTATTTAGTAGTTAGCATAACATTATATATTCAAGGAGTCCAATTAGCGGTTGTAGAATGAGAGGGGGTGGCTGGTTTTCCTTGAAGGGCTCTGTAAAGGACTTGGGGAAACCTGGAGTTCATAGGAAGTTTTATATGTTGAATAATATAAATAAACTTTTCAAAGTATTACTTAGATTTAAGGAAATGCTGCATTAATGCAAATTTTTAAGTTTTATTTTAGTTGGCATTACTAATTTTTAAGGAGTCTTTTAATAAGTAGTAACAATGAACAAAGAATGTAAAGTAAAGTTTAAGCAACCAGGTGTGGCAGGTGAATTTGGGGAATTGAATTGTTGAAAGGTTGAAAAGTTTAAAATTAAAAAATCCCAGTCAAATTGCCAAAAATCTTCACCGTTACATTGTTTACAACAGTTTCTAATAAAGATAAACAAAGCCATTCATTAAGAAGTGACAGTTTTGTTTACACCAAATTCTAGCAAAAGTAAACAATTTCATTCATTAAGAAGTGTTAGCATGAAATTGACATAACTATTTCTTTCCTTAAATTTCCGGTTTTATCCTAAAAAATTTTATCTATTATATTAAAAATCATTGTTAACTTCTAAGTTTTTTGTTTAGTTAAACAAAGAATTTGCTTCCTCTTGCAAAACCCTTTTACGATTAACTTCATCACGTTCAATGAACTTGTCTTTACCAGGAGTATTTATATATTTTTTTTTTTAATACTTTGATATTATCATGTTAATATTAATCGTTTCATGTGGCACTTTAGTTATAATTTGTCTGTGTCTGTGTGGACAGGGTAAGGTTTGAGTTAATCAATATGAAGAGGGATTTCTCATTTTATTATCCACTTGGCTAAAGTTTTTTTTTGCATAAAATTATTACATAAATCAATTTTAAACTTGACCTTTTTTAGTCTCAATGAAATTTTCCAAACAATTCATAGATGGTTAATAGGACTAGGGGGTTTGCCAAGCACATTGGGGTATATGGTAAAATATTTTCTACGTATTTCAAAATTAGGGAAATATAACTTTACAGAACTTTAAAAACCAAAATATTATAACTTTAAAACTGATTTACTTTAATTGATCTCAAGTAGGTCAAAATTGTCTAGGTTACGTTAGGTCTGTTTCAGACTCTGAAGTCCATTGCAACGGGGGTTCAGCGGAGGGAGTCAGGAAGTTGAACCATTTCGATCGCTATCAAAACATCTTAAGTCGGCCAATATCTACCTCAGCCAAATAGGCTAGATCTCTAAAAAAAATATCCCAGATTTATTTCTCTGGTCTGGTTCAGACTATTAAGTTCATTGTATTACCGAGAACTCTTCGATCACTTTCAAAACCTCTTAAGTCGGCCAATAACTAAGTAAGTCAGTCAAATTGACTTGATCTCCAAAAAAAGAATAGCCCAGATTTATTTCTCTGGTCTAGTTCAGACTCTGAAGTCCATTGTGTTACCGCGAAAACCAGCAACGTGGCTTCAGCGGAGGGAGTCAGGAAGTTGAACCACATAGTTAGTTCCTTACTAAACGATAGGTCAAGGCCACAAAGTGGCCAGAGTAACACAAATTATTATACATAGGGTCATGATAGTAATAGTAATCTTAGAAAATGTTTCTTATATAAACAGGGACTCATCGATCTGAAATGAATACCCGGATGTACAAGTGTCTTTTGGTGATATTATACTTTTTTTGTAGCACTATATAGTTAGCAAATCGCTAGAAAAGTGACAACATATTAGAATTATTCTGGAATTTGTAAGGTATATCCATGCTTTGCTTACCCTACAGTTCCTTTATATATATCTATGGCTGCATATCGTTGATGTTGAATTCAAGAAGACAGAATACAAGGAATATATTTATCCCCACTTTTGTGGCGGTATTAGATATCAGCCAGAATCAATGGCCAGAATCAAAGACTGAGAAACACTACAGTCATCCGGTAGCCTTTTAAGTTTGAGTATTAATCTCAAATCATAAAATTTTGTTAACAAAATTTTTTAAAAAAATATTTTTTTTTATATATTTTTTTAAATTAAATAAATTTAATACCTCTAAACTCTCAAGTTTGTCTAAGTTGGATTTATCTTTATATATTATAGAAAAGCTTGAAATATTGGCTTTTAAATAGAGCTATAAAAAGTTGCATATTTTTGCAAATTTCAAAAATATCAAACATTTTGTGTAAAAAGTCAAGTTTTCTTTCAAGTATAGATTTACAGTACAAAAACTGCAGCTTTTAAATTTAAATTATGTCATTTGCTCATTATCTCCAGGCACGAAAATATATGTTTCCTTGGAATATGTATACATAATTTTCTTTTAGGTAAATTCATTTAACTAAACTCAACTTTTAAGTTTGGCTAAGTTGGATTTAAATTTACATATTATAGAAAAGATTGAAATATTGGTTTTAAACTGAAAATAAATATAGTTGCATATTTTTGCAAATTTCAAAAATATTTAAAATTTTGTGTAAAAAGTCAAGTTTTCGTCAAGTTTTACAGGTTTACAGTACAAAAACTACAGCTTTTAAATCTAAATAATTATTTCCAAGCACGAAAATATCAAAAAAATGTTTCCTTGGTAAAATACATATTTTTATTTTAGTTAAATTTATTTAACTAATCTCAACTTTCACGTTTGGCTAAGTTGGATTTAAATTTATATATTATAGAAAAGATTGAAATATTGGTTTTAAACTGAAAATAAAAATAGTTGCATATTTATGCAAATTTCAAAAATATTAAAAATTTTTCTGTCTAAAGTCAAGTTTTCATCAAGTATAGATTTACAGTAAAAAAAATATAGTTTTTAAATCTAAATCATATAATTTGTTAATTATTTCCAAACTCGATAATATCGAGGTATTTCCTTGGTAATACACATATTTGTCTTTTCTTAAAAACACTTTGTTTTGTATAATTTTATGTTTGATGCAAACTATCTTTTAAATTAAGCCAATTTGGATCTTGCAACATATGTTATACAAAAATCTAAGACCTTCGCTTTAAACTTGAGGAATAAAATATTGCATATTTTTGCATATTTTAGAAATAAATAAGTTTTTGTGTAAAAAGTAAAGTTATGATCATTTGTTCATAATAGTTAATTTTTTGGTTATATATTTTTCATTTCTCAAAATGCTTAAAAGCATCCTTAGACCTTTAAAAGCTATTTAAAAGGTAAAAGACCCATTTTTAAAGAAAACTTTTTTCATGATGCGCTTATGTTAAAATAAAAACTGAAATTGAAACACTTCCAGATCAAAATAATGACCTATTCATAACATTTTTGACAAATTTTTCTTTTCGGTTTAGTAAAACTGAGGCTTTACACAAAAACTTATATATTTCTGAAATATGCAAAAATATGCAACATTTTATTCTTTTGCTTTAAAATAAAGGGTGGAAATTATCATATTTTGTATAATTTTATGTTTGATGCAACATATTATCTAAATTAAGACATTTAAAGTCTTGCAAAGTATATTATTAAAAACTCAAGACCTTAGCTTTGAAATTAAAGAATAAAATGTTGCATATTCTTGCATATTTAGAAAATATTTAGTAATATATTTTTAACTTCTTAAAATGTCTTTGATGTCTTTTAAAGCATCCATAGATCTTTAAAAGGTATAAAAAGGGTTAATGATTCATATTTAAAAAAAAACGTTCATGATACGCTTGTGTTAAAATCATGAAATGATCCGAAGTTGCAACACATCCAGATCGAAAAAAACTAGCTTTTCATACATTTGTTTGGGTATTATTCTTCTCGGTTCAGTTAAACTGAGGCTTTACATAAAAACTTATGTAATTCTGAAATATGCAAAAATATGCAGCATTTTATTATTTAGCTTTTAAATTAAGGATAAAAAATAAACTATTTTGTATAATTTTATGTTTGTTCCCATCTATCTTCTAAATTAAGACATTTATAGTCTTGCAAAATATGTTATTAAAAACTTAAGATCCTAGCTTTAAAAATAAAATAAAAAACTGTTGCATATTCTTGCATATTTAGAAAATATTCAAGTTTTTATGTAAAAAGTCAGGTTATTGAAAATTGTGTCAAATTTCAAAATAAATAATATAGACAAATTATATCAATCAATATAAAAATAATGCTAATTAGGGGACTTTTAAAATTTAAAATATTCTATAACAATGTTTTAAATTATAGCTATACTTGCTTATAGCTATAATTTTCTTAACATGTGAATACCCCTAATGTTTTCATAACATCTCGTACTTATGCTCTCATAAGCAAATACTACTTATTTAAGCCTCTACAAAAAAAAAAAAACTAAAACAAAATGGATGTTTAGCATATTAACAATAGCCACTACTATTATTCAATATATAGTAGATGATATACTCGTAAACCATTTTAATAACATCGCCAACCAACATTGACTATTGAAATTTTTTTCCTTTTATGTTCAACGAAAAAAAAAGCAACAAAACAAAATTTTTTAAAGCCATTACACTTGATATTCATTGTCTTGGCACTTCATACTTTTTAACAGATAGAAAACAACAGCGCCGAACAATACAATATAATCGAATGTCATGTACCTACTCGAGTCAGAAAGAGTATCAATCTATAGATATATGCAATAAAAGTTATATACGTATAAGGTTTTTTACATAAACTATACAAAGGAATTTCTATGTATTCAAATATGTATAAAATATGTTGATGACAATAACATTCTATCATGTTATTGAACAAAAATATGTTGCCATTTAAAACATTGCTAACTTGATCAACGGCAAGACTGGCTTTTGAAATACAACTCTGTAATTTAGTAGAATATGTTTCTGTATACTATACATCATCTTTTATGACATTTATTAGATAAATATATAAAAAGATGATATTTGAACGAAGTGAAAAATTTAACATAAAACTTGAGGCCAGCTTTGAGGAACAGCTTTCCTAACAGATCGACACTTAATTTCTCTATATTATTTTATTTAATCATTCAAATCGGTCCATAAATAACTGAGATATGAACGATAAAGCACCAATACTTTAATTTCGAAATCTAGTACTAAGAGCGAAAAAAAAAATTTCGAACACGTACTGAACCACACCGATTTAAAGATTTAAATATTATTTTTTTACCTTTCTTTTTTACCCTTAGGTCCCTTTCTCTATGCGCGTAAAATACCCTTAGGCCCCTTTCTCTATGCGCTGTCATATGTACAATTTTTAAAGTTCTTAAAAAGTGTTAATTTCGCTTTGGCTCAGATTTTATGGCGGTCCGGAGTTCGTTTTTTAAAAGATTTTTTTTTCAAAACATATCCATTTTATATGACTATATCTTTTGATATGGTTATCAGATTCTTTTGCAACTAGGCTTATATTTCAGCGCAGTTTTCTATTAACTTAATCAAAAAATGTATTTATGTATTGGAGAACAAGGGAGATCAATTATGTCCTTGACTCAAGGATATCTCAAAAAGCACGACTTTAAATTTCTTTATTCTTCTCTAAAATATGGATTAAAGTGTTGACAACAAAACATAAAATCCAAAAAAGTGGGCCCTTTGGGGGATCGGAAAATAATAGACTTTTTGTAAAACAACTCATACTATTTCAGTACAAATTTTCAAATTTAAAATTTTTACATGAATCAAAAAAAATTTTGAAAAAAAAACGAACTCTGGACCGCCATAAAATTAAAAATTTTGAAGAATTTTAAAAATTATATTATCTAGAAGAATGTTTATAAAAAATTTCATCGAAATCGAAGATGGTGAGGTTCAAAATTCGTAGTTTTTGTTCGAAACATTTTGATTTCATCCAAAAACAAGAAATTTGATTGTTATAGTCGAATAACTTAAGGTCTTGTTTAACCCTTTAATCACCATTATAGTATTGACATCAAAACTTAAAACCCAAAAAAGTGGGCCTCTTGGGGGATCAATAATAGACTTTTTGTAAAATAACTCATACTATTTTAGAACAAATTTTCAAATTTCAAATTTTTTCATAAATCAAAAAAATCTTGAAAATAACAAACTTTGGACCGCCATAAAATTAAAAATTTTGAAGAACTCAAAAAATTGTATTATCTAGAAGAATGTTTATAAAAAATTTCATCGAAATCGAAGATAGGTACTAAGGTTCAAAATTCGTATTTTTCGTTTTAAAAATTTTGATTTCATCCAAAAACCTGAAAATTGTTTGTTATAGTCGAATAACTTAAGGTCTTGTTTAACCCTTTAATCACCATTTTCCTCCTTTTAAAACTTTGTATGTATTTGCAGATACAAATTGTTTTTGTAGTTAAAAAAAATGTCCCCACATACTAGTATATACGACTAATCCTATTTTTTAAAGAACGATTCTGAAAATTTTCGTCCCAAAAATAGAGCTTAATAATTTAAATCTCTTCGATTTTGTTTATACTCAAAATTTATATTCTCCTTTTATCTCCGGATTTTATGGTGTAAAAAAAAGCTTCATATCTTTTATCGTTTTGATTCTATAT